>BSBK01000695.1:280000-618274 GCA_027943335.1 Chamaecyparis obtusa
GTCCATAACTATTCATCGATTCCCTGATGGCCACAGTGTCATAATATTGTTAACCAACATGGTCTTCCTATCACTCTCAAGAGCATTGCAAAAAAAACTACATACGTCCATGTTGATCTCTACACTGTGAGGGTGTAGAGAATAGCGAGAATATCCATGCCCCAACCGTACCACCATGAATTTGTTGTTGTAGCCAACAGAATCTCCTGTTGCAACTCATCGGGCAGCTGGCGGAGATGTTCTCTTATGGTGTTGTCCATCTTCAATGTTTGTAGTCTCTTACAAAACTGAAGCACAAAATTATTAGTAATATGTTTTTAATGTACAAAAAAAATAAAAATAAGCATGGCTTACTTTATGGTAGTCCTTACTTTATTCCCTGTCCATAGCATTTAAATAAATTTTTCAATACTCCGTAAAATGCATCTATATAACTTAGATATATAAATATTTGAATACAAAAATAACGACAGCTAGCACATCCTCTAAAATATATCACCTTCAATTCAAGTATAAAACAATAGTAATTATAAAGCTATATTGATAGTTAAGGTTAGTATAATAGATAACTTATTTGCTAATAAAGGAACTGGTATGCTATATTAATTCAAAATATTAAATTCTTACAACTGATAATACTGATTGAATAGGACTTACAAAGGATCGTGTCCTTTCGATGACTATTTTTGAAATTAAAAATTCATAACAACAATAAACAAATATAATTAGGTTTCCTGAAACCATAATTTAACATTGGAGACATGCTCTATCTATTTTTCTTTCTCATTTGTATAACGACCATTTATGGAATTTCTTGGCATTTGTTGCACGTGGTAGAAAACATTATACGCTTTCACAGGAAATATTGTGTCTATTAGCAATGGAAACCACATTCATTTTTAATTACTCACTGACACATAGTGTTGTGGGCTGTCGATACCTTCTATCTTCTATCGGTGTAACATTACTATCATTTCTCTGGTAGGAGATTTGCAAATGTACCAAAGTTTTCCATCATCTCTACATCTTTATCTAACAGTTTATAAAAGTGTTCATGATCACCAAGTTACTCATGTGTTCAAATGTTCTCTTCACCATCATTCTGCAACACAATTATGTCGATGAACTTTTACCTACTTTTTCCACCCCATTAGCCCACACAAATGTTTGATCTGAGATATCTTCCATGGCATAACTGCTACAATTTTTCTATGTAGGAAGTGCACTGTCCATCTTGCATTTGACCGTGGGATTGAAAATATCCACTAGTTTCACCATCAGTCTAAATTAGCTTATCCCAAGAAGATTTTAGACCCATCCGGGAAACTTCTATCGAGGTTACTTTAAGATTGTTTTGTAGAATAGGTAACTATTATTTGTTTGGTCCCGCTTGTGCAAATCGATTTGAGATGTAGAAAATAATAAGTGCGCAAGTCCATGGTCAAAAACATCAAGTATTTTCTATGAAGTCAGTCCCAGTTACCTTACATTATTTGCAAGATGTCTACAACGTGTGACTAGCTTTAAAGGGAATGCACTATAATTAATAGAACAAGTATTGTAAAATAAAAAATAGTTGCAGATAAAGATAGAGATCTCTTACCTATACAACCCTCCCTTTGATACCATGTCCTAAAAAATAGGCCAAAAAATAGTTTAGAAATCATGGCTGATTGAAAAACTTGACAAAAAAATCATATAATAACCTATGAGTGATTTCCTCAATGTCACCCATTGTCGTCATTATCATGTTGAGGCCTTCAAACATTGCCTTTGCTCAATCTTTTGATGCAGACTTGTGCACATTCTTCAGCCATGCCCGACATACATGCCAAGTGCATAGAATGACACGACATTGAAAAGATGCCCTGGTGCACATGAATAGGAGCATGACTGGGGTTGGTGATCAAAAATGTGAATCACTTTTTCTACTATATTTGTCAAGATGGATGAAAGGGTAAGTTCCCAGGTGCAGGCTATTCTCTGTGTTCACTATTCGAATCACTTTTTCTACCATATTTGTCAAGATGGACAAAAAGGTAAGTGCGCAAGTGCGGGCTATTCTCTATTTTCGCTAATCAAATCACTTTTTCTTCCATATTTGTCAAGATGGATGAAAGGGTAAGTGCACAGGAGCAGGCTATTCTCTATTTTAGCTATTCGAATCACTTTTTTTTCGGTAACATATATTACAACTATTTCGATGGGCAGTATTACCATGATAGCCAAAGCTAACATTGTTTTTTTGCAAATGAAAAAGCCAATACTGTCTGTAAAATCGGTGAAAACTTGGGTGATCACTTCATTACTTTCGGCCCCTTGTGATGGGAAATGTTCTGCTGATACGAGAAATTTTCTCCACTTACCTATGTTGGCGTTTGTATTTTAATGGGTGGTCATATTTTTCAACAACAAACACTGGTTTTCAATCACGCAACCATAATTAAATATAAGATGGATGAAAGGGTAAGTGCACAAGGCTCTTCTATTCTCTCTTTTCACCATTCCAATCACTTTTTTTTTTCTATGCATGAGTAAATATGGAAACTATTGTGTATTTTTTACCAGTTTTCCATTTCATTGTGTGTTTTTGCATGGTCATTAAAGGAGCAACCATACCCGACACATTCACAGCCATACTAGTTTTTTTTTCCATGGACACCCAATGCCTACAACTACAATTTTTGGTGCTCCTACTAAATCTACAACCCAACCCAGTCAAAACCCAAATCCATTAACTAATAAAACAATAATTCTATAGTAATGTCACATGAATAAATGCTAATGTAGAAAACCCAAAAGAAATCATATTTTTTGAACTATTAAGACAAATTACTGTAAGGACCTACTGTATCACAAAAAAATCAAACAAATACAAATAAATATAAATGTTTTTTTTAAAAAATAATTTATATACAACACACATGTTCTGGACTTCTAAGTTATTCTAGACTAAAAACCTCAAATCATTCTGTGTTTGCTGTCCAAATCTTCCCCAAAAATGCACAAAGTTTTCTGTCTCCCACTCTTCACCAAAACAAAAGACTGCATTCAAATGGACAAACTCTACTACTTAACACCAGTCCTTATTTAACAATGAAGTAAGTTTGAATATTAAATTCAACATGACTTGAATTAAAGGCAATGGAAGGGAAAAGGCAGCACACATGACAAGTTGAGTCCCAAGTTGAGTTGATCGTCATTTATTTTTTCATCCTTTTCCCGCAGCCTTTTCACTTTTTCATTTGATACAGAATTGTCCCCTAACATGTTTGGTCCTATCACCTCTAGGAAACTATTATGTGTTTTTGATTGTAAGTGCGCAAGTTTGCGATAAAAAAACATCAAGTATTTTTTGTGAAGTCAATCCCACTTATAGGATAGAGCAAATGTAAGTGCGCAGGTGTGAACATAAAAAATGTTATGTGCTTTTGACATGTAGTGTCGTGAGTGCACAAGTGTGATGTTGAAAGCATCATCTATTTTGTATATTGTCGGTCAGAGTTTTGGTTAAATCTGGACATGTGCTAATAAGTAATGATTTTGTGAGGGTTTAAAGATCTTTAGTCAATACTTTATGGCATAACGCCTAAATGCCACCTATCCATGGTTGTTAGTGGGACCCAAAACCTGAAATCATTGTGTTTACCCTCCAAGTCTTGACAAAAAATCCAAAATGTTTTCCATCTCCAACTCTTCACAAATAAACACAGGTTGCTTTCAAACAGATGAACTCTATAATTAAAAGTGAACTCTACTTAAGATTGAAGTTTTAATATTAACTTCAACAGGACTTGAATTAAAGGCAATACAAGATGCAGGACAAGTTGACATGATCTTCATTCATTTCATCATCCTTTTCACGTAGTATTTTTCCTTTGATTTGATATGCAACTATCCCCTAACATGTGTGGTCATGTCAGCCACTGCTATGAAACTGTTATGTGTTTTCAATTGTAAGTGCACAAGTGCGATGTCAAAAACATCATCAGTTTTCTATGTCACCGGTCAGAGTTTTCATTAAATCCAGATACACATCAAGAAGGCATGATCCTACCATGGTTTTAATTTTTTGAATGAATTATCATAGGATAACATCGACTGTTAGATATTTCTGAAGATAGTAATAGTGCAAGTCTGTGGTCAAAAACATCAAGTATTTTTCATGAAGTCGGTGCCACTTATAGGATGGAGGAAATCTTAAGTGAAAAGGTGTGAATGGGGAAAATGTTATTTGTTTTCAACATGTAGTATCGTAAGTGGGCAAGTGTGAGGTTAAAAACATCAAGTAGTCTCAGTTCAAAGCCAGACGCGCATCAAACAGGTGTGATCCTATGATGGTTTAAAGATCTACAATCACTACTTCATGGGATAATGCATGAATGCCACCTATACATGGTTGTCAATGGGACCACATAGCATCTATTAAGCTTCTTGGTTAAGGTTTTCTAGGTAATTAATCAAATGACGGAGCAATGGCGGTGAAAGGCCAAGTACCTTAAGTGATAATTATTTATTTATATCTTGACTGTTACATAATTTTTGATCTCACAGTTGGTGCTATCCCTTAATCATCAAATTACACATCTTTTATCTTCATAGGATCATGCTTGAATGCCACCTATCCACAGTTGTCAATGGGGACCACATAGCATCTGTTAAGCCACCCCGTTAAGGCTATTTGGGCAGTTAATGTCAAACATGCCTATTTAGTAACCAATATAACATCTAGTTGCATCCAAGAAAAATCAATATCTCTCATTCGGTCATCAGATTTGTGAATGCACTAGTGTTTTCCATCATCTTTGTAGAATAGGTAACCATTATTTGTTTGGTCCCACTTGCGTGAATTGATTGATAGAGCTTGTGTGATTACATTTATGATGCCCTAAATGTAAGTGTTTTGGTGTGCTATGCTAAGTTATCCCACCCCATTAGCCCACACAGATGTCTGATTTGAGATATCTTTCATGGGATAACTGCTACAAGTTTTCCATGTGTGAAGTGCACTATGCATCTTGCATTTGACAACAAGATAAAAAACATCGACTAGTTTTGCCATCGGTGTAAATTAGCTTTATCCATGGAAGATTTTAGATTCATTTAGGAAATTTCTATTGGGGTTACTTTAAGATTATTTTGCAGAATAGGTAACTGTTATTTGTTTTGTCCCACTTGCACAAATCAATTTTAGATGTACAAAATAGTAAATGCACAATTATGTGGTTAAAAACATCATGTATTTTCTGTGAAGTTGGTCATAGTTACCTTACCTTATTCGTAAGATGTCTATGCAGCCATCATCTTTATAAGATCAACAGATGAGCTTTAGTCACACGTGCATGATTAAATAGAAGATGGAGGAAATGTTAAGTGCGAAGGTCCAGATCGGGAAATTTTTGTGTTTTTTTGACATGCGCTATTGTAGGTACGCAAGCGCGATGTCAAAAATATCTTCTATTTTATGTGTCGTCAGTCAGAGTATTAGGTCAAGTGGGGAAATGCATCAAACAATCATGATCCCACGATGGTTTAAAGATGTTCAATCACTTCTTCATGGGATCATGACTATTTGATGTGTTTCCCTATTCGACCCAAGACTTTGACCGATGACACACAAAACAAAAGATGTTGTCGACATCACACTTGCGTACGTACAATAGTACATGTTGAAAACACACAATGGTTTCCCCGTCTGAACCTGTGCACTTAACATTTCATTCATCTTATATTTAATCATGCACGTGCGGTTAAAGCTCAAGCATTGATCTTAAAAATATGATGGCTACGTAGACATCTTCTGAATAAGATAAGGTAACTACGACCAACTTCACAGAAAATATGTGATGTTTTTTACCATAGAATTGCACATTTACTATTTTGTACGTCTCAAATTGATTCGTGCAAGTAGACAAAAAAAATAATGATTACCTTTTCTGCAAAACAATCTTAAAGTAACACTGATAGAGGTTTCCCAAATGGGTCTAAAATCTTCCATGGATAAAGCTAATTTAGACCGATGGAGAAACTAGTCAATGTTTTTGATCTCGCTATCAAATTGATTCATGCAAGTGGGACCAAACAAATAAAGGTTCCCTTATTCTGCAAAACAATCTTAAAGTTACCCCGATAGAAGTTTCCTGCATGGGTCTAAATGTTATAATGACTGAGAGGGGGGTGAATCAGTTATCCACAATCCAAAATACAAAATGTACCACTTAAAACAAATTCAACTAAGTTTTGCAACTTGATAAACAATAAATACTAAACTATCTATGATATTACCGATTACCAGTTAATTGCTCATAATGATTACTGACCAAATCAAATATGCAACATTCAAAGTATGATATCCAAATAATCATAACATAAACACATAACACAAGAGATTTAATGTGGAAACCTTGTAAAGAGAAAAACCACCTGGGACTGGTAACCCAAAATATTTTCACTCTTCTGAAGTGAGCTTGGTGAAGAGCCAACCCTGTTAAAGGTTGCAAAACACACTGTAAGGTGTGACCTTGTTAGAGGATTTAACACTAACAATTATTGTCCAACTAGCATTCACTATGGGGTTGATAGGATAACAATGTACATTCTATGAATGACATATAAGACTTTCAAGTCTACTTAGTTAAGATATTTTATCTATTTACAATCGTTAAACTGTAACAGCAGATGATCTGATTACAATACAACTTGACTTTGTAGATGTTCAGATCTATTCTAAGTCCATACAAATCCTCTGATCAATATTTCTTATTTAGTTCATCAACATTCAATAACTTATTATCCCTCGATAAATTTCTCTGACCTTCGGTTAACTCTACAGTTTAGTTCTCCTTCAACCAGTTTGATCAGGCAAGCATGAAGCTTTGTTCACATGATATCTCTATAGTCTCCTTCCTCTAGCATGTGTTTTACAATGAAACCCTAGTCTCTTTTATAGACAAATAAACTATTTTCTTCTCATCCATCAGATTTTTCCACTTAATCTCCTACATTGATTTTGCCACTTAAACCTTCCTTGATAGTTGTGCCCGTAACACATTTTGATTCCATCCATTAGATCTTATTCAATTTTTTTTAGCCATTGATCTCGTAACAAAATTTAAGTTTCACCTGAAAATCATACACTTTACAGCTCATCAATTTTTGTTGGCTAAACTAATCATTTAGTTCTTTTTTCCATCCTTCATTAACAAAGAAATGTGTTGGTGAACATAAGCTTGGTTGATACTATTGCTCGGTATACACTACACTAGCTTAGTGTATACTGGAATGCTTCATTAACCAACCACACTGATTTGTAACACTTTTCTTCCAACTTCATAAAAGATTACTGCAATATAATCAAGTCAACAATATGAAGTCATAGACTCATCAATAAGTTACCCAAAGTATTCCTTGTCCTCATCTGTCATATCCATCTTCCTCAATGTAGATATCTTGGTTTTGCATCTTTTCTCTTCTCTTTATAGATGTGTAGAAATTTGCAACTAACATGATAAGTATTGTCAAAACTAGTTGACATCAATGACAACATAAAACTAATTCAATTATCTTACATCACAATTCAATGCTTGGTGATCTCAATCATTTGAAGTTCTTCAATCAGGTTCTCAATCAGTTGTAGTTCATCAATCTCTCCCTTTGGCATTGATGGAAAATCAAACAATATGAAATATACCATACACATACCAAACATGTATTCTATAATTATGTAAGACATGTTGTAACTTGGTAAGATCTGTTAGCACCTAAAATAATTTCCATGGCTTTTGGTCAATTTCCCTTTGGTCTCTACAATTTTTCTATATCTCTGGCCTTAAACCCTAGGTCAAAATTTCAAACTTCTAGCCGTTCCATAGAAAAAACCCTAGTTTGCCCCGGCCTTGTTCTATTTCATTGTTACTTTTTCAGGCCACTCAAGTCTTTTTAACACATGTGCACCTTTTATCTTTCCCAGTTAGTCACTTCTTCCTATAGTCTTCCGGTGGTTAGCATTTCTTTTCAGCATTTACACGACTGCAGTGGTCGCGTATTCTCATGTTCCTGGTGGCTTAGCCCTTAACTATTTGTGACCCGGCATGGTGGTTTGTCTTTTCTTTGGTCATGTGTTCATGTGGTTAGTGGGGCCCGACATCGCAGTTACTTTCAATCTAACAGCGGGTGCATGATCTTATGGAATATTCATTCTCCATGAGATCATGTGACAACCACCTGATCTTTCGATGTGTTTCTTTGTGGGTCTGTTGCCATGCAGGCTGACTTGGTGATTTCTCATTGGTCAGGGAGTGACAAGTGGTGCATGTCAATGGGACATGGTTGCTAGTGTGTCCTTGAGGGTCCTAACATCTGTAGAAGATCTACGATTGGCATAAGTTCTCATGGGTTTTGACAGAGCTATGAGATCTTACGCCAGTGGTCAATTTTACCTTTTTCTTAGGTGACAAACAAAGGGTGGGTCCTCTGATAGTTGGAGCTGACATGCGTGATTTTTATTGGCTGAAGGACTTTCCAGGTGGGTATGATGTCAGAAGTGGCCGAGGTGGAATTTACAGGTGGGCCCAAGGTTATGAAGTGATTTAGGGAACTAGCAACTAAAGGGTTTCGCTTGTTCTTGTATTGTAATCTTGGTTAAGAAATGTATTCGGTGACTTAGTGAATTTGGTGTTCACTAAATCGCTTGACTAGAACATAGTTAAGGCAAAGGGTTTCATGACTTGGAGAATGCCTTTAGTCATCTATTCACTGAATAGGAAGGTTAAGTGCTTGCTGAGAGTTGTGGGTCTGTGCTGATAGGTGTGCCGACATGCATGATTTTCATTGGTGGAAGGGTAATGATGTAGTGGGCCTGAATCTTTTAGGAGGATTGCATATTCAAGATCTACGGTTGTCTTACATTTGCATGGAATCTTTCTAGGCCATGCGATCTTAAGATAGTCATCCGATTAAAAGGCTTATAATGTGTGGGTCCAAACTAAGAGGTGTGCTATGCGACGCTGATGTGCTCTCTTTTCATTGGTTGTTGACTGCTAGCATGGTGGTGGAATTTTCAATGGCTTGTTGAATATTAAAAGATTAATGTTGACCACCTGATTTTTTGGGAAATAAATGAGATCTATGGTCGCATTTTAAACTGGAGCCTGTAGCCATTTTATTTCAAATTCAAATTTTTCTATAGGGTTTTCGCCAAGTTTTGAAGTAGGGAGACATATAAAGTAGGACGGTGGTTGAGTTTTAATTGCATTGGGTCATTTGTAGTTGGAGAATAATGTAGAAGACATGGGTGGCTATCTTGATTTGATTTTGTCATCCTAGGGTGCCATGCCAGGTAAATGTAAAAGACTATTATTTTGACTGCAGGTGGCTAGGGTTTGATGTTTGTTAGAGATCTTCGTGACCTGTACATGGAAGATTTTTCAAAGTTGGCTCTGGCATTAAATTTTGTCTCATCTGCTACAAGAAATCAGTTGAACTTGTAGTTGCAGTAGGCCTTGAATATGAAACCAAATATTTGTACAATCAGATTTGATTTGATTTTCTAGGGTTTCAAGGTCTATCTGCATTCTTTATTTCTTGTTGTACTAGTTGTTGCAAACCTATTTTTTCCCTAAATGATCCTTTTCTTGTTGCAATCCTTATTCCTATAAAGGGATTTTCAAGATCATTTAGAAGGGTTCTGATTTCAGTTGGTTCCAGGGGGTTGTAGCAGGTTGTATCATATTGTAGGTAGACTGAATAGAATTTCCTTATAGTCTTTTGCAGGTTATTGAAGTAGTTTTCTCTCTTTTCTGCTTTGAATATGTACATGACTCATCATACTTAATATAATTATTTCAAGCTTTCAAGTCTCTCCTTGATGTCAATCTTGTGAATTCTAGATTTTTTGATCCATTGCATAGGGTTACCTTTATATATGTTCTATTCTTTAGTTCTTGATTTAGGATCAAGTGAAATATGCTTTAGATAGGGTATAGATTTATTTTTATTTGTCTACAGAAGGATACTATAAGTAGTGGATGGGCTGGAATGTTTATGTTTATGGCTATGAGTCTTTGACAATAGTTGGTTCATGTTTCAATATCTATATTTGAGATCTATCCAATGGATAATGGTACTGATTAGGGATTAGTATATTCAGTTGAGTTCAATGCTTGATTGGCTCTTGTTTACTTCTTTCCATCTTCATATATCAACACCTTTTTAAGTTTTAAATCTTTGGTTGTGTAGTTTTGTTACCCCCATAGCAATGGAGAGTCAATGAATGTAAGGTTGGCATTTAGTACTTTCTTGCTATCATCTACTGTATAAACCTAGACTTTGGTGTGTAAGGTATAATTTTCACTGGGTTAGGTGCAGCCGCCTTGTTTTTGCAGAGCTAGAAATGAAGAGGGCAGTCTTGTCCCTATAGTTGTTCTGATTACCCTAAGATCTTTCTAGATTTTGGAACTAACCACTCCTAAAATCTATCTGAGGTTATATTGGCAACGTAAGAGCATAAGTCATTTTGAAACACTAATAAGATGGTGACTCTGTTGGGGAAGAAGTAAAAGACAATAAGCTTCCTTGCTCGGCTGGATTATCCTAGAGTCTTGGTTGAAAGATTATAGTGTCAAAAGTAAAAACAAAGCATTTGCTAAAATCTTCTCACCAAATGTGAGTGGCGACTCTGACTTCTCTATTTGATCAGTAGTCTCTGATAAATAGTATGTTTGTGAATCCTGGTGAAGTTTTCAGTTGATTGGAAGAAAATAAAAAATCAGTACAAAATCTTCCTCTTTAGGGAGGTGGCAACTCTACAAGCAAAGGACCTGATGGAGCTTCAAGGAGAGCTCTAGATCTGCCCTACTTTCCAATCAACAGGTTTCAACTACAACACTTCCAGATGGATAATTAGGGGAAAAGCCAGTCTAGGTGGCTGTGTTTTCTCAAGTTGGATAGAGCTTTAAGTTATGCTCTTCCAAGCTCCCCTCATGTTTTTCCTAGTGAGCTTATGGATCTAATTCTAGTTTTTGTTTGTCAGTCTAATTCAGCAGTAGAGCATGTCCTAGCATTCTTCAGATTTATTGTAAAATATCAAATTTTTGAGGAAGATGTTAGTATGATGTTTTTTGGGAGATCCCTCAAAGGGGTTGCATTTGATTGGTATTTAAGATTACCCCCAAAATGCATTTCTTCATTGACTGAGTTCAAGTTCTTGTTCTTAGAAGAGTTTGCTGATGATGATGAATGGAATAAGTTGCAAAAGGATCATCGACAAAAGGGGAATACAAGTTGTATCTCAGAGCAATCCATACCTAATGCTTAGGATATTTCTCATGATGAAGTTTTGTCAAAGCAGTATTCAGATTGTAGTAGTGAGCATGGATCATAATCATTGTATCCAGGATTTCCTTCTTGTTCAAAGATATCTGAATGTGATAGCCAAGGTTATTTAAGTGAGGATTCTAATGAAGATACTAGGGATGAGTTGGGTTCCCCTTCTCTCAACAGTGATGATATATCTAATTTGTTGACAGATGAATATAACAAATGTCCACATATGTATTATCAACAAATATTGGACCCTGTTGATATATTCTTTGACACTGATAATGAGGCACGTGTTCAAAGTGATGAAGATGATCCATTTATGCCAGAGTTCCCCTTAGGTAGTGATTCTACAGAAGAAGAGGTTGAAGGCCATGACAGTGTCTTCTCCTATCATAAAGATTCTAGTGATGAGCAAGTTTCTTGTTCATATCCTCTCCCTTCTTCTGCCAAATATGATAGTGATAGTGATAGTATTGAAGAATCTATCTTCAATGATTGGGACAAAATTTTTTTTGATAGAGATGATGATGCAGATCAAATGTTCCTCTATCACAATATCTATGAAGAAGACCTTCACTTGGTTCATGATCCAGTTCATGAAGATATCATAGAGGAACCAAGTTGTTTACTAGCTAATGCAATGTATAAAGATAAATTTGAGGATCCAAGTCCTCCTCAGCCAGATATTTCTGTAGTAGTGCATGATGATCAATATGCTTTGTTTTCTGATGCATTACTAGATAAGTTTTTTATTTTTTTCAGTCATCAAGAAAAAGTAAATGATGTTCCTTACTTCTTGGAATATGAGCATGAAAGTGGTTGTAACTAGAAGGACATGGGTAGTGATCAATATAGTTTTAGCTTTTAGCCCATGAGTGTCCATGTATGTTGGCAGCAAGATGGTCAAGATACTTTTAGGTGTTTGATTGCGTATGTGGATGAGAATTAGACCTTTGATTCAGGAGGGTTTTGATTTTCCTTTGGTGTCCTAGGGCCATCAAGTAAAGTTTCAAAGCATGTAAATTATGTAAATATGTCCCTTTCAATTTTGTGTTTCCCTTCCTATTTTCCTGGTTCAGTTGCTAGTTTTTTAGGTCCCTGTCTCTTTTCTAGTGGGTGGTCTGCTTCTCCCAGATTTTCTAGATTCTTGCCATGCGTGCAAGTAGCATACATCCCCAGATAGAGCCACTGTTAGCACCTAAAATAATTTCCATGACTTTTGGTCAATTTCCCTTTGGTCTGTAATTTTTTTGTCTCTAGCCTTAAACCCTAGGTCAAAATTTCAAACTTCTAGTCATTGCATAGAAAAAACCCTAGTTTGCCCCAGCCTTGTTCTATTTCATCATTACTTTTTCAGGCCAGTTAAGTATTTTTAACACATGTGCATCTTTTATCTTTCCTAGTCAGTCACTTGTTCACGTAGTCTTCCAGTGGTTAGCATTTCTTTTTAGCATTTACGTGACTATAGTGGTCACGTATTCTCATGTTCCCGGCGGCTTAGCCCTTAACTGTTTGCAACCTAGCATGGCGGTTTGTCTTTTCTTTGGTCACATGTTCGCATGGTCAGTGAGGCTTGGCATTGTAGTTAATTTCAATCTAACGGTGGGTGCATGATCTTATGGAATATTCCTTCCCCATGAGATCATGCGACAACCACCTAATCTTTTGATGTGTTTCTTTGTGGGTTTGTTGCCATGCAGGCTGACTTGGCAGTTTCTCATTGGTCAGGGAGTGATAGGTGGTGCATGTCAGTGGGACCTAGTTGCTGGCATGTCCTTGAGGGTCTTGACATCTATAGAAGATCTACGGTTGGCGTAAGTTCTCATGGGTTTTGATAGAGCTATGAGATCTTATGCCAGTCGTCGATTTTACCTTTTTCTCAGGCGATAAACAACGGGTGGGTCCTCTGACAATTGGAGCTAATATGCATTATTTTTATTGGCTGAAGGATTGTCTAGATGGGTATGATGTCAGAAGTGGCTGAGGTGGAATTTGCAGGTGGGCCCGAGGTTATGAAGTGATTCAGCGAACTAGCGACTAAAGGGTTTTTCTTGTTCTCATATTGTAACCTCGGTTAAGAAATGTATTCAATGAATTAGTGAATGCGGTGTTCGCTGAATCACTTGACCAGACCATGGTTAAGGAAAAGGGTTTCATGACTTGGAGAATGCCTCCAGTCATGTATTCACTGAATAGGAAGGTTAAGTGCTTGCCGAGAGTTGTGGGTCTGTGCTGATAGGTGTGCCGACATGCATGATTTTCATTGGTGGAAGGGTAATGATGTAGTGGGCCCGAATCTTTTGGGAGGATTGCAGATTCAAGATCTACAGTTGTCTTAAGTTCACATGGAATCTTTCTGGGCCATGTGATCTTAAGATAGCTATCTGATTAAAAGGCTTATAATGTGTGGGTCCAAACTAACAGGTGTGCTACGTGATGCTGATGTGCTCGCTTTTCATTGGTTGTTGACTACTAGTGTGGTGGTGGAATTTTCAATGGCTTGTTGAATATTAAAAGATTAATGTTGACTACCTGATTTGTTAGGAAATAGATGAGATCTACAGTTGCATTCTAAACTAGAGCCTGTAGCTATTTTATTTCAAATTCAAATTGTTCTGCAGGGTTTTCGCCAGGTTTTGAAGTAGTGAGCCATATAAAGCAGGATGGTGGTTGAGTTTTAATTGCACCGGGTCATTTGCAGTTGGAGAATAATGTAGAAGACATGGGTGGCTGTCTTGATTTGATTTTTCCATCCTGGGGTGCCATGCCAAGTAAATGTAAAGGACTGGTATTTTGACTACAAGCGGCTAGGGTTTGATGTTTGTCAGAGAGCTTCGTGACCTATACACGCAAGATTTTTCAAAGTTGGCTCTAGCATTAAATTTTGTCTTATCTACTACAAGAAATTGGTTGAACTTGTAGTTGCAGTAGGCCTTGAATATGAAACCAAATATTTGTACAATTAGATTTGATCTAATTTTCTAGGGTTTCAAGGTCTATCTGCTTTATTTATTTCTTGTTGTACCAGTTGTTGCAGACCTATTTTTTCCCTAAATGATCCTTTGCTTGTTGCAATCCTTGTTCCTATAAATGGATTTTCAAGATCATTTAGAAGGGTTCTTATTTCGGTTGGTTCCAGGGGGTTGTAGTAGGCTATATCATATTGTAGGTAGATTGAATAGAATTTCCTTGTAGTCTTTTGTAGGTTATTGAAGTTTTTTTCTCTCTTTTCTGCTTTGAATATGTACATGACTCATCATACTTAATATAATTATTTCAAGCTTTCAAGTCTCTCCTTGATGTCAATCTTGTGAATTCTAGATTTTCTGATCCATTGCATAGGGTTACCTTTGTATATGTTCTATTCTTTAGTTCTTGATCTAGGATCAAGTGAAATATGCTTTAGATAGGGCATAGATTCATTTTGATTTGTCTATAGAAGGATACTATAAGTAGTGTATGGGCTGAAATGTTTATGCTTATGGCTATGAGTCTTTGACAGTAGTTGGTTCATGTTTCAATGTCTATATTTGAGATCTACCCAATGAATAATGGCACTAATCAGGGATTAGTATATTTAGTTGAGTTCAATGCTTGATTGGCTCTTGTTTACTTCTTTCCATCTTCATATATCAACACCTTTTTAAGTTTTAAATCTTTGGTTGTGTAGTTTTGTTACCCCCATAGCAATGGAGAGTCAATGAATATAAGGTTGGCATTTAGTACTTTCTTGCTATCATTTTTTGTATAAACCCAGACTTTGGTGTGTAAGGTATAATTTTCACTAGGTTAGGTGCACTCACCTTGGTTTTGTAGAGCCAAAAGTGAAGAGGGTAGTCTTGTCCCTATAGTTGGTCCAATTACCCTAAGATCCTTCTACATTTTGGAACTAACCACTCCTAAAATTTGTTTGAGGGTATATTGGCAGCCTAAGAGCATAAGCCATTTTGAAACACCAACAAGCTCTCCCTAGCTTAATATGTTTAATCACTACATTACATAATAGCATTACAAGTGCACACTATCTTCTACAGATTTGATCTTTAGCAACTCTTAGATTATCTCTCCCTGACTTCTTCAGTTTATCTCTCTTTTAAGCTCTTCTTTAACTTCTCTCCTTTTCTGATAATCCCTTCGATGATATTTCATTAACTTCTCTCCCTTTGACAACAATGCCAAAGAAATAAAAATATATATAGCTCTATATTAGCCAAGTAACTCTCTATTGTCTAGTTCCTATATTGTATCTCTGTATCTCAGTATACCGATATGCAAATCTGTGTTCCTGATATCTTCCACAACCTTAGATAGAATCCAAAGTGTGAACTATGTTGCATCAACATGAATGATCTTCTGATAAGATTAGGCTAATGCAACCTCTAGATCACATTAGTGACCAATAGATAGGGGATGGATCCCAAGTCTAGTCCTCAAGTATTCAAAAGTTTCCTTTGGTAGAGGCTTGGTAAATATGTCATCAAGTTGCTCTTTTGATGTAACATATTTCAACTTAACTTGCTTCTCCTGTACTTGTTCTCTTAAGTAGTGATACTTAATAGAAATGTGCTTTATTTTTTAATGCATCACTAGATTCTTTGAAATGTTAATAGCACTTGTATTGTCACAATATATAATCACCAGCTCAGTGATTACCTCATTCATATTGGCCAACACTTGGTTGATGTAGGCAATGTTTGAATAGTTTGTTGTAGCAAAAACATACTCTACTTTGGTAGTGGAGTGGTAAATACAAGGTTGTTTCTTACTTGTCCAAGTAACAAGTCTTTCACGAAAGAAAAATGCTCCTCTGGTGGTACTCTTTCTATCATCTATATTTCCAGCCCAATCAACATCGGTGTAGACTCTTAGTTCAACATTCCCTTCCTTAGGATACCATAATCCATAGTCCTCAGTTTTCTTTAGGTATCTTAAGATTCTTTTTGTAGCAACCATGTGTGACTCCCTAGGATTTGCGAAAAATCTAGCAACTATCCCCATAGCATGTGCAATGTCTGGTCTACTATGCACTACATACATCAATTTACCAATCATTGATCGGTACAGTGTCTAGTTTACCTCTATAGTTTCATCTTCCTTAGTCAGTTTTCAGCCTATGACCATTGATGTTCCAACTAGTTTAGCATCTTCCATGCCAAATGTTCTGAGTATTTCCTTTATGTACTTGGATTGTGTGATGAATATTCCATCATCTCGTTGAATAACTTGCAGTTCTAGAAAGAAATTAATCTCTCCAAACATAGACTTTTCGAATTCTTTTCTCATCTCATCAGAAAATGATTTACAGATATGATCTTGACCTCCAAAAGTAATATCATCCACAAATATTTCAGAAATCAAAATAGTATCATCAGTATTTCCTTTCATATACAAATTGATATTCTCACTTGTTCTAACAAAACCAATACTTAACAAATAAGTATGCAACCTTTCATACCAGGCTCTTGATGCTTGCTTTAAACCATATAAAGCCTTGTGTAGTCTAAATACCATGTCCTTTTTTTCTAGATCAACAAACCCTTCTAGTTGTTCTATGTAGACTTCTTCTTCTAGTATCTCATTCAGAAATGCAGATTTAATGTCTATTCGATACACTTTAAATTTCTTATGTGGTGCATAGGCTAGTAACATTCAAACTCCTTCTAGTCTAGCAACAGGTGCAAAATTTTCACCATAATATATTCCTTCCTCCTGTGCTTACCCCTTGCAAACTAAACTGGCTTTATTCCTTGTAACCTCTCCATTTTCATTCATCTTGTTCCTGAAAATCCATTTAGTACTGATAACATTCTTATCTTTAGGCCTAGGTACTAAAGTCCATGTCTTGTTCTTCTCTATTTGTTCAATCTCTTCATTCATTGCATTTATCCATTCTTCATTCTCCAATGCAAATTTAACATTTTTTAGTTCAAATTCATAAACTAAGCATGTACCTTGTCTCAACTTACTTCTTTTCATCATGCCAACTTGCTTGTCTCTATTGATTTGGTTCTCAGGATGATGTCTTCTGACAAATCTTGCTAACACATAATTTCTTCTTTCTTGTTCATCCTATTCAGGTTCATTCACTTGCTCAGTAGGTCCTTCCTAATTGTTGGTTTCTCCTTGTTGTTCTTCGGTATTATCTTCCTGGTGCTCGGTAGGCTGTGTCTGTGGCATCGGTAGGGGCTCTGGATGTTCAATGTAAGTGAATCTACTGTAATCTTTTGATTCTTTATTCCTTTCTTCACTATTCTTAGTATCATACTCATCAACCCTGACATTAGTACTTTCAATCATTTTGTTAGTCACTTTATTTAGACACTTATATGCTTTTATTTTAGTGGAATATCTAATAAATATCCCTTCATCCCCTTTAGAGTCAAACTTTCCATTTATTTCATCTTTTAGAATAAAGCATTTGCTACCAAAATTTTTGAAGTAACTTATAGTCAGTTTGTGACCAAACCATAACTCATAAGGTGTCTTATTTGTGTCCTTCAGTTGTACTCGGTTCAAAACATAAAAAACTATACTAATTGCTTCTCTCCAGTACAGCTAAGCCACATTCTTTTCTATCATCAGTGTCCTTGCACAATCTACAATTGATCTATTCCTCCTTTCAGCAATCCCATTTCACTAAGGTGTCCTCGGTGTAGAAACCTATCTTTTTATTCCATGCTCATTACAATAGTTAGTAAATTCATTAGAAATAAATTCACCTCCTTTGTCAGATCTTAAGCATTTCAGTTACTTCCCGGTTTCTTTCTCTACTTTTTCTTTATACCATTTAAACATCTTAAATGCTTTTGATTTCTCTTTTAAGAACATTATAGTCATCAATCTAGTGTAATCATCAACAAAAAAAATGAAATATCTATCTCCATAGTAGCTCTGTGTTCTCATGGGACCATATAGGTCAGTGTGAACTAGCTCCAAAATTTTATTTATTGAATAATCTTTACTCTTAAAACTAGATTTTGTCATCTTACATTTTTGACATTGATGAAACATTACATATATGGCTTTGCTAGGATAGGAAGACCTCTAACCTTTTTCTTTTTACTCATCTTGATCATGTTATCAAAGTTTACATGACATAACCTTTTATGTCATAACCATGCATCCTCATCTTTCATCATTAAATAGGCAGACTCAGCATTGTCAAGATAAAACAAGTTACCTTTCATTTGTGCTCCTGTTCCAACTAGTTTTCCTCCATCATCAAATATCTTTACCTTCTTTCTCTCAAATGCTACTCTCTGGCCTAAATTGTTAAGTTATGCCACACTCAGTAAGTTATCATTTAATCCTTCTACCCAATAAGCATTATCACATCTTATTTTGTCATTTATCAGTAAAGACCCTTTTTCTCTAACCATACAGGGTGTATCATTACCCATTTTTACAGATCCTCCATTATATTGTTCAAGATAATCAAATTTTTCTTCATCACTAGTCATGTGATGTGCACAACTACTATCAATGATCCATGTATCATTTTTATAACCTTAGAAATGAGTGTTGTCTCTACATACCTTTCTTCTTCCTTAGAATCATCCTTCATTGCAACAAATACCACTTCAACATCATCATCTGTATCAGATTCATTCTCTTCAGCAATGTAGCATACTTTTTTTCCTTTATCATTGTTGTCTCAGTTATCTTTGTTGTACTTTTAGTAACTTATGTTGCTCCTTCTCCCATAGCTTCCTTCACCAGATCGATATTTGTTTCTATCATCATGTTTCATGTTTGGACATCTAGTAGCAATATGACCAACTTCTTTACAATTAAAACATGTTAAAGGTAGTTTACCTCTATATCTACCTTTCCCTTTAGGTAATTTCCTGGCCATAAGAGCTTCAAGATCATCAAGCTCATCATCAGTATTTATATCACTATCATCCTTATTATTTCTACTGCTAGACTTACCGATCTTCACAAAAGACATAAAACTAGATTTGACAAATAGTACAACACTATTATCAAAGTTGTTCAGTTCAAAAGTTGTTAGCTTACCAATCAGATTATCAAGTGTGAAAGTACTGTTAGGTGCTGACCTCATTTCAAGTATTGCAAAAATTTTGATAGCATAAACAGGCAATAGAGTCCTTAGAATTTTTCTTACCACAGTATCTTCATCAATGACACCATCAGATCCTCTAATAGCATTAACTACCTCCTTTATTTGGTTTGTATACCGTACTATATTTTTTCCTTCTTTCATTTTCATATCATCGAATCTTCCTCTTAAACTTTCAACTCTGGCTCTCTTAACATTAGCATCACTACTATAAACTTGAGTGAGTTTATCCCACATATCCTTAGCAGTAAGATAATCTTTCATATCTTCAAATTTGGCATCTAATAGGGCAGTAGCAATCTCCATCATAGTAATATTATGTTCACATCTATCTCTCAATTGATCAAGATTCAAAGGTCTAGTAGGCGGTGCAATGTAGCCATTATCTAATAGAGTGAAGGCATAATTCCCAATTCTAGATATATGCAATTTCATTTGGCTTTTCCATATTGTGAAGTTTTCCTTGTTTAGCTTTGGCACATCCCTCTTGTACATTTTGTGATCTTTATGCTAAAGTACTTAAAACTCTATTCCAAGCAACCAATGTGCTCTGATACCAATTGTTAGAATAACTCAAAGGGGGGTGAATCAGTTATCCGTAGTCAAAAATACAAAATGTACCACTTAAAACAAATTTAGCTAAGTTCTACAACTCGGTAAACAATAAATACTAAACTATCTATGATATTATTGATTACCAGTTAATTGCTCATAGTGATTACCGACCAAATCAAATATACAACATGCAAAGTATGATATCCAAACAATCATAACATAAACACATAACACAAGAGATTTAATGTGGAAACCCTGTAAAGGGAAAAACCACCTAGGATTGGTAACCCAAAATATTTTCACTCTTCTAAAGTGAGTGTATGCAAATTAGATGTCTAACAATTAGAAATGATAAATTAACTATTAAAGCCAATGAATCTATCTAATGCAAACACAATGAAGAATGCAAAGTAACTATGAAATGATGAAACTAATTTAATTACCTTCACCTACCATGCAGCTTGTCTCCATTGTCCTCCTAGCTTTGATTTCTTGAAGATGTTGACCTCTCAGATTTCCAAAATGAAGCCTTCTCCCAAGATGCTACCAAAGTGTGGAGATAGAATGAAATTGAGTGCACAATAACTTATGCAAACTAATGGATGAAATGCAAATGAAATGGTGATTGCTATGGAATGCTTGATTGCTTGAATGCTTGGATGCTTGTTATCAAAAATACCTATTAGCTCTCAAATGGGAAATGAGGCTCCTTTTATAGAGTTTTGGAGGATCTAGACTTAGGTGGCACAATCCTATGGCTGAGAATGAAAGGTGGAAGATCCTAGGGCTAGGATTGACTTGGTTGAAGGAGTTGAGAGAAAGGGGGATGTAGTTGGAATGTGAGAGAAAGAATAGGGATGATGTTCCTCTCACATTGACATGGAGGAGAAGAAGGTGGAAGGGAAAGACACATGTCAAGTGTCTCATAAAGACCAAAGAGAGAAAGGGGGAGAGACATTTTCCTCATGAGGACTCTTTGTACAAGTGTCCCATGAGTCACCTTTGACCCTTAGAGGTGGCTTGAGAAGCCCCTTAGGAATAGGAAATGTCTCTTGACTTGGTTGTTGAGAGGACATGTGGTCATGAGACCAAGTCCTATGAGGCCACATAGCCCTTAAGAATAGGACATGTGTGGGTGAGGATAAATATGAATAATTAATTAATAATAATTATTTATTTTAGCCAAGGTGATGTGTTAGGTGACTAGGTGGATGAAGTGAATTAGAAGACTTAGTCATATTTAGGTGATTGTGTATTTATTAAATCACTTTAATAGACTATTTAAAAGACTTAGGATATAGAATTAGACTATAGTGAATTTATTAAATAAATTGAATAATTTATTTAATAAATAGAGGAATAATTATTAATTAAATAATAAATATTTAATTAATTTATCAAGTCAATAGTAATTAAATAATAAATATTTAATTAATTAATGAAGCCATTTTTAGGTGTATACATTTTGCCCCTCTTTGAAATAATGTGTGTATCACATTATTTCAAAGAAAATTTCAAGCATTTTTTCCCCTACCCCAGACAATGTCTCAGATGACCTATGCATGCCCCCTCGAGGGATTGATTGACAAAAAAGATTATTTGAATATTTATTGGATTATTTTTTTTTTTTGTAATTTTGTTTTGTTGTACAATCAATCTCATGAAAGAATGGTAGAAAAGAGGGAGGAAAATGGGGTGGAATGGAAGAAAAAGGGCAGATAGGGTCCACACACCAAGCATATAGGGTCCACAGGCTATAAATAGGGCTTAGGGGTCCACAATAGGCTCATTGTACACACTTGTCATTGGGAGATCAGAGCGCGAGAGAGAGAAGAGTAGAGCCACCACGATGTCATTTCCCTTGTCGGATCACCGCTTTGAGAGAGTCAGACGCTTCCAACGACCACCCGATTCAGGTGAACCGGTAGGTGACTCGATCCTGCTTTGTGATTTTATGATTGGATGCATGTTAGATTAGATTTGTAGCATGTTTAGGGTAGATGAAATGGTAGATTAGATTAGAAAATTTTTAGTTTTCTAGGCGGAGTACGAATGCGCAGTTTCGGCACACCAATGCATAGAAACTTTTGATGTTTGCACATAAATGTTAATTTTCTGCGCATTCATTAATAATAGCTGCGCATTCATACTATAGAAATGCAAGTGTTGCGCAAGTGTGCAATAAAAGTGCGCATATGTTAAAACTTGCGCATTCGTTATGAATTGTTGCGCAAATATCCAACAAAACTATGCAAATGTACAAAGCTATGCAAATGTTAAATAATGTTGCGCACACATGATAAAATGTTGTACATCTGTATTAGATGGTAGAATGTGGTGAAAATAGATAGTCAATTAGGTCAAACTTGATGTCGATAAGCCGATTGGATCTGTCGGTGTTTGATTTTGATCGATTTGATCAAGATAGGCAACATTGTAGCATGTTCGCTAGTTAACCAGTCTTGAACGTAGATAATTGATAAAATCATCTGTTGAAACATGTGATAAGAACATGTTTATATTTGATATGATAGGATAGATAGATTGATAAATTAGTTTATCAAAATCTGATAGGTTGAGTGTTTGTTGACTTCAATAGGAGGATATCACAGATAGTCTAATGTCACGGGAGAGATATCCTGTGACTCAAAATCTGAGACCAGCATTGTCAAAGATAGATAGACTGTTGATTGGAGCATCTAGATTATATTATGTGATTTACACACCTGAGATTCAGGTGAATCTGAGTATGATGATAGCATTAGTAGAGTGATGGCACTCGGAGACAAGTACCTTCCATCTTCCAATAGGGGAGATGACAGTTACATTAGAGGATGTATATCGTATCCTCCATCTTCCCATCACAGGTGAGCTGGTATAGTATGATCAGCATGGTGGAGTTATAGAGTGCAGAGCCATCTTCGGTGATGATGATATAGAGGATGGAGAGATCAGCTGGGAGGATATGGTTGACTTGTATGATCCTTTACCAGTAGTGCTAGCAGGAGTGAGTGGGGGATTTGTATGCCTTGATCGTAGATCACATGGATTTGCAGTTGGATGGGGCAGCACATTACAGCGGATGATGGAGGGGACCCAATATGCTTGGGGGTGTGTTTGTTAGCACATATTTATCATGACATGCATCAGGTGGTGTACCATAGAGGTGCATCATTATTAGCAGGTGTGACACTGCTCCATGTTTGGGTATGGGAGCATATTGCAGTTACTCGACCAGTGGCTATCAAATTTTGGGGCATAGGGTAGCCCTATATTCATTTATACTCCTTAGTTTTGTCTCAAGCAAAACTGGGCCATTTAGAGTTTTGGCGATATACCTTTGACACACTAGACACGGTGACATGGAGACCCTACGTAGGGTGTGAGCCATGGGATGATGAGTGGTAGCTTGGTTTTTGTTTTGAGTCATGGTGGTTGATAGGATGGACACCATTTATCATTGAGTGACAGTTGGTTAGCCAGGTTCTGTGCCAGTTTGGCAGGATACAAGGCATGTCACAGGGAGTGATAGAGCATGCTCACACACATCAGGAGAGACGAGACTAGGGGCCCATGGCATCATTCTATGTTGCTCGGTAGGAGGTTTTGGATGCCCCATTCTAGGCATGGTCGATGAGACCGACGATGGTAGACCCAGGGATGACTGCTGAGTTGGAGTAGTTTATGAGGGATTTTTCAGTTCCACGGATTACAGATCTAGCAGTGAGGCCTCTAGAGAGAGATCCGATAGAGAGATGATGGGGGAGACTCTGAGGGAAAGATAGACATGGATGAGGGAGATGAGGTGGCGGTGACGATGGAGGAGATGGAGGAGGAGATGATGGTGGAGATGGAGGGAGAGGGGATAGAGAAAGACCTCAGATGAGAGGAGGTGGTGTGAGGCCGAGAGGATTAATGCCACCTCCGGCTAGATAGGGATGGAGACAGCCTCCAGCACAGCTAGCTATAGGAGTGTGACTATAGGTACTAGTCCCTCTGACACAGATTCCAATTGCCACAGTATAGAGACCAGCTACACAGGTACAGGTACCATAGGTATAGAGGTAGGGATAGGATGAGGTAGATGTTGGATTGGCCCAAGGTGGTGTGGTACAGGGTGGTCAGGTGCAGGATGATATACAGGATGAGGCTGATGCTAAGATGTCGGATGTACAGGCACAGGATGAGTAGGCAGACATGGACATCAGGGGACAGGATCCCTATTTATAGAGAGACATGGCAGAGGATGAGCCAGATATTGATGCACTGCTAGTCAGACTAGCAGTTACACAGGTACAGGCAAAGTGGGTGCCAGCTCTAGAGAGACAGATTGAGAGGCTAGAGTGTTAGATGGATGTCTTGAGACATGAGCGAGATGCAGTGATTGAGAGACTCGGGGAGTCTGAGATGCTACTAGATGAGTTACAGAGGATAGAGGACCTAGGCCCCCATGGAGATATCATGAGAGCCATGATACATGCTAGGAAGGAGATATCCTACTGGTGAGAGGCATACAGAAAGGCAGTCCTGAGGGACCAGTGGATCGAGAGTTATAGGGAGAGCTCAGTGGTGATCAGGACTGTAGTGCCTGATAGAGGAGCACCAGCTGGTGGAGAGGGTGTGTCATCATGCCCTCTAAGAGCATCGACAGGTTCAGGAGGTCAGGGTGGATCCTTAGCATCAGGGAGTTCAGCAACACAGGGCCACATTGCATCCTGTAGATAGCGGCAGACAGAGTCTGGAGGCAGTGGTTCATAGATGTTGAGAGAGCATTGTATATACTATTGTACCATTATGATTCATTGTATCATTATATTTTGACTTGATGGACACTGACCATGGACACATTGTTATTGATTTATATCATGGGACATTCGGATATTTTTGTTGTTTTATGGATTTTATATGATGTATGCTATATGATTGACTCTATATATATAGTGATGCAGTTCTATCATGATTTTCTTTGATGATTTATATACATGTGTGTACTGACATATGTAGGATGGGATGATTTACTTTAATATGCATAAAATGTATGTCTTAGAATGCAAAATGATTTATAGCTGATTTGATATTTTTGATGCTTAATGGTTAATAATCATATGATGGTGATATAAATGCATGTCTTAAATGCGTTTACTAATGCTATGTGATTATCAATGCAATGTTGTGATGAACAATGTGGATAATGGATAATAAATAAATGATGTAAATGAATGATAATGTATAATAAATGAATGATATAAAATGCATATAATATATAATAAATGATAGTGTAATGCAAATGATATCTAATGTAATAAATGATAATGTACCTAAGATGATTGAATGTAATAACTGATAACATGATAAAAAAAATGAGATGAAACGAGAACTATAATAAGTGATCAAATTATATATAAATGAACACTCCTAATGAAGATAACATATGTCTCTAAATGATTAAGTGCAAAAATGTTAAATGCAAAAAGTCATAATATCTTTAGTTGTCCAAATGTCCTCAACTTAAATAACAATGTATCTGACACAAGAAGAATAGACTAAGAGAACAAATAACCTAATAAGAAAGGTAACCTATAAATCTCTATAAAAGGAGCACTGATATGTAAGTCATGAACTGTTTTAATGAAAAGCAATATGAAATGAATGTATCTCCACAACTTTAGGTAACATCTTAGAACTTCATAATAACTAGAACTTGAGTTTCATCATTGAGCTCGTTATGTTGCAAGAAAATGCAAATATCATGGTATAATTAAGCCAGGATGACCTGAGCACTTTTTGCATGGAGTTTAATATTGCAAACTTGACAAGCATCAAGGTATAATTGAATTGAGATGACCTAAGTTTTGTTTGCATAACAAACAAGGAATATTCCCCCCTCCATCGGGGAACAAATATTTGGATTCAAGGTATGCGATGGCGTATCACCATAAATAGCATTTTTTAGAACAACATGATTTGTATGTTGTCGATACTATGAAATGGATGAAGGCACTTATACACCGACACCCCAATTAATTGTTCCTTCGATTTCATCAGAAAATACTCTACAAACAGCAATCAAAGAAAATATCATGCCCCATCCCGGCTATTCTAATCAATGACATATGAGAGTTTCAAACTCATGTCAAAGATATCCTGGAATAGCATAGGAAACATGATAACAATGAAATCTAGATATGAATGCATAGGTTATAAAAAATCATTCTAACATGCCTTCCATGAATATACATTTATTTTGCCAAAAAGATTGATTTAGGATATGTTGATCAATTCAAATGATGATGTATAGTCAAGATGTATAGATAAGCAGTCACAATTTGAAAGATAGATCATAGATTCTGGTTCAGCATGAAGGTACCATTGTGAAAGAACATTTGATTACGTTTGCCTTGCCTAGTGAAAATAACTCCATTATGTCCTCTAAGAGTCATGACTGTCATAGATCCACTTCCCAAACTAGGTCGAGGACATGCCCCTAGTGAGGTGATGGACTGACTTATTATGGGTGAAGAAAGACACAACAAGACTAGGATGAAGACCATGACAAAAGATCAAGCTATGATGGGATTTTATTATGGATAGATATAATGGATGATGTACGAACTGGCCATTTTATTATGATATATATATGGTGGGGACAAGGTTGAGTAACTATTTTATTGTGGATATATACAATGAATGGACACACTAAAAGAATCCTAATAGATAGAGGAGCTAACTTGTCACACATAGCACATGTTTCCAGGTTTTCACCATATGCTTTTATTGCAGTTTTTCTTTTGATTTTGTGATTTTTTTTAATTTTTTTTTATTTTTTATTTACAGAATATATATACAGACTATATACATGCCCCTTACATTGAGATTTCAGGGATAGAACTTCTTGAGATGGATGTTGTTAAGAGGTTCATCCAAGGGATCCCCTTCAGGTGTAGATAACTGATAAGCTCCAGAACCATAGACTGCTGTAATCACAAAAGTTCCTAACCAATTAGGTTCGAACTTGCCCTTCTTTTCATGGTGTTGTTGATTCTTTGGATTTTCTCGAAGGACTAAGTCACCGAATTGAAAATCTCTGATCTTTACCTTTCTGTTGTACTGATGGGGCAGATGCTGCTGATAAACTTTCAAATGATCATAGGCTCACTGACGGCATTCATCTAGGAGTTCCAATTTAGTCAGGCATGCAACTCTATACTCTTCATCAGGAATTAAATCTTTAAGAGTAACACGAAGTGAAGGCAACTCGACCTCAAGGGGCAAGATTGCTTTAGATCCATAGACAAGGGAGTATGGAGTGGCTCCAGTAGGAGTATGGATGGAGGTGCGGTAAGCCCATAAGGCTGGATTAAGTTGGAGATGCCAGTCATGGCCAGCATCATTGACAGTCTTTTGTAGGATTTTAACAATTTTTTTGTTTGACGCCTCAGCTTGGCCATTTCCTTGAGGATAGTACATGGTGGAATAGTTGTGGGTGATGTGGAATTTGGTGCACAAGTCATCCATGTCTTGGTTCTGAAACTGTTTCCCATGATCAGTGATAAGATACATAGGTATACCATATCTGCAAATGATATAGTTTAAGATAAACATCAAGATTTGTTTCCCTGTGGCGGTAATTAATGGAATGGCCTCAATCCATTTAGTGAAGTATTCTGTGGTAGTGAGAATCCATTTGTGGCTATTGGAAGATGGAGGATTGATAGCGCCCATGAGGTCGAGTCCCCACTGACTAAATGGCAAAGTAGTTGTAAAAGGATGTAACTCTTGAGCTGGAGCATGGATAAGGTTTCCATGTATCTGACATTTCTTGCATGCCCTAGCAAAATGAAAGGAGTCTGCTTCCATGGTAGGCCAATAATAACCCATACGCATGAGTTTCTTAGCCAAAGAGGGACCACTCGAATGTGTCCCACAAATACCTTCATGTACATCGTAGGAGAGTACTGTCAAAACCTTACCGATAAAGGGTGTCAGATATTAAGATATAGTGGGAGGTTTGGTGGAGAAAAGTTCATTTTTTATTGTGGGATAGGTCAGGAGGTAGAGTGTTATCTTTGAGGTAAGAATAGATCTTTCCATAGGTTGGGGAGTTATGTCCAATCAGATGACATATAATACTCATATTAGGGTCATCATATATAGGACAAGTCAGGGATTCCACCAAGAACTCAAAATGGGCCTTGGTATCTTCTATATAAAATAAAGAAGCAATCATTTCCATGGCATCAGCAGCCTTGTTTTCATGCCAAGGAATCTGCTCAAAAGTAATGACAGAGAAATACTTTTTAAAGTCATCAACCATACGTTTATATGGCAATAACTTATCATCTTTGGTCTGGTAATCATCATTAACCTAGTTAACAATCAACTGAGAATCTCCGTAGACATTTATTTTAGATACGTTCCATTGTAAAGCCATTTTTAACTCAATTAGAAAAGCCTCATATTTTGCTACATTATTGGTGCAAGGAAATAACAACTTGAAAGATTTCAGAATAGTGTATCCTTGTGGTGTGATAAAAAGAATACCAGCTCCTGAACCCTATTGAGTGTATGAGCCATCAAAGTATAATTTCCATGTCTGTGTAGACAAAGCTAAGATATGAGCATTAGGAAACTCTGTGTGTATAGGTTGGTCATCTGTTAATGGAGCATCAGCTAGTTGATCTGTGATCACTTGACCTTTGATAGCCTTCCCGTCTACATATTCAATATCAAACTCACTAAGTAGCATGACCCACTTAGCCAACTTGCCTGTCAATGCAGTCTTGCTTAACAAATACTTTAAAGGATCAATCTTTGCAATAAGCTGAGTAGAATGTGACAACATGTAATGTCACCACTTCTGTGAAGCAAAGACAATAGCCAGACATGCTCTTTCAATAGGGGAATAGTTTAACTTGTATACCACTAAAGTGCGACTGATGTAGTAGATGGCTTTTTCTTTTCCTTCATGATCTTGCTGAGCGAGAAGAGCACCTAGTGAGGCTGTCATGGCTGAAATGTAGAGCAAGAGTGGCTTGCCTAGAATTGGTGACATCAAAGTTGGAGGATTTGCTAGATATTGCTTGATTTTGTTAAAAGCTTCCTCACACTTATCATCCCATTGGAATAAGATATTTTTATGCAGAAAATGTTGAAAGGGATGACTGCGATCTGCTAGTTGAGAAACAAATCTTTGGATGGATTGTAGACGCCCCTGTAAAGATCTTAGTTGACTAATGTTAGTGGGGGAAGCCATCTCCAATATTGATTTAACCTTTTCTAGATCTACTTTGATTCCTTTAGCTGAGAAAATGTACCCTAACAGTTTGCCAAATGTGACCCCAAATGCACATTTCTTTGGATTGAGTCGAATCTGATATTTTTCCATCCGGGTGAATATTCTATCCAACACTCTCAAATGACCAGCTCTGTCTTTGGATTTTGCTAAAATGTCATCAACATAATCTTCCATGATGGTATGCATTATGTCATGAAAGATCGTGGTCATGAGTCTTTGGTAATTTGCTCTAGCATTTTTGAGGCCAAATGGCATCACATTCTAGTAGTATGTACCCCATGGACAAGTAAAAGTAGTTTTTTCCTAGTCTTCTGGTGCAATCTTGATTTGGTTATAGCCAGAAAATCCATCCATTAATGATAACATCTCATGCCTAGCTATTAGGTCAACAATTATATCAATATTTGGAAAAGGGAAGTCATCTTTCGGACAAGCTTTATTAAGATCTCAAAAATTAATACAAATCCTGATAGACTTGTCTGGTTTTGAAACTGGAACAATATTTGAAATCCACTCAGCATAATCAATAGCCCAAATGAATCCAACATCTAGGAGCTTCTTCAATTTTGCTTTCACCATTAGAGCAATGTGAGGATGCATTTTGCGGAGCTTTTGCTTAACTGGTTTTACACCTGGTTTGATAGATAAATGATGCACAATGAGATTGGGGTCCAAACCAGGCATATCAGCATAGGACCAAGCAAAGTTGATTTGCCTTTTTCGGAAGAATTTTGCAAAAGCTTCTTTCTCTGATTCTATCAAGGATGTTGCTACTTTGAGAATGCATGGAGACTCCTCTGTTCCAATGTTAAGTGGTACTATTGGTTCTATAAGAAAGGAAAATTGCTCTCGATCTAGATAGTTAGGAAGAGTGTCAATCCTTCCATCGTCAGGCACCTTAGAGAGGTTTTCACCATCAGATGCATTTTTTCTATTTACAATTTTTGGATCTAATACTGCCACTGAGTGGTTTTCACCATTAGATCTATTAATTATTTTTATATTTTTATGACTGAAAGGATTGGCACTCTCTCCAAAATAGGCCATGTCATTGAATTCTATTAGAAATCTTGACTTGTGATCCCTTGGTGGTAAATGATCCCTGATGCCAAGATAGTCAATGATCGCATCATCATTATGGAAGACATCAAGTTCTAGGTGATTGGGAGAGTCCCAATCGATAAGGTCAGGACAGACAAGGGGCATTGGATCATTTGGGTCGGTTTCAAAAGAAGAGATGGTATTAATGGAAAAGTTGTCAAGGTTTATGATAGTATCAGTGAGGTCTATTTCCATACTCTCATCTGAATCATCTATCACAAGATAATGCTCACTTCGCTCATGATCAACATGAGTAGTATTACGTGGGACCAATCCTAGTGAGTCACTCATTGAACTCTCGCCCTCATGGTAATCATTACTATATTGATGGACAACATTGACTCCTATTTCTTTAGTATAATTAGATAAGGAATCCCATTCATAATCATTAGAATTAGAATCATCATTATCTTCAAGTCTATCAATGATTCTTTGAGCTATCCTTTGTTTTTCTGGATCTACATACATACCATGCTTTCTGAATTGTAAGGCAGGAGCTTTAGATGTCTCATGAAAAGGTGGTATTTTTGCTTTTCCTTTTGGTTCTTGTGGTTCTTCACCTTTATATCCTAATCCTGTAGTGTCTCTTTGATAATTGGGATTTTGCAAAATTGGTTTTATAACACCTTCTCTTTGGAACCCTAGAGGTCCAACACCTTGATATCCCATCTTTTGTAGCAAAGTATACCCTTTTCCATAGACATCAGGTGATATACATTCATGTTTAAGATCCTCTTCAATGTTCTGTGTCTTAAGCCAATAATTTGCATTATGTTCAGCTACCTCTTTGGATATTGTACCCCCACTTATAAATGTGTTATAAACAAGTGTGGAAGGGGGTTCTGATCATTGTTTAGTGATCAAAGATCTACCATATGATTTGGGAGATAAAGGTAACTCAGTAATACAAAGAGCTTGACCTAAAGTATATTCTCCCATACTTCTTTCTTTGATGTCTATCTTGATCCCATCTGATTTAGAAGTTGATGCTATATTACTAGGGTCACTAGGTGTAGTTGCAGAACATCCAATACGATTATAGGGAACCAAAGAATCAGAAATCTTCACATTGCTACAATATTGAAAAGGATTAGAATCTCCTTTGATAGTGATCTCCTGACCATTGTGAGGGAATTTTATACATTGGTGATAAGTTGATGGCACAGCTTGCATGGAATGAATCCATGGTCTTCCCAAAAGAATATTATAAGCAAGATCCATGTCTAGAACTTGACAAGGTACATCTTTGACAATAGGACCAATTCTAATTGGAAGAACAACAGACCCCTTGGATGATCTCTCTTCCTCATCATAGGCTTTTATTGTGATTTTCTTTTTTGGATCAATGACATTCTCAAAAAATCCCAATGCAAGGACTAAATTAACGTGCAGATATTCAAGCAAGCTCCCCCATCTATTAATACTCTTTTAATCCTGTGATTCTGAACAAGGACTTCGATATGTAAGGGAGCATTATGAGATTGGGTAATGGCTAAATCATCATTTTCAGTAAAGGACAAATAGTGTGGGGTTGTTAAATGACCCACCATAGCTTGAAATTGATCAGGATCTAGAGTTGTTGGAACCTGGGTCTCTAAGAGAGCTTTTTCAAGGATATCTTTGTGAGATGGGGAAAGATGCAAAAGCTCTAAGATGGATATCTAGGTAGGTGTTTTCTTGAGTTGTTCCAAAAGATTGTACTGGTTGGAAGTATTTGGGATAGACTTTGGGACATAAACATACTTATTTTGTGTATTACTTGGTTTAGACTGGACTCCTTGAAGAGTAACTTTGGCTTGAGCACGAGTAGTTGCTTGGACTGGTTGACTCTCTGATTTTTCTTTGATGGTAATAACATTGGCATAATACATAGAAGGATGACATTCAGAAATGTTACCAACATATCGATAGGGAATGGAATTATAATTAGCTTGATTGTCACCCTTATTGTTGGAAGAACCCCCTTTTTCATGCTCAGGAAGTGGATCTTTGAAAGCTGTATGTGATTCATTCGAGACATGTCTATCAACACCAATTTCACTGCTTTTGATTAAATTTTGGATTACATTTTTGAGTCTTTTGCAATCATTTGTTTGATGTCCTCTGCCTCTGTGAAATTTGCAATAATCATTCTCATTCCACCAAGAAGGCTTTACTCGAGGTTCAAAATCTTTCATTTCAGGAAGTGTAATGAGTTTCTTTGTGATTAACTTCCGTAATGCTGATTTGAGAGATTCGCCCAAAGGAGTAAAGTTTCTTCAAGGTGACATAAAAGGCAATCTTGGTTTAGATGAATCCTTGTTGGTATTTTGATTTGATGATTGATTGTTTTAGGTTCCTTGAGTAGCATTGGCCTGACTAGTGAGATTAAGAAGGGGTTGCGTTGGTTTGACATTACGATTATCAACAATCCCATCATTGACAATGTTTTTGTTTTTATTCCAAAACTTGGATTTGTCATTGTTATAGTTGTTGGAATTGGAATTTGAGGATCCAACATTGTCTTTAGAATAAAGTTTGATTTCACCTTTTCTGACCATAGCTTCCTCAATCTTGATACCATTTTCTATGAGCTTATTGAAAGTTGGTGGACATTGCAATTGTAACCTATAACTCATTTCTGGTGTAAGGTTATGCACAAAAATATCCATCTTTTCTTATTCAGGAATCATTTGTGGATATTTAGAAAATAATTGACACCATCTTTGCAAAAAAGTAAGGAAAGGTTCTCCATTCTTTTGATGTGCATTGTAAAGATCAAGCATAGTGACCTCATGTTTGTTGTTATATGAATAATGAGTCACAAATTTGTCAAGAAGCTCATTGAAAGATTTGATGCCGGGAGGAAGTTTAGAGAACCATTCCATGGCTTGTCCTCCTAAGCTTCATGGAAATAGTCACATAAGATAAGTGTCATTATGAGCGACTTCAATACAAGTAGCACAAAACTCACAAATTTGGTCTTGTGGATCCGAATTCCCTTTGTATTTGTCAAATTTTGGTACCTCAAAATGAGGAGGGAATGGAATCATTGCTAAATTCTTATCAAAAGGATAAGGACATATATCATCCAAGGAATACTTCTTTATTGATGATCCAGTTTGGATGTCACGGATTTGTTGTTGAAGCATCTGGATTTGTTGTAGAACGGGATCCAAAGATGGTGTGTTTCTTTGAGAATTTTGGGAAACATTGTTGTGAGAAGCATTGTTTTGTGAAGTGTGATTTGGCTGATCATTTTGAGAAATAGTGTGTTGTTCATGAATATGAGAAGCATTAGATTGTTGATTGGTTTCCTTTGCTCCATGAGTATCTTGAGAACCTTTAGGAATTTATTGATTATTTGTGTGAGTTGGTTCTCTAAGATAAGAAACATCAAAATCACTTGGTAACTTAGCTCCTTGTTGAGAAAGCATGAGAAAATACATCTCTTTATCCAAGCCTAAGAGTCTTTCCATGACATGATAAAATTGAGGATCTTGTGAAGCTTCCCTAAGTTCTTCATCGGTGGGTTCATCAGTGGATGTAAAAAGTGAAGGTTTCTTAGGAGCTTCGGGCCAAGGATTTGCTTCGTTGCTGGTATTGCCTTCCATCTTGTCTAAGGATTCTAGATTGGTGGCTTGTTTAAATTTCTGAGATCGAGTTTGAACCATAAAATTGAAAGAATTGATTGTGGGATGAAAGATTTTTTATGAGAAGATATGGAAAGTGACTGATAGGAAAGATATTGAAATGTGTTGACAAGTGATAAGACAACTTGATAAACTCTAAGTCAATAGGAGAGATAGATCTCACTATGATATGACAAAGAGAAATCAAGAGATAATAACCTAAGCAAGTTTGATGATTAAGGATGATATATCCTGATATGGTAAACTCACAAAGATCAAAATCTAATGGATAAGATAATGTTTGAACACAAAATCAGGAATTGCAAAGATTTGGAAGAAAAATGATATGATGAATCTTGATGAAGGAATGATGAAAAGTGATGAATGGTCAAACTAAAGATCAAAGGTCTGTGTAACTTGACTATTTCTCTAGAATCTTACTAAGGATGAAAATGGGTATTTGAAAAAGTGATTTTGAAAATTGCAAAGTTTGTGGAAATGCTCACTATTGTAAATGCGCAGCAACAAATGCACATGACAGATTGATCAATGCGCAACAAAATGAAATAGATGCGCAACAATATGTAATAGATGTGACTGGTAATAATATAAAGCGCAGACAATCTGAATAGATGCGCAACAAATTTTGATAAATGCGCAGCAAACTAGATCAAATGCGCAGAAAGATGTGATATATGTGCAGGTGTTGAAATTTTGATTTGAAATGTTTTGGATTTTCATGGTGTTGGCTGGTTTTTTTTTTTTTTTGTTTTTGTTTTTGTTTTTGGCAAAGTGAAAAATGCATAAACACACGCACATAAGATAGAAATGATGTTAATCTAACTATGCTAATATGAATGCACAAACATGCTTACAATCCTATGGTTGGCAAGGACAATATCTGTTGAATCCCCACTAGGATAATAAAATCCAGCCACACAAATTCACAGCGGATAGCCTAGGAACTTGGAGGCACGGGCTCCTCCTTACAGTGCACTCACTTTGCAGGCACACCAAATTCCGAATTCAATGGGTCATTACTTCCCAAAGAACTGTTACTCTACTATGAACTGTGAGTAATGTGGGGTGTCTTCATGAGCTTGGGTGACTCCTTGAGCTAGCAGATAGAAGGTTTTTGGCCACTAAACAAATTTTTTTAGTAAGGACATCCATTCAGGTGGTTGTGATCAAGTCATTTTCCCACTTAAGGGGGCTCTCCCAATCCTTTCAAAGCAAGGCTTTCACCTCTACTAAGTAGGACTTTAACGCACCACTAGGGTACTGGAGGAGATTTTGGTTGCCACAATGAATTCACACCTATCTAATGTGAGACTAATCACATTAGCATTTTTTTATATACCGGTTTGGAAGGGCTTGGCTTTAGCCTATTATCAGTTGGGTCATTCCTTGGGGTGAGTACCTCTTTTCCCACCAAAGACCGCCCTCTAAAAATTATAACAGTTTCTCTTACACCCAAGGTCCACGAATGGCGAGGGGAGAGGATATGTTGTTATAATTTTGGGATTACAGATATGCTATTAAGCAAAACACAACAGACACTTGAATCTATGCTAAGGAAGACACACAAAGCAAAAACATGTATTTTAAGCCCAAACAAGATTATAGTTTATTTTGCAAACCCCTTGCCAATTTCCAATCAAACTGTTAGAATTTTTTTTTAGCAATGGGGTCTTCAAAATTACGTCCTGCAAAATAGCTTAAAAATACTACTAGAATGAACAGACACTTGTCAAAAGTTAGCTAAAATCAAAATAAATCAAAAATTTTAATCTAAATACTGTCAATAACAAATGCGCAACAATAGTGAATCAATGCGCAAAATTATTAAACAGATGCACAGAACAGAATAATTAATGCGCAGCAAAATGTAATGTAAGCACAGAAAATGGAATGTATGCACAGAAAAGCGGAACAAATGTGTAGGAAAGTGGAACAAATGCACAGATTTTAATCAAAATGAGAATGGAAAAGATAGAAAATGACTGATGTGATTGAAAGTGAATGCGCAGCACAGATGAATGAATGCGTAGTAATCGTGAATGAATGCGCAGAAACAACTTGGAAATGTCTACACATGGAAAACTAAGAAAATAAAATCTTAAAAATGGAGGCTGGCCCTCCTTCTAGCACCAAAAATGTATGCAAATTAAATGTCTAACAACTAGAAATGATAAATTAACTATTAAAGCCAATGAATCTATCTAATGCAAACACAATGAAGAATGCAAACTAACTATGAAATGATGAAACTAATTTAATTACCTTCACCTACCATGAAGCTTGTCTCCATTGTCCTCCTAGCTTTGATTTCTTGAAGATGTTGACCTCTTAGATTTCCAAAATGAAGCCTTATCCCAAGATGCTACCAAAGTGTGGAGATTGAATGAAATTGAGTGCACAATAACTTATGCAAACTAATGGATGAAATGCAAATGAAATGGTGATTGCTATGGAATGCTTGATTGCTTGAATGCTTGGATGCTTGAATGCTTGAATGCTTGGATGCTTGTTATCAAAAATACCTATTAGCTCTCAAATGGGAAATGAGGCTCCTTTTATAGAGTTTTGGAGGATCTAGGCTTAGGTGGCACAATCCTACGGTTGAGAATGAAAGGTGGAAGATCCTAGGGCTAGGATTGACTTGGTTGAAGGAGTTGAGAGAAAGGGGGATGTAGTTGGAATGTGAGAGAAATAATAGGGATGATGTTCCTCTCACATTGACATGGAGGAGAAGAAGGTGGAAGGGAAAGACACATGTCAAGTGTCTCACAAAGACCAAAGAGAGAAAGGGGGAGAGACATTTGCCTCATGAGGACTCTTTGTACAAGTGTCCCATGAGTCACCTTTGACCCTTAGAGGTGGCTTGAGAAGCCCCTTAGGAATAGGAAATGTCTCTTGACTTGGTTGTTGAGAGGACATGTGGTCATGAGACCAAGTCCTATGAGGCCACATAGCCCTTAAGAATAGGACATGCGTGGGTGAGGATAAATATGAATAAATAATTAATAATAATTATTTATTTTAGCCAAGGTGATGTGTTAGGTGACTAGGTGGATGAAGTGAATTAGAAGACTTAGTCATATTTAGGTGATTGTGTATTTATTAAATCACTTTAATAGACTATTTAGAAGACTTAGGATATAGAATTAGACTATAGTGAATTTATTAAATAAATTGAATAATTTATTTAATAAATAGAAGAATAATTATTAATTAAATAATAAATATTTAATTAATTTATCAAGTCAATAGTAATTAAATAATAAATATTTAATTAATTAATGAAGCCATTTTTAGGTGTATACAGTGAGCTTGATGAAGAGCCAACCATGTTAAAGGTTACAAAACACATTGTAAGGTGTGACCTTGTTAGAGGATTTAACACTAACAGTTAACATTCAACTGGCATTCACTATGAGGTTGATAGGATAACAATGTACATTCTATGAATGACATATAAGACTTTCAAGTCTACTCAGTTAAGAGATTTTATCTATTTACAATGGTTAAACTGTAATAGTAGATGATCTGATTATAATACAACTTGACTTTGCAAATGTTCAGATCTATTCTAAGTCCATACAAATCCTCTGATCAATATTTCTTATTCAGTTTATCAACATTCAATACTGTCCCTTGGTAAAGTTCTCTGACGCTCAATTAACTCTGTAGTTCGGTTCTCCTCCAACCAGTTTGATGAGGCAAGCATGAAGCTCTATTCACATGATATCTCTGCAATTTCCTTCCTCCGGCATGTGTTTCACAATGAAACCCTAGTCTCTTTTATAGACAAGTAAACCATTTTCTTCTCATCCATTATATTTTTCTACTTAATCTCTTGCATTGATTTTGCCACTTAAACCTTCCTCGACAGTTTTGTCTGTAACACATTTTGATTCCATCCATTAGATGTTCTTCAAATTTTGTTAGCTATTGATCTTGTAACAAAATTTATCTTTCACCTCGAAATCATACACTTTATAGCTCATCAATTTATGTTGGCTAAACTAATCATTTAGTTCTTTTGTCCATGCTCGGTTAACAAAGAAATGTGCCAGTGAACACAAGCATGGTTGATACTATCGCTCGGTATACACTATACTAGCTTGGTGTATACTGGAATGCTTCATTAACCGACCACACTGCTTTGTAACACTTTGCTTCCAACTTCATAAAAGATTAGTGCAACATAATCAAGTCAACAATATGAAGTCATAGAATCATTAATAAGTTACCCAAAGTATTCCTTGTCCTCATCTGTCATATCCATCTTCCTCAATGTAGATATCTTAGTTCTGCATCTTTTCTCTCCTCTTTACAGATGTGTATAAATTTGCAACTAACATGATAAATATTGTCAAAACTAGTTGACATCGATGGTGACATAAAAATAATTCAATTATCTTACATCACAATTCAATGCTCAGTGATCTCAATCATTTGAAGTTCTTCAATCATGTTCTCAATCAGTTGTAGTTCATCACTAAAATCTCTCACCGATAAGCTAATTTAGATAGATGGAGAAACTAGTGGATGTTTTCAATCTTGCTGTCAAATGCAGGATGCATAGTGCACTTCATGTGTAGAAAACCTGTAGCAATTATCAAACGGAAGATATCTCAGATTAGACATTTACATGTTTGCATGGTTATGAAGAAATAAAGAGCTGATAGATGTAAGATAGATCAATGGTTTTTGTACAAATATTTTCTGTAAGTAGTGAGGGTTTTGGCTGGATGCTTTGCCACCAGATGCTTTTATGGCTATCAATCTATCATTTCTTCTTATCTTTCTATCCTTTTGTTTCAGAATTATTGGCCAATGGATAAGGCAATCATCTGAGCAAGAATATCTCCTATTAGTACATATTCATCAAGGTTGTTACAATCAGAAAATTTGAAGTAAAAAGTAGTTAAACTCTCTAAGCATTATTATTGAGAGGTTAGATGTTCTTTCATGATAATGGAGAGTCAATGAATGCTTAGTTATCATTTCATACTTTCTTGTTATCTCTCTATTGTATTGAATCCAGTCTTGCTGTTGTAAAAGTGTTATATTCACTAGATTAGGTGCACCCGTCTTGGTTTTGGAGACCCAGAAATGTAGAGGTAGTCTTGTCCCTATAGTTGGTCCACAACTACATTACATCCATAGTTTTCCCACAAACTATCATCAAATGAGTGTTTTTTTAATGACTCCATATGCAAGGCCCCAAGAAATTGGCATTGGAGAAATCCACACATGCATGCGAAAACCTACTTGCAAAATCAAACAAATTACTTGAAGGGAGTATAGGAAAATAAATAATGCATTAATACATATCCAATCCATGCAAAATAAGATAGAACAATATGGCTATGCAAGTGTTAGACTAAAAATAATGATCAAGTTTGCAAAGCCAATGTAATTCTTTCTAGTTAAAACATGTAAAAATGCACATAGCATAGAGAGAAGTGTGTGCCTGCTGTATATGGTTACTGAGAAGAATAAAAAAAAATTCCAAATCAGTTACATATAATTTAAACCTTTTTTAATTTTAAGATAAATCACCAAAGAATACAATTGAAAAGTATACGTGCAATGCATGGAAATAAAAGACATGGTGGGAGGTGCAAATTTTTCACTAACAATAATTGTCTATTTTATGTATACAAGATCAGTATTGAGGGAAGAGATATGATGACTATAATTATTCATGGTGTCCCTTATTTACATATATGTAAAATTCAAAGTCCACATATTTACCATCACTTGCAAAGCCAATGTAATTCTTTCAAGTTAAAACATACAAAAATGCACGTAGCATAGAGAGAAGTGTGTTCCTACTGCATATGGTTACTCAGAATAATACAAAATATTTCCAATATTGTATATATAATAAACACCTTTTTTAAGTTTAAGATCAATTGCCAAAGAATACAATTGAAAAGTATATATGCAATCCATGGAAATAAAAGACATGGCGAGAGGTGCAAATTTTTCATTAACAATAATTGTCTATTTTATGTATTCAAGATCAGTATTCAGGGAAGAGATATGATGATTGTAATTAGCCATGCTATCTCTTATTTACATATACATAAATTTCAAATTCCACATATTTTCCATCACTTGCTATTGCATTGCTCAATACAAGTGGGCCTTGTCAGTAAAATGAATAGCATGCAGCCTATCATGAACGTGTTATATTACATAGATGGAACTATCCACATTTTGACAGCCCTCCACATCCATGGTGATTTGGCAAGAACAAAATAGGCTCTTAGAGACTATCAGGAGGCAATCCAGCCACCTCCATGAATTTCACCTTCTAGATATTTGTGTGGTGTCTCCAAAATCTAGCATCACATCATACTTATTAGTTGACTCAGAAAACATCTTCTTGTTAGTAGCAAGGGTTGCCTCCACATTGCTTCTAATCAACTTTTGTTCAATCAATTCCTGCTCCTACTTCACATTCTTCTCCCTCAACTCTACAAACAACCTATCCAGGTCACTATTTTTCTTCCACAATTCTAAATTTTGCAACAAAAGTCATTTGTTCTCTACTTCAGCAGCCTCCAACTTTTGCGATATCACATCAATATGATTGCACTTAAGCAAAATATGACTTTCAGTCAATTTTTGCACTAAACTCTTTGACGTATCAGTCTTCAGGGGATCATTTATGGCTGCATTATTTTCACTCTTGGCCACACCACTAGCATCTGTTACTCCCAACAACGGTGCTTCTATGTAAGAAGGTCCTTCCCTCTAACTGGATAAGTTGGTCGACATTGCACACTTTCTCAGGCTATGAGACTGTGAATTTCCTAAACATTCCCTGCCCTTTAGCTGTGTGGGAGCATCTTTTCATTTTCCCATCCCTACTTCTGAACAATGCAATTATAGTTGGTTAATGAGGATTGAACTTTATTGGGACTCACACAAGTTGTCATACTATCAATTTCCATAAATAAGGAATAAGCACATGAGGGCATATAAGTACTTTAAACCTCCACCGTCAGGCCACCAAAAAGCCGGTCTATAGTTTCTTCTGCTTGATCTGCAACAAAATTGACAAAAAAATAATCATTAAAACTTAATTCCAAGATGCAAAGGGGGAGCATCTACATAAAGTGATTAAATATAGAAGTTTACTACATGGATTATGTACAATGATGCCCATTAACATACTATAGTCCTAGGAAGGATGTTATAGAAAATGGTGAGAATGGATTTGAAACCTCACTAAGTGACAAACAAAAACATTTGTCATTAGCCTACTTTAGTAATAGCATTTCGATGCACTTCACTTGCCATAGTAATTAGGAAATTTAGTTTTCATAAGCACACAATGTGTTATCTTAATAGAAAAACATATACCCCCAATGGTTAGCAGAAAGACATCGAATATCATAATAGAAAATAGTTAAACTAGGACCCAAACAAAGGGATGCACATGAATGCACGGAAGAAATCCACCTTATAGTGCCAAACACATATATGCACCTCTTGAGAGTAATATACTGCAAATAATGCCACTAAAAAAGAAAAATGTGAATCAAAGTTTAAGTTTGTTACCCTCGACTTTTTCCTCACTCTTGTTTTTTGCTTTGACCAATAAAAGTTCTATCATGAACTTGAACTTGAACTTTGTTCAGTTCAAGTTCAAGTTCAAAATCCGTTATGAGTTGTGATGCATCCTCATCTGCCTGTTTCAAGTAGTTAGTTGGTCTGTCTTGAGTAAAGTTGAACTTGAACTTGAACTTTGTTCAGTTCAAGTTCAAGTTCAAAGTGTAACATCCAGAAAAGAATATTCTAGAATTTTGTCTTTTTTTTTTCTCCTTCGCAAGGAAGTTTCCTTTTCAAAAGACAATGGATATCAAATCATATTAGGGAATGTTGTTGCACAAAATTACCAAATTTGATGGGACAGTACAAGCATGCAAAATTAAGATGTGGCAGCTGGTAGCACGATTAAAAAGGAGTCATTATTACAAAGGGTGTGGTAATCAGAAGGTGATTTGGGGAATCAAGAAACTTGTGCCGATTTAACATGAAATTTAATGAGAAAGTACTTAATGTATCATATCAATCATCTCTCCATAAATGCATTTATTATAAACATCCTTCAAAGATTTATTCAGGATTCTTATCAGCCTTATTAATAAATTGAAACTTTTATTAGCACCTTGATTATCATTTGTTTGCGGAGAAAGGAGGTAGTGGAGTCGTGGTAAGAAAGTTGTAGAAAATTGGTGCACAGACAAATAGTGAGTTATCCTCTTCTTTGCATATTTCAGTTTATTAAAGAAGATTGTTTCCATTTTGTGAAATTCTCTTCTTTCTTGTCAAGATGCCCCTCTTTTGCCCAAAACTCCCAAAAGTTCAAAATAGAACCCATTTGTTGATATCTCTCCCAGACATTTGTGATACCTCTCTAGTTAATATAAATTTAGGGGAGTTATACAAAAGAGTTAGTAATGCTTCAGAGGGTTCCTTCTCTAGGAAGCTAGTAGGAAGTGGGTTGATGGAAGCCATCACTTTCCCTCTAGCATTAGTATGTCCTGAGCTTGTGATAGAATGTGCTAATAAATATGACGCCAAATGTATATGTATCAAGGATTCCTCAAGGGAAATTTTAGTTAAAATAAGCTAGGAAACACTGATGGCTGCTTTGAAAATCCCACACAAAGAACCTTATGAGCCCTGGACTTATGAAGAAGTGACTCATGTGTTTGAGGAGGATAAGAAAAGATATAGCTCCTCAATTTCTCAAGGATGGTTGGAAAAAACTGAGAAAGGAGGATCACAATTACCTAAACCTCTCATAATCAAGCATTTTCGTAAGGAAATTATGGATATTATGTTCTTTTTAAACATGGTAAAGGGAAATGAGCATGCCTTTCATTGGGAAGACTGGATGTACTATTTCATCCAAAAGATTTTAGGGGGTGAGAAATTTATTGACTGGGCTAACCTAATTGCAGAGAAGCTTCATAGAGAACTTCTAAATCTAACTAATCTAACCCCTTTCTACACGACATCCTAGCTCATTTATGTTCTTTCATATTGTAGAAACTAGGAGAGTGTTCCTCATGAACCATGGACCAATGACATGAAGATTTATGACTATTTTACATGTTTGCAGAATGAGAAATCTTCAAATGAATTCAAAATAGTTAATGATATATTTTTGGCTAAACTAGTTTTTGATTTACGAGGAAAAGAGAATAGTAGACTCTCTAAGGAGGCAAAGTAGGTTTTCAATATATATGGGTGTTATTTTATCCAGTTTCCTAGATTCACATACATTAGAGTTGGAGATTTTGATGGAGAACCTCTAAGACTACCTAGATATTGCTTGGATAATATAGTTTTAATGGAGATTTGCAGACAATTGGTTATTGTCAAGAAAAAATATGGTAGTCCTAAAAAGTCTTTTGGAGTTTTGTTTCCTATTGAGCTCGGCCATTACAGGTGTAAAATTTTTCAAGACGTAATAAAAATGGAAGGAGAGCTCCGTGCTCTAAATCTAAAATCTTACACCCCCAGAACAAACTTTGATTATAGAGGTTTTGCTAAATCAAACCTTAATGTTCTTGTTACATTCATGCATGTTCCTGAATTGGAGGATTTATGGGCTAACTGCTCAAATGAGTTTGAAGTAAGAAAGAGGTTGTGATCCAGATTGACTCTGAGACAAATTATCACCTTCAGATTGGATTTGGAAATAGATGGGGTCGAAGAAGATGAAGAGGTCGATGTGCTCGATTCCCAGTTCCTTGAGAGAGTTGAAGCACTCCCTATCCAAGAGGTGGATTGATCAAATACAGAGGAAGATAATCTTCAAGATAGAATGGCCAATGTGGTTAGAAGAACAAAAAATTGGTTATTGGAAAAGAGGGCTCCTAAATTTGTTCCATAGTTCTCCAAAAAGAAAGAGAAACCGATGAAAAGAATTTCATCAAGAAAGGCTTCTATTTTAACTAACTCTATTATTGATAAATCTTTTGTAGGTGATACTGAACTTGAAGTTGAACCAGCTAACCCAGAAGTTTAGGTTCAAGTTCAACTTCAAACTAAGCCTATCATGCGGGTCACCTGATCAAGTTCTAGAATAAAGAACAAAGTTAAAGGACCAGTGGTGGTTCCCAGAGTTATTATAGATTTGGATTCCTCTAAAGAAAAATCACAAGAAGATCTAGTCACAAGATTTAGATCACCCAATATGTCAGAGATTCAGCAAATTTGAGGTGGTTCATAAAATTCTCCAAAAGACTCTCTTGCCCTCTTGAGTAGCTACGACATGTAGAAGAAGTCCACTACAACTCCACAATGGTTGGAGAATTCCATTGCTAAGAAGAGAAGTTTCATTCCTCTATTTCTACCAATTAAGGATGTAGTGAGTAGGTTCTTGGGTAAGACTCCAAAGGCTAAAAAGCTGAAAATAGAATCCAGAATTGATTTTGATGAAATCACTGACCACTGGGTGGCTAAGGTTGCAAAACTAGTGGGCGATAAAGAACATGGAGAAGTCTCTACTCAAGATTCTTAGGTATCTAAGATTGATCTGGGGAAAGATAACAGAGCCACGGATATGAAGATATTTGAGGTTTTGAATAGAAAGATTGTTAACAGGGTTTGGAAGGATGCTAAGGACAAACAAGAGATGAAGTAGGCAATGAAAATTCTAGCTCAGTATATTCACATTATTTAGCATCTGGTACCTTTTCTGTTAAGTAAGATGCCAGCTTCTATTGACATCAAATCCCTGGATAATCAAAAGTTTCTGTATCAAATTTAGAGGAATAAGGTCGTCACCAGAACATTCAAGGAATGGATTGAATATGTGAAATTTGATGCTGCCAAACACTTAATCTACCTAAATCAATCCTAAAATGAGGCTAGTAGTCTAATGAAGAAGGTTGAATCAAGTATTAATGAATGGGAAATAGAAAGGGCAAGCTGGGTGAAAGAAGTTTAGTGGATGGAAGAGATTCAAGAGTATGGTCTTTAGAAGTTTCTTGCAAAAAAGCCAGTCCCTGGCTTAGATGATAAAACCTTATATATTTTAAAAGAATGCATTGACTAGAGGAATGAGGCCATGTCACAAGGAATCTTTGAAGTTAGGGATCTCTTGAATGAATTAGGAATTATAAAAGACATCATCCTAAATGATGTGGATTGGATAGATAAGAAATGTTCCAAAGCCAAGGAGGAATCAAATAGGTTGGGTGAGCAAGTCATTAAAAGTGTTCAAATTAATTTTTATGAGCTCCGAGGGATGAGAACGCTAACTATGTAAGACTTTTTAAATTCGCACGCATGGAGTCCATGCTATTGTTTCAGCAGAAACATCTAGAGATGCACGACAAGAAGGTAGCTCAGATTAAAAAGGATAAGGAGGTGTGGAAACAAAGGATTAACTAATGAATGGTTCATAAGGCACAACACTTGGTGAAGGTTTTGCAAATGAGGTTACAAGTAGAGTGGGTTTAACCATGGAGGAAACTTCGTAGTTAAGCGCACTCGAGCTGGAGTAGTACTAGGATGGGTGACCTCCCAAGAAGTCCCGATGCTTCACCTCTATGAGCATCACCTAGATCTAATGAGTGCTAAGTGTTCCATTCATTCTCATGAGAGATGGGTTCGTGTGAACCACTACTCATGAATCATGGTTCAATGAGTTTGACTCAAAAAACTACACAGTTGAATCCTGATAGCAATATCACAATTTGACTTGCTGTGGAAAATATCTCCTACTTATCATACCTTGGGCTGCCACATCAGCAAGTAATTTCCACATTCACTTCAGCATATGAAGATTGGAAAGTGGCCCAGCTGGCATTATCTTTGACAACTTAGCTCTTGGAAACACTTGGCTTTATTTAGGAGGCGTTTTACTCCCCAGCTCCTATTTTCCTACTTTATGCTTTAGTTAGTTATTTAGCTAAAACTATTCACCTCTGGCTAGGTAGTTTTGAAAGCTAGTTAGTTTTGAAAGCCTTGTGAGGCTATATATTCAAGAACTTAAGACTTATTTCGGGTCGGCTCTCTGAGATTTTTGGAAACTATTTTCTAAAATCTACACTTTAAGTATTTTTGAAAAATGATATGATTGAATATGTATGGCATCTTATAGTTTTATACATATGTTTAAGCTTTTGAAGTGGTAAATATTTTTATTTATCAATATATGATATGTTTTCTTATGGAAATGAGTTGTATTGAATAAAGCTTGACTGTCATATGAGTTTATTTTATGTTGAAGTAACAAAGAGAATTGATGAGAAAGTTAAGTTTTGAGCATTGAGATTTGTGATAATATCAGAAGTGGATGTTCTTTTAAATCTACACATTCTTTTCATTTTGATAAAATGAATGTTTTACCTTAAGTGTTTTCTGGTTAAAAGCACACATGATTTCATTCTTTATTGAATAAGATTATATTGAAAACCTACTATCAACGAAGCTACAACTTGAAAATTTGTAGAGAGTTTGCTATTAAAGAAACTCAATTGTTAGTGTTGTGTCTTATCTTTTCCTTTCATGTTTAAGAAAATCTTTAGATCAATTTCAAGGAAGGGAAAAATTGTTCACTAAAAAAGTTGATGCCAGTAAAGGTAAATATTCTACATAAAAAATAAAAGCCTTTGGCAATGCATCATACTATTGACAGATCACCAATAATTTCATTAAAATTACTATTATACAGAATGGTAATATACTGACTCATTATTCAAACATGCAACACAATAAAATAGTTAATTAGTAACATGATAACAATGTACCGCAAACTAAAATACCTTGAATGTGCACTGCACACATAATGAAAATATAACAACGTACGTTATCAACTGTCGAAGGGTACCCACAAAAATGGGCATTGAACAGAGAATAATTAAGTAACATAAGGGAATCTTTGTGTGACTCATCACAGATCCCATTAAAGCATACATCACCAAATTAACTAAACTCAATCTAAGAAATGTTAGTAACCCTATTGCGACACTCACTACAGTAATGACTCAATTCAGACCCCTCCTCATTTCCTTCTACGCTATCTGTTTTGCATAAGTGAAGAAAGCATAGAATCTACTCCACTTCTTCGGGTCCTTGTGCACTATTGGAGGGGTTATACCAAGGCATTGAACCCTCACATTGGTTCTTTTAACAAGAGGAGCTAAGTTCTCACCAGAGTTTATGTCCACTGTCAAGGCATCATCCACTTTCTCCTAGAGTTACACAGACAAATTCTGACTAGTATGGGCTCCAAAAAAATGTCAACGTGAATATTACCATACACTTAAACAAAATTTATAATTAGACATGAAAAAAACTAAAAGGAATAATACCTTCTATTGTGTTATAGGCAAAGGATGGGCAAGGTTTGAAATGTTCCACACCTCAAAAGAATTAAGGGAGTCACATAAATATTTTGAAAAAGAGTGGGGAAAGGGAAACCTAGCATGGGGGTCAATGACCTCTACAATTTTGACTTTCACAGTGCCCGGTGGTAGTCATTTGTTGTGGCATTTCACATTTGTGCCCAAACCTTCAATAATGCCTTTTCCAACCAATACACTATTCATTAGCAACTTGATGTGATCTCCACTTGCATATGTGTGACCATCTTCCTCTAAGGGCTTCTCGTCTATAATGGGTGCCTGCACTTGGAAAATGTACACGGGCAAACCAAACTCATTTTTCAGAAAGACATATGAATCATAGTTAAAGATGCATAGAAAATTAAGGAATCCTACTATTACTAATTCAAAAAAGGCTATGGGAATTGTCCACTTCACCATGAAAAACTTCACTCACACTATCAGTTTCCATCCCCAACTCCATTCATCCAAACTCACCAATAATGTGATGCCCCACATCCCTTTGTCCACACACATTTTCTTCTATACCACAATCTTGTAAAGCACATAATGAGTGAAGGGACTGGCATGACACTATGAAAGAGACTTCCAACTACAAATAAGATAGCCTAATATATTATTGACAGTATTGTGTGGTGCGGGTCTTTGAATGTGCAATAGCTCATGACAGAACATTCCCAACAAATTTTTGCTTAGCTTTGAAATATGATTCACACTCACCAGCACAAAATCAACTTGAATGGGACTCTCCTGCAAGACACTAAATCAGTTTACGTTATGTCCACATCCACTTTCATTTCTACTATAACACATTGACCGATAAAATAAAATGTACATTTCTAGTTGGGGCCTACATCATGGGAGGGTTGTCCATGCTAACCCCAACACTCTCAGCCTAACATAACATATACAAACATATTTTAAGAAAACATATTATCGACAATGATAGTTTCAAATGTGTCTATAGAAAAGTGCCTACACATTAGAACACTAATTATATTCATACCGCTTCTTCAAATGAATCAACACTTACATGTTCACATGCACATCCATCGTCACCTCCATTACCCTCCAATGTAGGCTATGTCACCATTGAGAATGGTCAACATCATTAACACCAAGAAAATAACATAGATAAGGAATGGCATACAACCACCACACAAGACTTACCCCGACATCCTTCTCATTGTGGTCCACTGATATTTCTTTTCTATGCATTCCTTGCAACAACTTGTATGAACTCCCATATTTCCACCTAGCAGAATAAGTACCCTAATATTCATAAATAGGGGGAGCCAAGATAGTGTGTTCTTCATCTTCACCACCTTGGTCTGCCAGACCATGTCCTTTATCCATAGACGCCTGACATGGCCATTAATTTAGGTCTCACTGATTGTAATTACGAATTTCAAGGTGAGTGATGAAATGGAATAATAAATGAATACTTATAATACCATATTACCTTATCCTCTAACTCAACACAATCATGAGAAGATAATTTTCTCTTCCTCCCTTGCTCTAGCCTCTAACTTCTATCACTAGAGTTTGACCCCATTTTGACCTCCTCAAGCACATCACAAAACTCAAAAAACTCATTTTTTAGGAAGATTTCCTCCTGATTTCCATCTTCTTCTATCCCATGGGGCATTGTTGCATATGAGGATTATCAGCTACAACTGACATGGTAGGTGATGCATTAGTTGGTGTATCCCTATCAACATCCTCACACACAATTTTAGATGCTCCTAGACTACCCTGTTAGTTGCACATTTTTTCAATGTGAGTCAAAATAACAACAAAGCAAACAATTTTTAAAAAGAATTAGAAACCAAAGTCTTGATTCATCCTCAATTTTCCAATACCTTATAATCTTTTATGTGCACCAATGCTAACACCTTTCTAAGTCTTTTCTACTTGGCTAATGGACTCTCATATTGATGCATTTCTTCTTTAATATTTGCCTTGTCTTCTACTGGGAGGAGCTCCACTGATGCCTTCTTATAGAAATCGCATATGCACTTCTCTACACATTTTCTTTGGGTTGTAGACCTCATCCTCATCTGGTATTTGACATTTCTCTCCCTCCCTCCTTTGGTAGTACCCCTATTCTTTATAAGTAGAGTAATGTCATTTTGGCTTGGCTGAGGCAGGCTGCCCGCGTCTGGGTGCTTCAATGAATGGAAGTTCATGCATTTGCATCCTATGAATGTTGATCCTTGCAAGGTCCCAAAATTTGAGACCTCCATCTACCGAACACAGACCTACGATGCAGTAATATACCAATCTATTGTTGCACCTTTTAGTTCTGTAATCAATCGCCCCCTACGCACAACACGACAGAACAATTAAAATGACATTTGTATAACCACAAAGCTTACAAGATAGAAAATAATATCGTTAGGGAAGAAGGATGACTGCACTATTCCTAAACATTACATCATGATTGAAGATTTCTAAAATAAATCAAATCTTACAATCAATCTGAGAATCCAAACCATCTCCCTGACTACTATGAATATTGGGCTCCTCCAAAGCATCATAGTTCTAAGCACTAGCATAATTGTCATCCCTCTCATTTTCTTCACCACCACCACTATCAACATAAGCGCTCCCTCTTTCAACCTCAACGATGCCTCTCTCAGCATGACCAATTGGATCACATTCAACTTCTTGGTTCAAGGGGTCCTCCACCCCATGCATAGTGTTCATATCACCTTGAAGTAAACAAAGTTACAATGACAACAAAACACTCATCATTTGAAGGTTTAAGAACATGAACCAAATATATATGTATTTTTAAGGCATACTCATTCTAATTATATGATATTGGTAAGATGCAAATTATTACCAGTTTCCTTGATGAATGGGTAGATCTTGCCAGTCTGGGAGATGTCCTTCTAAAATCCCTCACTATCTCTTGACAAGGTTAACTCCATATATTAGTGAGCTAGCCAACTGCTGGATGGACTCATAGAAAATAATATTTATAGACATCTGAAGACCATACTATCTTACGATTCTTACCAACAAATTTTTTGCATCGTCCAAAGCCCTTCGAGTTGCCCCAGAGTGTCATCCCTCAACTGAATCATAGATCTTGATTAATTTGTCCTTACACTTTAGCGACATACTAGCCTATCCATATTAAATAATAGGAGTGTTACTGGCTGGTCAAGTTGTAGATACATTGCGTGCCTTGGACCTCCCAAAGAAAACCACTTCGAATGGCATAAAAACTTAACATATAGAATGCACTGTACAGATCTCAGTTCACAATATAATTATCCACATTTGTTTCTTCTTCTTATTTGCATCTATCTTATTTATTCTTATTTCATTTTACATATTAAATCTTCTATACAAATAGGCTAATGGCCTAATTAAGTGACATAGAGTTTACACATTTATTTACAGACTATCAACATATTTACCATTCATACAAAAGAATGGCACATAAGATTTCACTCTTCTCATCCACCACTGAATTCATGAGGGGGTCCCTTGATTCAAATATGAGCTAAATTTTATATAAACCTGTATTTGACAAGTTACCCTCTTATGGAGGTTTGTATTTGTTACTGGAGAGAAACAAGCATATATTGCCTTGTCGACATATATATGAAACAACATACAACTTCTATATTTAATATTATTCATTATATTTCATGTATATAAGGAATCACTAGGACAAGAAATCTAATTAAATGGCTATGAAGACTTAAAAAATTATGGCTATTCCCACCTATTTTTCTTCACTCTCGAGCAATTTCAAAATGGATAGTCTTACATTAAAAAACTGCAATGAAAGGGAATGGAGGCGTGCCATAGGAATGCATAAATATGCCACACAAATAAATGTGCCTCTCTCAACCCAACACAATGATATACATAAACAATCAGCTTGGCTAAATAAACCATTGCATGGGAAAAAAATAACACCTCCAATAACAATCTAAGAGCTTATAACATCAACAGGGGCAATAGGGATATTAGCCAGCAATAGCTAGAATGTGGGATGCCAACTAAAGAAAGTGTCAAACTACACATTGCAATGATTTCTACTCAACTACATGACGGAGAGGTAACAAGATACTAATAACATATGTTTTGTTTCTATATATATTAGTTGTTCGACTTTATATGACATTAAAATGGGTATTTAGGTGTAATTTTCAAATAAACAATAGTTCTTCCTTTCATTACAATAGAAGATACTTTCCTTGGAAACAAAAATCACAGTGGGTTTTCTATTTGACCTCCACCATGGTAATTAACGAACAAACATAGAAAAACAATTGTTAAGGAATAATGCATACTATGTCAATAGTAGACAAAACAATTATTCAAATTTCAAACATCTCAACTATCAAACTGACTATACCTTTCAGTAGATGGGGAGAACTATATACCCATTAAATATTGCAAATAATAGTATGGCATAAATACAATTAATTACCCATGTTTCAAAAACAATGCCAAAAAAAAAACTATGCTCTATTGCCATGTATCTACTTTTCATTCAATTGATTCCCTTCAGATTGCATTAAACATATATATTTCAACCTTCTTCCAGCTAACTGCCCACTGGCATTTCTTCGCTAAAACCTCTAGAAACCAACCCAAAAAATTATGAACAAACCCTGACACAAACCAATTTATATATTTGTCACATTATCAATTAGTAACACAACCTACCAAAAACAATGGTGGTTACAACATTGTCCCTCTACGTACACCTTCACAATGACCCCAAAATTTAAAAATAAGAGTGCATCAATATTTTTGGCATGCCCAATAGGCCATTCTCATTCTTTGTGATCTACAAGCTATTATTGAACATCTATGTCATCATTCTCTCCAACTTCCTCTATTCCTTCCAAACTTTGATCCTCATTTGAAACACATGGCTCAAGGCCAAACACACTATCATGGTGTTTGTGTTTAAGTAGGAATAAAATAGATCCATAGCTCTTGTTCAATTACTTTATCATCCCAACATTCAACCCTTGATCATGCCTCTGTACTCTAACCCAAGCAATTTCATCATCAAATAACATTGTAGATTGCATGTAAGCCTGGAGAACATGTCTGACACTTGGATCACCATTAACCATCTCTCTTGGCACTATTCCTCCTATTGGGGCTTTTCCCTCATACAGGTCATAACCCCTTATAACGTCATCCAATGTATTGCCTGGAATATAAACTTCCTTAACAATTGCCAAGGCTATTTATCGAAATAGCCCAATGCTCTGAAGGAGATCCATGCAGTTTGATAGAAATATAAATATCAACTAGGATGGAAATATGAAATGAGGCTAGAAATAAAAGAACATTTCACCCAATGACATTTGCGATGGCAGATTCCACATACATACAATCAATTTTGAACTAGCACGACAATATTATTGGTACAATCCATCCCTCTTCTGCCTTATCACATTCCTATACAGGGATACAGATGTGGTAGTTGCAAGGAAGTAGCACCATCCACAGCAAGATAGACAAGTACAATTTCTATTTCACACTGACAATAATGCAAAAAAATACATCCTTTAGGAAACAGTGGTGCGCTACAAATAACAATAACAGTAGAGTTATCAAGATAAAAAATACAAAAAAATTGCATCTCTATAAACCAAGACTTTCTTTGCTAAGATAAACATTTTGTGGCCTTATTGAATAGAACAAATCATATCAATATGACAAGTCCACTGCCCATATTCTCTGGGATAGTCTTATTAACATTTCTTTTCCCTTCCAAAAATATCCGATTATAAGGGTGGCATTGTTTTCATCCCTCCATGTCATTCCCCTTCTTTAACATAAATAGGAAACATGGTGCTCAATAAATATCATTGTGCTGGCAATTATACCTTTAAATCCTGACATTATGAGAGGGATGATTGTTTCTGAGCTCTCTTTTGTATACACATGGATTGCACATTTTAATCCAACCACACATGAAAGACTTTCTATTTTTTATCCAACTATGTTTTTTTGCTCAATGCCTTATCTTTTGCATGTTTTCTTCGAAACATTACTTTCATCAAAGCATAATAGTATAACATGCAATTCCTAATTTTAAGATGGTAGATCATAAATGTGTTGATGCCCATGCCATGCATAGGGACGACCTCATCGGCTCCAATCGTTCACCCACAATGAGTACTATTAACCATGGAACATTACTCATCCAACAAGATTTGTGATCACAAAAGTTTGCACCCATCCTTCGGGTATGACAACAGAGAAAATTTGTGAAACATTATGACAGCCTCCCAACTATGGGACTCGCACATGTCATGGTTAAACAACAGACAAGGCTATCATCCTTTCAACCTCGGTGCACCTAATCGAAAACTTTGATGACGATAGTGAAGAACTAGAATGGAACTAATTTAAGAAAGGGGATCCAATAGTTACGAATGTGATTGCTTGATGCTTCTAAATAGAATTAATATGAAAAAGAACCCCCAATATGCACCACTCCTACTAAATGTCCTATTTCAAAGACATAAATCTACTTTACACCTTAATAAGTGTTCGAAGAAAATATGACTTTCACATTGCAATAACTAACAAGAACATTTCACAGAACATATAAGATGAAACAAGAATGAGGGATCAAAACAAAACATATAACATGCACACATTTTTGACTGTAAAACAACGTAACAATAGAAAGTTCATTAATATATTACAAAGCTAAACTTTATAGTCTGATAGCCTAAGATGTTTGAAAAGGTCGACAGAGAAAAACCCGTGAAATAGGTGCAAAGATTCCTTATATAGAATTCAGCCATTGCTCAGCTCGGACAGGAAAAGAGACATCTCTCCAATACATTTATTTTACTCTGACACAACCAGATAAATGACATTTAATTAGAGACACCTGTAAACAAGACCTTTTGCAGAAACATTTTTCTCACAAAATTTGTGATGCAGACATCAGTATTTTCAACCATCTCAAATTTTGTCACACAGACAATGACATAATCTTCCCAACCTAGGATAGTTATATTATGTTTGACTAGGTGTCGAAATCATATAGTGTTATCAACTATGTGACAAAAACATACAATATTTTGTATCAAGAAAAATACAAACCCCATACAAATTTTAGGAGAACCTACTCGAAGGAGCACCAACCCCTTGCAAAATGTTTAAACAAAATCAATTCAGAGGGTTACTCTGTTACAATAAAAATCACTCAACAATATCTCTCATAAAAAAAAAAAAAATAATAATATACACTTGGCTATGAGGTCTGTAAACTCAGTGTTAACATTCAAAACCCTCAATCAAATCTAAAACAATAACCATATTACCAAATTATGAAGTCTCCAACCAACAAACAAGAACCGAATCTTCATCTTCTACGCTCACTCATTCCAAAATCTATGAGAAAATCTAAATAAACAACAATGTCAATAAATAAATCTTTCTTTTAGAAGAATGCAATCTTCTAATTAACCACTTATAAAACCTTTCTATGCTACCCTTGTTTTGAAGAAAAATATTATCCCATTAAATTCATCTCTATTCTATATATTTTTCACATATTTAAACAATGTCTCTAATTACAGTCACTCACTCCAAAATCTATGAGAAAATCTAAATAAACAACAATCTCAAAAAATAAATATTTCTTTTAGAAGAATGCAATCTTCTAATTAACCACTTATAAAACCTTTCTATGCTACCCTTGTTTTGAAGAAAAATATTATCCAATTAAGTTCATCTCTATTCTATATATTTTTGGCATACTTAAACAATGTCTATAATTACGGTCACTCATTCCAAACTCTATGAGAAAATCTAAATAAACAATAATCTCAACAAATAAATCTTTCTTTTAGAAGAATGCAATCTTCTAATTAACCACTTATAAAACCTTTCTATGCTACACTTGTTTTGAAGAAAAATATTATCCCATTAAGTTCATCTCTATTCTATATATTTTAGGCATATTTTAAAAATGTCTATAATTAATTTAACATCAAACATAATTATATCTGCAACCAAAAGATAGAGAAAAAACACCCTATTGTATCATTGTTTTTTATCTTTCTATAAAGCCTCCATACTTTTCAAATAAAATTTTCTACATTTTTCAACACATTCCAACATCTATTGAATATGGTTTAACTCTGGCAGTTTTCTTTAGAGATGGTTGTGACCACCTTGCCTCTATTTCTATGAATATGGTTTAACTCTAGCAATTCTTCAATGCTATGGATTAGAGTCCCATAATGTTACTCTTTCTTTTTTGTTCTACTTTCTGCTCTGAGTGATGTGAAAAAGATGTACCGAGTGTAGATACAAATTCACCATTCTATTGATCTTATGTCACCTCATCTTTCTACTAATATTTTTCTCTCTTTATATATTATTCATATATATGCACTACTTTGAATACCACCTCTTCTTTTTCTCTTCGTTGGACATGCTAAATCTTATTGTCTCTTTATGTAGCTATATGATTTTCATGTTTCATAATATTATTGTACTTATTTTGTAGTATCAATTGTGTGAGTTAATTTACTCATGTTTCAAATCATATTCTATGATTCATATCAGAAAAGAGAAAGCAAGACGAGAGAATAGAATATACTCGTTATTGAATGATTCAACACACTTTGATTATAGATCATGCTTAAAGCTCATACGCATATTCAAATATGCTATTTTTTTATAATATATTAGATTACTATGTTACAAATGTTTGGAACATATACATTCTAGAGATGTCATTTCTTTTTGTTTTCTTGGTCCTTGTACATCACATAGGAATATAGGATAAGGAGAATTTGTGGCAACTCTCCTTTTTTAGTTGGACTATAAAAATTCTGCACCATACGTTCTTCTATCCAACATTTATGCAGACTTGGATAGCTGGGGTAGTATTCAAAAGGTGAGAAAATTAATGAGAGATAATGGAATTTCATAGAAACTTGGATGTAGTTGGATAGAAGACCACAAAATGTTGCATGTCTTTCGTGTAGGGGATAGATCGCATCCACAAACACATGAGGTATATCCAAAATTGGAGAAATTATCTTGGGAGATGAAAGAAGTGGGGCACATTCTTGATACAATACTTGTATTGAATGATATGGAGGTGGAGGATTAGGACTTATTGCTTTGCTACCATTGTAAAAGACTAGCAATTGCCATCAGTTTGTTATACACATCCCCTAGAACCAAATTTATCTCTAAGATTGTTGCAAGAGAAATTATTATGATAGATGCAAACTGATTCCATCATTTCAAAGATGGACTATGTTCTTATGGAGATTACTAGTGATGCTAAGTGAATCAAACCTCAAAAACTGATCTATTTTTAGTTTTTCAACATTTCTTTTTTACATGTTTGGAGAGCTAGAACATGTTGTTAGATATATCAAACCATATTGTATGGTATGAATTTCATCCTAGATTTATTGATGGAGTATTTTTTGAAAGCCTTGGTTTATTTTAGCACAGAGAAGTAATGCCATTGAACTATTTTTTGGGAAGCCTGTGTAGCTGAACTAAAATTGATGAGGATGTTGAAGAATGATAAATTCAAAGGAAAGTGACCGCTAGAAGGCTATGTAAAGCTACTGAGGCAGCAAGAAACATCAAATATGAGCGAATGGAATAAGGAAAGCTAATTTTTTAAAATGCTACACATGATTTTCATTTGGTAAACTTTAAAATCAATTATCACTATAGAAATGGCTAAGACAGAGCATTATATATAAAAAAAAATGAATTCATTGGGTTTCTGAGATAACCACTGTTCTGAGTGTGTAGGACCTATTTTAACCCAATGAAATGAAATGCTGAAATAAAATAAAATAAGTCTAATTACCATCTTAGACTAGATACTAATTGGAAATTAGGCAAATTTTGATCAAAAAACATAAACATCCATGAAACTAAGAAATGTCCAACAAGGGATTTTGATTTACCTCTTCTGTAATAACTCAAGGGTTTCGGCTATCACCTACTTATTCCACTCCAGGGCCAAAAACCTATTTATTTACCAAAAAAACTACCAAACATAAGTGTTGATAACAAAAATTTCCACATACCATAGCCGAATCGAAAACCCTGTCTGATTCAAATCCCAAAAACATAGAAAAATAAAACACTGCATACCTACGTTGTTGGAAGTCGAGAGCTTCTGCAAACTGGCACGTGCAAATTGTATTCCATTGTCATCACGAATGAACCTTGTTTATTCATAGTATGAATGTAAGTGCTAAAAACCTTTTCTGATTCAAGGGCAGAAAACATAAAAAAATTTGCTGCATACCATAGTCATTTCGAGGGCCAAAAACACAATGATAATTTCAACAAACTTTCTATTTATCAGAACATACCTTCTATTTAGACATGCCCAAAATCTTCTGGATTGACACAAAAATAAAACTCAATCAAGAATAAAAAGCCCTAAATAAGGTGAAAATGGGATCACCAAAATGAATAGGATTGAAAAGGGATGAAGTGGAGTGTGATGTGTATGATAGAAAATGTTGTGGACATATAAACTAAATAAAATAGAAATAATTATCTTGAAATAAGGATGATGGAGGAATCACTATTTTCTGATGTCTGTGCACAATTTCAAGAAATTCTGTAACAATTTTTGGACTAGCAATGTCGAGACAGAGAAAACCCATAAAAATTTTGTCTTTCTGGAAGCAGGTCATCCTTGACCCAGATAGCAGGGCAAGGTCTTACCCCAGGACAGGATCCTATCCCTCACTGAAGGTCATCCCTAACCCAAAATAGCTCTGATAGAAAATCTATTCATGGATCTTGGAAGTTCACCGAAAAGGGTATCCAGATTTGCACTTCAATTTAGTGTCTTGTACCTGTACGTGCAAGAAAAATGGTTTTGTTGTTTGGATGAGGGGTTTGCCTTGGTCAAACCCCAGTTTGGAATCAACCTTAATAATGAAATTAAAATGGAGAATTCTAGCAAGTAGTAGAAGTAGATCTAACAATGAAGCTATGAAATTCAATAGATATGCAATTGTATTTCAAATGTAAACAAGTATATTGATATGAAAGCTTGGACTCAACAATGTAAATAAAAACTATAAATTTAAAACCTCCATGATTGTATGCTTGTAATCCACCTTGAGGGAAGAATGAAAGGATCTTGAAGGAAGATCACACCACCATGATGGCTAGAACTACGGTTTGAATGATGAATCTTGAATGCTTGAACCAAATCCCTTCAAAGGCTTGAATGCTTGAATCCTTGATCCTCAAAGGAGAACTTGATTAGAGATGAGGGCTTGAATGCTTCCTTGAAAATGCTTGATGAAATACTTTCCAAGTGGTGGATTGAAAACTGGATTGAGAGATGGTGTAAAGTGATGAATTATGAGATTGAGGAATGGAGAAAATGAGAGAGGAAGGCTTCCTTTTATAGTGATCTAGGGCACAAAATTCTAGAGAGGCCGACATTGGAGAATTAAATCCCAATTAACCTTAACCCCTAGAAATGGACCTAGATTAAATGCAATTTAAGGATTTACCATTCCGAAATCTGAAACACCCAACTCGGAAGCGGAAAAATAAAACTTTTTGAAATCCGACATCCCAAAACTCATGGAATCTAAAAATAAGACCTGGGATCAGGGACGAGGTAGACTCTACCTTAGGTTAGGGTTGAGGCCATCCTTGACCTAGGTTAGGGTTGAGGTCATCCTTGACCCTACCAGGTCATCTTTGACCCAAATAGTCAAAAACTCCAGATTCTCAAAGAAAACTATCAGAAAAAGGCTGGAAATAAGGGGGAGAGAAGCATAGCAGGGGGGAAACAACTAGATACATGTAAAGACCCAATCAAGGTGCTTGACATGACCCCATACCACTTACTCAAAGGGCTAAATGCTCTTAACATGGAAGTGCTTCCATTTTAAGACAATACAACCCCAAATGGGGAAAGTATGATATTTACGCATGTGGACGCATAGCTACTTTTCATTTTAGCATAGTCACATCCGAAAGTCAAATGCCATCTAGTTAACCATGTCCACTATCAAAAGTCATCTAGTTAATCATGTCTATGGTTAGTCGACACAATTATGGCTAGTGGGTTTGACGTCAATAGTTAGTCGATCCAATTATAGTTAGCGGGTCGGGCTCGATTAGTGCCGACAAGATAATATTGGCAACTTACTCCTCGTGGTTGCAAACTTCCAGGGTGTTGATATCCTGACGTGACTATCCCATCACCCTCCATCATGGCCCCTAACTTCCCTTTTGTACCTTTTGTACCATTTAAACATACACATAAACATGGATGATTTATCAGGAGCTTAGCTTCTGGCCTTATTAATTCCCTCTTGCTTCTCTGACGTGATTTCTCACAATTTCAAAATCTAGTATTGGACGTCATGAGCCCTCCGTAGGATTTTGCCCACATTGGGCTGAATAGAAAAGTACACAGTCATTCTTATAGGGGATACCCCTCTGCTACACTGAGTAATAAATATGGGATACAAACCCCTAAATCCTTTGGGACTCTCACTTAAACTCATGTCACGCTGCAAAATTCTCAGTGACAAATTAAGCCATAGTCTGTCGCTCAGCTTTCGGATCCTCTCACCTACCCCTCCTTAAGAAGAAGACAAGCCCTTCACTACCAACCAATTGGTATCACATCGTCAAGCTTCGGTTTATTTTCCCTCCCCACAATGTTCCTTGTGGGCACCATGGTCTAGAACCATAATTTAAACTATGGCTATTATTCTAGGAAATCCCCATTATGGATTGGTGTTAAGTGGCTAACATCCTTACATTATCACTTGTGGGGGAGGGCGTACCAGAAGCTGGTGGTCGATTCACTCTCCTCATATTTGCAAGCACTAATACCATGAAGTTTTAAAGATATTTTAACTAAATCTAACTATGTTGACTCGACCGCCAGCTTCTGATACTTTTCATGAAAAAAATTACATGTACTAAGTTATTCCTTGCTATGATCATGTAAATTTATGGCTGCATAGTGGCTACCCTTTGAAAGTGGAGCGGAGCTTTTTTTAAAGTGGAGGAGAGGGTTGTGGTGGAGTCATGGTGTTGGTTTCCAAATCAATAGATTGGAAGTCTTATGAGCTTGTCTAACTCAAAACTTGAACTTTCCAACTGACTTGGCCAATGAACGAGAATGATCGATTATGATCTTCTTTCCCTACTCTTTAGTCTGTAGGACCAAGGTGGGTGTACCTATTCCTTAATCCAAACTTTAGGCTTAAGGATTTTTATAGAAAATCCATAGTTGTACTTTGAAATAGGGTGATCTTTCAAGATCACAATTGGATCTTGAGGGAGATCGAATTGTATCCTTTACAATTTATAAATCACTAAATTTATCTTTTGATTGTTGTATTGAGAATATTTTGAATGCTTTTATGTAGTGATATCTTGTTTGTTTTGAATATGTATTACTACTTCCTTCTTATAATCTCTCAGACAAAGACTTCAATTAAGGATGATAGACCAGTGCTTTTCTTCTATTAGGTAATAGAGATAGTTCCTTTTTTAATCCTATGTACAACTAAGTGAGATAGAGAATACAGCTTGAATACTCCTATCAAATGTTAGAATAATTGAGAGGGGGGTGAATCAATTATCCACAGTCCCAAATACAAAATGTATATCCAAAAACAAATTACTAAAACTTCTGCAGCTCGGTAACATAAAATAGTATTCTGTTTGTGCTTTTACCGATTACCAGTTAATAATATATAGTAATTACTGATTAAATCCAATATGCAACATGTAAAGTATGATAACAAACAATCATCAAAGTCAACACATAACACAAGAGATTTAACATGGAAACCCTGTAAAGGGAAAAAGCACCTAGGACTGGCAACCCAAAAATTGTTCACTCTTATGAAGTGAGGTCGGTGAAGACCCAACCCTATTAAAGGTTACAAACACACTGTGAGGTGTGACCTTGCCAGAGGATTTAACACTAACCATTATCGTCCAACCATCATTCACTATGGGGTTGATAGGATAACAAATGTACACTCTATGAATGACATTACAAGACTTTCAAGTCCACTATGTTAAGAGATTTATCTATTTACAATTGCAGATTATAAGATCTATTCTTAAGTTCATTCAAATCCTCTAATCAATGTATCAATTATGTTTCAATCGATATTCAGTAACTTACTGTCACTTAGTTATAGCTTTCTGACGCTCGGTAATCTCTAAAGTTTGGTTCTCCTTAACCAGTATGATTAGGCATGCATGAAACTTGTTCACGTGATATCTCTGTAGTCTCCTTCTTCCTCCAGGATCCCTTTCTCAAGAAATCTTAGTATCTTAAATAGACAAGTAAACCATTTTAATTCCATCCATCAGATTTTGCCGCCTAATCTCCTTTGTTGATTTTGTCGCTTTAACCTTCCTCAGCTGATGTGTCAGTAACACATTTTATTTCAATCCCTTAGATCTTCTTTGAATTATGTTATCTGTAGATCTTCGTAACAAACATTATCTCCATCCTCGAATTCATAACACTTTACAGCTCATCATCTTTTGTCGGCTAAACTAATCATTTAGTTCTTTTCTTCTACTTGGTTAACAAAGAAATTTGTCAGTGAACACAAGCTCAGTTTATACTGTGTTCGGTATACACTACACTATGTCAGTGTATACTGAAATGCTTCTTTAACCGACCACACTGCTTTGTGCATTTTTGTTGTATCCTTCATCATAGATGAATGCAACATAATCAAGTCAATAACATAAGGTCATAGACTCATCAATAAGTTACCCAATGTATTCCTTATCCTCACGTGTCATATCCATCTTCCTCATGTAGATATATCTGTTCTTCATCTCTTTTCTTCTTCTTTCTATAGATGGGTATAGAAACTTACAAGATAAGTACTGTCAAAACTAGTTGACATCAATGACAACATATTTTTGATTTAATCATCTTACATATCTAATCAGCAACTCAGTGATCTCAAATCACAGATCTTCAAGTCATACAATTTATTCAAATTAGTTGTAGTTCATCATCAACTACTCCTCTTTAATGTCTTTAATTATTCTATTACGCCATAGTCACTCTTATTGAATTTAAACTAAGCTTAATGAGACCAATAAGATAGAATTACTAGTGGCTAATAATCCCATTTCGAAAATGCCACGAAGCACTCTACAAGCATGACCCATGCAAGCATCTGTCACCCAAATTTTTGACCTCATCCGGGGCCTCTAAAGCCTTCACAATTAAGTTTAAAGTTTCTGTACCCTGCTGCCAATACCGAAAATCTTCAATATCTTCCAATATACACTTGATCTGGCAATGAAACTTTACTGGCAGACTTATATGACCAAAATGGACCTCCAAAAAAGAAATCAAATCATTCTAAGCACATACAAAAATTACCAAAAATAGTAACTTTCCATAAATAGCAGCTCTGCACAAAATAGCCCTTATTGAATATAAAAATAGAAATATTTTTGGGTGATGCAAGATTGCTCTTAACCCTAGGATGCTCCTGCATCAGACACTCGTCATAATTTGAGAAGTGACCCTGTCATGACTCAGGTGTGCAGAGGAAAACCAAGATGGTTAACCTCCACCCTTGTTAGCCATGATGAATCTTCAATAGGTCATCCTTTCCACTTGACCAGATACTCTTCATATGTCATGTTCCTTATGCTTCTACCAACATGACTGTCCAGTATATCTACGATCTCCTTAGTGTCTGAACTAGTTGCTAGAATACTCCACTGTGCTGTTGTGATCGCATCTTCAACACCTCCTTCATGATACTCTGTCAGATCTAAAATGTTAAATATTGGTTAAATATGTAGCTCAGTAGGAAATTCTACCTCATATGCGTTTCCTGAATCATGTTTCTTTAGTATCTTACATGGTCCAAACTTCTTCATTTTTAGCTTGTTATATGTACCAACTGGAAACCGCTCCTTACGCAAATGAACCATGACTTCATCACCAACCTGAGATTCCTTATAACTCCTTTTCTCATCTACCTTAGCCTTATACTGTGCGTTCATCTTGGTAATATGCTTCCTCACCTCCCCATGGATGTTCTTCAAGTGTTTTGCAAAATCCTCAGCTTCAGCACTACTTATTTCTCCTTTATCTATCTTCCTCAATTCAGATGCATTTCTCGGACTAGTTCCATATACAATCTGGAATGGTGATTTACCAGTGCTCCTGTTGACAGAATTATTGTATGCAAATTCCACCTGTGGTAAAATCAAATCCCATCTTGTTGGCTTATCTCCAACCAAACATCTCAACAAATTTCTCAAACTCCTATTCACCATTTTTGTCTGTCCATCAGTCTGTGGATGATGTGATGAACTGAACTTCAAATCTATCTTCAACTTCTTCCACAATGTACGCCAAAAATATCCAACAAACTTAGTGTCCCGATCTGAAACTATGGTCTTTGGCAAACCATGAAGTCTCACTACTTCTCTGAAAAACAATTCTGCTACATGAACAACATCATTAGTCTTCTTGCAGGGAATGAAATGTGCCATCTTTGAAAATCTGTCAACCACCACAAAAATTGAATCATGTCCCCGCTGAGTCCTCCATAAACCAAGAATAAAGTCCATGCTGATATCCTCCCAAGGCTTCTCTGGTATAGGTAATGGCTGATACAACCCTGTATTCTGCTTCACTCCTTTCGCCATCTGACATACTCTGCAACTCTATACAAACTTCTTCACATCTTGCTACAACTGTGGCCAATAACAATTCTCACTAACCAAAGAAAGGGTTTTCTCACGACCAAAATGTCCAGCCAATCCTCCGCTATGCTTCTCCTTGATGAGATTCTCCCTCATAGAACTTTGTGGAATGCACAACTGACTCCCTTTGAATAGCATATCATCCTAGATGATGAAATCCAGCCATTTTGTCATGTCTAGAGTAACAGGTTCTGTACAAACTTTCCAAGCTTCACCAAAATCAGGATCCTCTGGATACAAATTTTTGAGTTCCTTGAACCCAACCACTTCAATCGACATTTCTGTCAGCAATAGTTGCCTTCTGATAAGAGCATCAACAACCCTATTGGACTTTCCACTCCTGTGTTTCAAAACAAATGTATAACTCTGCAAAAACTCAACCCATTTCAAATGCCTCTGATTCAACTTTCCTTGACTATTCAAATATTGAAAAGCTTGATGATCAGTATACAAAACAAACTCCTTAGGAAGTAGATAATGTCTCCACTTCTTTAATGCCTAAACTATAGCATAAAATTTCTGATCATAAACATAATATTTCCTCTTGGCATCATTTAACTTCTCACTGAAATAAGCAACAAGTTTACCTTCTTGGCTCATAACAACTCCTATTGCAGTACCACTAGCATCATAATCTACTTGAAACACCTTATTAAAATCTGGAAGTGCTAAAATAGGTTGTTCTATAACTTTTTGTTTCAACAATTGAAAACTCTTTTCTGCCCCATTAGTCCACTTAAATTCTTTTCTATTCCCTCTCATTGTTTCAGTCAAGGGTCCACAAATACTGCTAAAATTTTTGATAAATTTTTTGTAAAAGCTGGCTAGACCATGAAAAGATCTTACCTCAGTAGCACTCCTTGGAGTAGGCCATTCAAGGATAGCCTGCACTTTCTCTGGGTCTATTTTTAGACCTTCTCCTGAAACTACAAACCCCAAATACACCAACTCTTTCTTCACAAAACTGCACTTCTTCAAATTAATCAACAATTTCTTTTCTCTCAGCTTCTCAAATACCATACGAATATGCATCATATGCTCCTCCAATATCTTACTAAAGATAAAAATATCATCTAGGTAAACAATGACAAACTTACCTAGAAATTCTTTCAGAACCTCGTTCATGAGCCGCATGAAAGTGCTCGGTGCATTGGTTAGCCCAAAAGGCAAGACTAACCACTCATACAGTCCTTCTTTTGTCCTAAAGGCAGTCTTCCATTCATCTCCTTCTCTGATCTGAATCTGATGATATCCCCTTTTCAGATCTATCTTTGAAAAATACACAGCTCCACTCAAATAGTCCATAATATCATCCATTCGTGGCAGTGGAAACCTCTACTTGATTATGATCTTGTTTATTGCCCTAGAATCTATTCACATCCTCCATTCTTCTTTGGTGCTAATACCACTGGTATAGCACAGGGACTCAGACTCTCATGGATCAATCCTTTCTGTAGCGACTCATGTACTTGTCTGTTCAACTCCTCAATTTTTGCAGGTGTCATTCTATGTGCTACCTTATTCAGAAAACTCACTCCTAGGATCAAGTCCATCTGATGATTGATCTTCTTGACTGGTGGTAATTCATAAGGCACATTATCAGATACAATATCCTGAAACTCATTCAACAAATTTGCAACTTCTACAGGAACATCTTCTACTTCCTCTTTACCAGCTTTTGGAATTAAAGAAAAACATACATGCTCATGCCTCATACCATCTAAAAAATTTCTTCCATCAACAAAAGTTATCCTTGCATTACCACATACCTTTTCTTCAGTCTCCTTCAATTGTTTTAGCTTATGTCGCACTCCATCCTTTGTTAGGGAATAGGTATTCGCACGACCATCATGTACAACACATCTATCAAACTGCCATGGTCTACCCAACAACATATGACATGCATCCATAGATATGATATCACACAATACCTCATCTTGGTATCCGCCAACCTTGAACTTCACTAGGCATTGTTCATTGACCATGACCTTGTGGTCATCCTGTACCTAGGCAATCCGATATGGATGTGGGTGTTTCTATCTCTTGAGCTTCAACTTTGTCACCATCTCTTCTGACACCAAATTGTCAGTTCTTCCACTATCAATAATCACATCACAACATTTACCTTCACACTTGCACCTGGTGTGAAATAGGCTCCTCCTTTGCTCAGGTTCATTCTCACCACTCAACAGGACTCTTCGGTTAATCAACGTTTCTCCTCTTTTAGCATCTTCAAAATTTGATGATCTAGCATCTTCATCTACATGTGCAACTCTAGCCTGGCCTTCATTTCTCCTATCTATTGTACCTTGGTGCTGAGGACATTCAGATGTCCTATGACCTTCTTCTCCACAGTGAAAATATGTTCCACGGAAGCCTCCTCTTCCAGATCCTTGCCCTCTTCCTTTTTCTCTCTGATCTCTATTATTCTAATCCTAGAAGTGATTGGAATTATTTCCACGCTGATTCTGACTGCTACTAGCCTCATCCTTCTTTTTTAGATCTTCATTTTGGCCACCATATGACCATCCACCAGATTGTCCACCGCGACCTCTTCCCTTTTGTCTGCTCTCAAACTTCTTGTTCAGCTTTTCCTCTACTTTTAGGGCAAATTGGTATGCCTCCTCAATACTATTCATTCGAACCAGATTCAACTCCTCTTGAATGCTTGGCCTTAACCCATTAGGGTATCAGGCAACTTTCTCCTTATCAGCTTCTGCATAGCCTATTCTGATGAGGAGTCGATAGAACTCCTCTGTATACTCCTGAACAGATTTTCCTTCTTGCTTCAAACTTTGCATTTTCTTCAGTAGGTCAAGCTCATAATCAATAGGAATAAACTGTCACTTTAATTTATCCACCATCTGATCCCATCTTGTGATTTTATCTTTCCCTCTTCTATTTCTCTCCAACTAAACCTCTTGCCACCAGATCTTTGCATGACCTTTCAGTCTGGCCTTCGCAAATTTGACCCTATCAAGATCCTCAACATCTTCATACTCAAAATATTCCTCACATTCATTGATCCAGTTGATCAATTCTTCTGGGTTAAGATTCCTTGAAAATGTAGGAACCTCGATCTTAGGTCTCTTCCCGATCTTGGAAAGGGCTAAAAAAGTCTTTCTTCTTCTGGGTTTAGAAGTTCGCCTTCTCCTTCCTGATCAAAATTTTCTTCCACTTCATCATCACTTTCTTCTCTTACATTAAGATTCATTCCTCTGCGAATCTCTTCTTGCAATGCTCGCACTTGTCTCTGTAGCTCTCTAACCTCAGGTGTGTCAACACCAGCCCTTCCGCCATGTTCTCTTCCTGGAGGCATTTTTGCGATGCATGCTAAAACTTTAACCACAGTCTTGGTGTAAACTACCTCATAGTCGGTGATCTATTTACACACTCAAGAAAACCTGCTCTGATACCACTTGATGAAGGGTGCTCCCCTTAATACCACAAACACAATCAGAAACAGAGAAATAACAACAATATGCAAGAATAGAAAATTGGCTTCTTATTATCTCCACAAATGTGGAATTAAAAACTTTCAGAATTACAATATGCAAAGCCACATGGGCATTCCCTTACAATATTCTATAGGACAAAGCCTTGAATTATTGCCTAGATCTACTACCTAGAACTATTCTAAACTGCCTAAGACAATAATACAGCCTTCCTTATATGGGCAATTTTCCACCACCTGGGAAGGTTCCAGAATTTTAGCTAATAAGGCCGACCAAACTTAGAATTATTTTATTTTACATTTTATTACATCATAGTCAGCTCAAGATAACCTTTGAAACCCGAATAGAAATTTTGAAGAAAATTATTTTCTGCCATTTCAGGTGGCCCAACTTTCGAAGACCATAAGTCATCACTAGTTGACCCGATCGGCTATTATAACGCTATTTTGAAAATGCCACGAAGCGCTCTACAGGCTTGACTAGTGCAAGCACCCGTAACCCAAATTTTTGACATCATCCGGGGCCTCTAAAACCTTCAAAACTAAGTTCAAAGTTTCTGTACCCTGCTGCCAATACCAAAAATCTTCAATATCTTCCAATATACACTTGATCTAACAATGAAACTTTACTGGCAGACTTATATGACCAAATTGGACCTTCAAGAAAGAAATCAGATCATTCTGAGCACATACAAAAATTACCAAAAATAGTAACTTTCCATAAATAGCAGCGCTGCACAAAATAGCCCTTATTGAATATAAAAATACAAATATTTTTGGGTGATGCAAGATTGCTCTTACACCCAGGATGCTTCTGCATCAGACACCCAGGGTAATTTGAGAAGTGACCCTATCACGACTCAGGTGTGCAGAGATAAACCAAAACAAATGTATAACTCTGTAAAAACTCAACCCATTTCAAATGCCTCTGATTCAACTTTCCTCGACTATTCAAATATTGCAAAGCTTGATGATCAATATACAAAATAAACTCCTTAGTAAGAGATAATGTCTCCACTTCTTTAATTCCTGAACTATAGCATAAAATTCCTGATCATAAATAAAATATTTCCTCTTGGCATCATTTAACTTCTCACTGAAATAAGCAATAGGTTTACCTTCTTGGCTCATAACAGCTCCTATTGCAGTACCACTAGCATCACAATCTACTTGAAACACCTTATTAAAATCTGGAAGTGCTAAAATAGGTTGTTCTGTAACTTTTTGTTTCAACAATTGAAAACTCTTTTCTGCCCCATTAGTCCACTTAAATTCTTTTCTATCCCCTCTCATTGTTTCAGTCAAGCGTCCACAAATACTGCTAAAATTTTTGATAAAATTTTTGTAAAAGTTGGCTAGACTATGAAAAGATCTTACATCAGTAGCACTCCTTGGAGTAGGCCATTCAAGGATAGCCTGTACTTTCTCTGGGTCCATTTTTAGACCTTCTCCTGAAACTACAAACCCCAAATACACCAACTCTTTCTTCACAAAACTGCACTTCTTCAAATTAATCAAAAAATTTTCTTCTCTTAACTTCTCAAATACCATACGAATATGCATCATATGCTCCTCCAATGTCTTACTAAAGATCAGAATATCATCTAGGTAAACAATGACAAACTTACTCATAAATTCTTTCAGAACCTCGTTCATGATCCGCATGAAAGTGCTCGGTGCATTGGTTAACCAAAAAGGCATGACTAACCACTCATACAGTCCTTCCTTTGTCTTGAAGGCAGTCTTCCATTCATCTCCTTCTCTGATCTAAATCTGATGATATCCACTTTTTAGATCTATCTTTAAAAAATACACAGCTCCACTCAAACAGTCCATAATATCATCCATTCGTGGCAATGGAAACTTGTACTTGATTGTGATCTTGTTTATTGCCCTAGAATCTGTACACATCCTCCATTCTCCATTCTTCTTTGGTGCTAATACCACTGGTACAGCACAGGGACTCAGACTCTCACAGATCAATCCTTTCTATAACAACTCATGTACTTGTCTGTTCAACTCCTCACTTTCTACAAGTGTCATTCTGTGTGCTGCCTTATTCAGAAAACTCACTCCTGGGATTAAGTCCATCTGATGACTGATCTTCCTGACTGGTGGTAATGCATCAGGCACATTATCGGATACAATATCTTGAAACTCATTCAACAAATTTGCAACTTCTACAGGAACATCTTCTACTTCCTCTTTACCAGCTTTTGGAATTAAAGCAAAACATACATGCTCATGCCTCATACCATCTAAGAAATTTCTTCCATCAACAAAAGTTATCCTTGCATTACCACATACCTTTTCTTCGGTCTCCTTCAATAGTCTTAGCTTATGTCGCACTCCATCCTTTGTTAGGGAATAGGTATTCACACGACCATCATGTACAACACATCTGCCAAACTGCCATGGTCTACCCAACAACATATGACATGCATCCATAGATATGATATCACACAATACCTCATCTTGGTATTCACCAACCTTGAACTTCACTAGGTATTGTTCATTGACCATGACCTTGTGGTCATCCTATACCCAGTCAATCTGATATGGATGTGGGTGTTTCTATCTCTTGAGCTTTAACTTTGTCACCATCTCTTCTGACACCAAATTGTCAGTGCTTCCACTATCAATAATCATATCACAACATTTACCTCTACACTTGCACCTAGTGCGAAATAGGCTCCTCCTTTGCTCAGGTTCATTCTCACCACTCAACAGGACTCTTCGGTTAATCAATATGTCTCCTCTTTCAGAATCTTCAAAATTTGATGATCTGACATCTTCATCTACATGTGCAACTCTGGCCTAGCCTTCATTTTTCCTATCTATTCTGCCTTGGGGCTGAGGACATTTAGATGCCCTATGACCTTCTTCTCCATAGTGAAAACATGTTGCACGGAAGCATCCTCTTCCAGATCCTTGTCCTCTTCCTCTTCCTCTCTGATCTTTATTATTCTGATCCTGAAAGTGATTGAAATTATTTCCACGCTAATTCTGACTGCTACTGGCCTCATCCATCTTTTTTGGATCTTCATTTCGGCCACGATATGACCCTCCACCGCGACCTCTTCCCTTTCGTCTGCTCTCAAACTTCTTGTTTAGCTTTTCCTCTACTTTTAGGGCAAATTGGTATGCCTCCTCAATACTGTTCATTCGAACCAGATTCAACTCCTCCTGAATGCTTGGCCTTAACCCATTAAGGTATCGGGCAAATTTCTCCTTATCAGCTTCTGCATGGCCTGTTCTAATGAGGAGTCAATAGAACTCCTCTGTATACTCCTGAACAGATTTTCTCACTTGCTTCAAACTTTGTATTTTCTTCAGTAGGTCAAGCTCATAATCAACAGGAATAAACTGTCGCTTTAATTTATCCACCATCCGATCCCATCTTGTGATTTTATCTTTCCCTCTTCTAATTCTCTCCAACTGAACCTCTTGCCACAGGATCTTTGCATGACCTTTTAGTCTGGCCTTTGCAAATTTGACCCTATCAGGATCCTCATCATCTTCATACTCAAAATATTTCTCACATTCATTGATCCAGTCGATCAATTCTTCTGGGTTAAGATTCTTTGAAAATGTAGGAACCTCGATCTTAGGTCTCTTCTTGATCTTGGAAAGGGCTCGAAAAAGCCTTTCTTCTTTTGGGTTCGGATGTTCACCTTCTCCTTATCAAAATTTTCTTCCACTTCATCATCACTTTCTTCTCTTACATTAAGATTCATTCCTCTGCGAATCTCTTCTTGCAATGCTGGCACTTGTCTCTGTAGCTGTCTAACCTCGGGTGTCATAACACCAGCCCTTCTGCCACGTTCTCTTCATGGAGGCATTTTCGCGATGCACGCTGAAACCCTAACCACAGTCCTAGTGCAAACTACCTCACAGTCGGTGATCTATTTACACACTCAAGAAAACTTGCTCTGATACCACTTGATGAAAGGTGCTCCCCTTAATACCACAAACACAATCAGAAACAGAGAAACAACAACAATATGTAAGAACAGAAAATTGGCTTCTTATTATCTCCACAAATGTGGAATTACAAACTTTCAGAATTACAATATACAACGCCACATGGGCATTCCCTTACAATATTCTATAGGACATGGCCTCGAATCTACTACCTAGAACTATTCTGAACTGCCTAAGACAATAATATAGCCTTCCTTATATAGGCAATTTTTCACTGCCTCGGAAGGTTCCAGAATTTTAGCCAATAAGGCCAACCAAACTTAGAATTATTTTATTTTACATTTTATTACATCATAGTCGGCTGAAGATAACTTTTTTAACGCGAACAGAAATTTTGAAGAAAATTATTTTCTTCCATTTCAGGTGGCCCAACTTCTGAAGACCATAAGTCATCACCAGTTGACCCGATCGGCTATAACAACCTCACTTCAGAAATGCCACGAAGCGCTTTACAGGCTTGACTGGTGCAAGTGCCTATCACCCAAATTTTTGACCTCATCCGGGGCCTCTAAAGCCTTCAAAAATGAGTTCAAAGTTTCTGTACCCTGCTGCCAATATAAAAATAGAAATATTTTTGGGTGATGCAAGATTGCTCGTACACCCAGGATGCTCCTGCATCAGACACCCGGGGTAATTTGAGAAGTGACCCTATCACGACTCAGGTGTGCAGAGGAAAACCAAGACGGTTAACCTCCACCCTTGTTAGCCATGATGAATCTTCAACAGGTCATCCTTTTCACTTGACCAAATACTCTTCATATGTCCTGTTCCTTGTGCTTCTACCAACACGATTGTCCAGTATATCTTCGATCTCCTTAGTGTCTGAACTAGTTGCTAGAATACTCCACCGTGCTGCTGTGATCGCATCTTCAACACCTCCTTCATGATACTCTGTCAGATCTAAAATGTTAAATATTGGTGAAATATGTAGCTCAGTAGGAAATTCTACCTCATATGCGTTTCCTGAATCATGTTTCTTTAGTATCTTACATGGTCCAAACTTCTTCATTTTTAGCTTGTTATATGTACCAACTGGAAACCGCTCCTTACGCAAATGAACCATGACTTCATCACCAACCTGAGATTCCTTATAACTCCTTTTCTCATCTACCTTAGCCTTATACTGTGCGTTCATCTTGGTAATATGCTTCCTCACCTCCCCATGGATGTTCTTCAAGTGTTTTGCAAAATCCTCAGCTTCAGCACTACTTATTTCTCCTTTATCTATCTTTCTCAATTCAGATGCATTTCTCGGACTACTTCCATATACAATCTGGAATGGTGATTTACCAGTGCTCCTATTGATAGAATTATTGTATGCAAATTGAGCTTGTGGTAAAATCAAATCTCATCCTGTTGGCTTATCTCCAACCAAACATCTCAGCAAATTTCCCAAACTCCTATTCACCACCTCTGTCTGTCCATCAGTCTGTGGATGATGTGATGAACTGAACTTCAAATCTGTCTTCAACTTCTTCCACAATGTACGCCAGAAATATCCAACAAACTTAGTGTCCTGATCTGAAACTATGGTCTTTGGCAAACCATGAAGTCTCACTACTTCTCTAAAAAATAATTTTGCTACATGAACAACATCATTAGTCTTCTTACAAGGAATGAAATGTTCCATCTTTGAAAATCTGTCAACCACCACAAAAATTGAATCATGTCCCCACTGAGTCCTCCGTAAACCAAGAAGAAAGTCTATGTTGATATCCTCCCAATGCTTCTTTGGTACAGGTAATGGCTGATACAACCCTGTATTCTGCTTCACTCCTTTCACCATCTGACATACTCTGCAACTCTGTACAAACTTCTTCACATCTTGCTACAACTGTGGCCAATAATAATTCTCACTAACCAAAGAAAGGGTTTTTTCACGACCAAACTATCCAGCCAATCCTCCGCTATGCTTCTCCTTGATGAGATTCTCCCTCATAGAACTTCATGGAATGCACAACTGACTCCCTTTGAATAGCATATCATCCTAGATGATGAAATCTAGCCATTTCATCCTGTCTAGCGTAACAGGTTCTGTACAAGCTTTCCAAGCTTCACCAAAATTAGGGTCCTCTGGATACAAATTCTTGAGTTCCTTGAACCCAACCACTTCAATCTGCATTTCTGTCAGCAATAGTTGCCTTCTGCTAAGAGCATCAGCAACCCTATTGGACTTTTCACTCCTGTATTTCAAAACAAATGTATAACTCTCCAAAAACTCAACCCATTTCAAATGCCTCTGATTCAACTTTCCTTGACTATTTAAATATTGCAAAGCTTGATGATCAGTATACAAAACAAACTCCTAAGGAAGCAGATAATGTCTCCACTTCTTTAATGCCTGAACTATAGCATAAAATTCTTGATCATAAACAAAATATTTCCTCTTGGCATCATTTAACTTCTCACTGAAATAAGCAATAGGTTTACCTTCTTGGCTCATAACAGCTCCTATTGCAGTACCACTAGCATCACAATCTACTTGAAACACATTATTAAAATCTGGAAGTGCTAAAATAGGTTGTTCTGTAACTTTTTGTTTCAACAATTGACAACTCTTTTCTGCCCCATTAGTCCACTTAAATTCTTTTCTATCCCCTCTCATTGTTTCAGTCAAGGGTCCACAAATACTGCTAAAATTTTTGATAAATTTTCTGTAAAAGCTGGCTAGACCATGAAAAGATCTTACCTCAGTAGCACTCCTTGGAGTAGGCCATTCAAGGACAGCCTTTACCTTCTCTGGGTCCATTTTTAGACCTTCTTCTGAAACTACAAACCCCAAATACACTAGCTCTTTCTTCACAAAACTGCACTTCTTCAAATTAATCAACAATTTCTCTTCTCTCGGGTTCTCAAATACCATACGAATATGCATCATATGCTCCTCCAATATCTTACTAAAGATCAGAATATCATCTAGGTAAACAATGACAAACTTACCCAGAAATTCTTTTAGAACCTCGTTCATGAGCCGCATGAAAGTGCTCGGTGCATTGGTTAGCCCAAAAGGTATGACTAACCACTCATACAGTCCTTCCTTTGTCTTGAAGGTAGTCTTCGATTCATCTCCTTCTCTGATCCGAATCTGATGATATCCAGTTTTCAGATCTATCTTTGAAAAATATACAGCTCCACTCAAATAGTCCATAATATCATCCATTCATGGCAATGGAAACCTGTACTTGATTGTGATCTTGTTTATTGCCCTAGAATCTGTACACATCTTCCATTCTCCATTCTTCTTTGGTGCTAATACCGCTGGTACAGCACATGGACTCAGACTCTCACAAATCAATCCTTTCTATAACAACTCATGTACTTGTCTGTTCAACTCCTCACTTTCTGCAGGTGTCATTTTGTGTGCTGCCTTATTCAACAAACTCACTCCTGGGATCAAGTCCATCTGATGACTGATCTTCCTGACTGGTGGTAATCCATTAGACACGTTATCGGATACAATATCCTGAAACTCATTCAACAAATTTCCAACTTCTACAGGAACATCTTCTACTTCCTCTTTACCAGCTTTTGAAATTAAAGCAAAACATACATGCTCATGCCTCATACCATCTAGAAAATTTCTTCCATTAGCAAAAGTTATCCTTACATTACCACATACCTTTTCTTTAGTCTCCTTCAATGGTTTTAGCTTATGTCGCACTCCATCCTTTGTCAGGGAATAGGTATTTGTACGACCATCATGTACAACACATCTGTCAAACTGCCATGGTCTACCCAACAACATATGACATGCATCCATAGATATGATATCACACAATACCTCATCTTGGTATCCGCCAACCTTGAACTTCACTAGGCATTGTTCATTGACCATGACCTTGTGGTCATCTTGTACCCAGGCAATCCGATATAGATGTGGGTGTTTCTATCTCTTGAGCTTCAACTTTGTCACCATCTCTTCTGACATCAAATTGTCAGTGCTTCCACTATCAATAATCACATCACAACATTTACCTTCACACTTGCACCTGGTGCGAAATAGGCTCCTCCTTTGCTCAGGTTCATTCTCACCACTCAACAGGACTGTTCAGTTAATCAACGTTTCTCCTCTTTCAGCATCTTCAGAATTTGATGATCTGACATCTTCATCTACATGTGCAACTCTGGCCTGGCCTTCATTTCTCCTCTCTATTCTGCCTTGGCACTGAGGACATTCAGATGCCCTATGACCTTCTTCTCCACAGTGAAAACATGGTCCACGGAAGCCTCCTCTTCCAGATCCTTGGCCTCTTCCTCTTCCTCTCTGGTCTCTATTATTCTGATCCTGGAAGTGATTGGAATTATTTCCACGCTGACTCTGACTGCTACTGGCCTCATCTTTCTTTTTCAGATCTTCATTTCGGCCACCATATGACCATCCACCAGATCGTCCACTGTGACCTCTTCCCTTTTGTCTGCTCTCAAACTTTTTGTTCAGCTTTCCCTCTACTATTAGGGCAAATTGGTATGCCTCCTCAATACTGTTCATTCAAACCAGATTCAACTCCTCTTGAATGCTTGGCCTTAACCCATTAAGGTATCGGGCAACTTTCTCCTTATCAGCTTCTGCATGGCCTGTTCTGATGAGGAGTCGATAGAACTCCTCTGTATACTCCTGAACAGATTTTCCTGCTTGCTTCAAACTTTGCATTTTCTTCAGTAGGTCAAGCTCATAATCAACAGGAATAAACTGTCGCTTTAATTTATCCACCATCCGATCCCATCTTGTGATTTTATCTTTCCCTCTTCTATTTCTCTCCAACTAAACCTCTTGCCACCAGATCTTTGCATGACCTTTCAGTCTGGCCTTCGCAAATTTGATCCTATCAGAATCCTCAACATCTTCATACTCAAAATATTTCTCACATTCATTGATCCAGTCGATCAATTCTTCTGGGTTAAGATTCCCTAAAAATGTAGGAACCTCGATCTTAGGTCTCTTCCCGATCTTGGAAAGGGCTCAAAAAAGCCTTTCTTCTTCTAGGTTTGGATGTTTGCCTTCTCCTTCCTGATCAGAATTTTCTTCCGCTTCATCATCACTTTCTTCTCTTACATTAAGATTCATTCTTCTGCGAATCTCTTCTTGCAATGCTCGCACTTGTCTCTGCAGCTCTCTAACCTCAGGTGTCACAACACCAGCCCTTCCGCCACATTCTCTTTGTGGAGGCATTTTTCACGATGCACGCTGAAACCCTAATCACAGTCCTTTTGCAAACTGCCTCACAGTCGGTGATCTGTTTACACACTCAAGAAAACCTACTCTGATACCACTTGATGAAGGGTGCTCCCCTTAATACCACAAACACAATCAGAAACAGAGAAACAACAATAATATGCAAGAACAGAAAATTGGCTTCTTATTATCTCAACAAATGTGGAATTACAAACTTTCAGAATTACAATATGCAAAGCCACATGGGCATTCCCTTACAATATTCTGTAGGACAAAGCCTCAAATTATTTCTCAGATCTACTGCCCAGAATTATTCTGAACTGCCTAAGACAATAATATAGCCTTCCTTATATAGGCAATTTTCCACCGCCTGGGAAGGTTCCAGAATTTTAGCCAATAAGGCCGACCAAACTTAGAATTATTTTATTTTACATTTTATTACATCATAGTCGGCTCAAGATAACCTTTGAAACCCGAACATAAATTTTGAAGAAAATTATTTTTCGCCATTTCAGGTGGCCCAACTTCCGAAGACCATAAGTCATCACCAGTTGACCCGATCGGCTATTATAACCCCATTTCGAAAACGCCACGAAGCACTCTACAGGATTGAATGATGCAAGCACCTGTCACCCAAATTTTTGACCTCATCCAGGGCCTCTAAAGCCTTCAAAACTAAGTTCAAAGTTTCTGTACCCTACTGCCAATACTGAAAATCTTCAATATCTTCCAATATACACTTGATCTGGCAATGAAACTTTACTGGCAGACTTATATGACCAAAATGGACCTCCAAGAAAGAAATTAGATCATTCTGAGCACATACAAAAATTACCAAAAATAGTAACCTACCATAAATAGTAGCTCTGCACAAAATAGCCCTTATTAAATATAAAAATAAAAATATTTTTGGGTGATGCAAGATTGCTCTTACACCTAGGATGCTCCTGCATCAAAAAGTGTAGTAGAAAATAAAATATTTACATTGTTAATTGATATTGATTAAAATCTGAATACTTCCCTCTCTTTACATTTTACTCCACACATTTATATGTGGTTGAATAGTTTCCACACCCCTTTAGGATGAAAAGACACTACCCTATTAAAAACCTTTTTGAAAAAACTAATCAACTATTTAAATAATAAGTACCTATCTTTCGGATTTGGGTTTGGTTGACAACATAAAACACCTTGTGAAAAGCTAATATTTTAAGGAGGGCCTAAAGATTTAATTTCCTAAACTGGGTCATCTCTATATTTTCAATTTTTTATTGTTATCATCCTCTATCAATACCATTTTTGCAGTAGATCAAAATTACAACATCTTTGATACCTTCACTCATAAAATTTTGATTGTTCCTGTCAAAAAGTTTCTTTACTTAATCCTTTGGATTTGAATTGAAGATAATATAATTTTTAATCCCATGTCATATGATCTATCATCTCCTCAATTATTGGGTATGGAGTTTAGAAGGCCATTTTTAGGGTTTTATCACTATATGAAACTCTAAATTTTGCCAAAAAATTAAAGGTCCAACAGGATCTTTTTGGGGACGTATACTCCCTGTGAGCATAGTGAGATTCCAATTATCTCTAAGGGAGAAAGATCATATATTTATCACCCCTCCTTTGTAGCTTATTCTCAAAACTTTATTTGGTGGCCCTAGGTCCCCCAAAATGAAAATTAAAGTTTCCCTTTGTCATAGATTTTGTTTTTATCACCACATAACATCACAATTCTGAAAATATCCTCATCATCTCCTTGGATCTTCAAATTATGAAATTTCTTCTCCTGTAATGTCCCTCCAAAGGTGTCTTTATTTGACTTGTATGTTAGCTTACATTTTTTAGTCTATTATGTGTATTGCCTTTAGGGTTTTTTTATATTCCTCCACCATAATTTATGCAAAATGAAAATATTAGCTTTTGATTTATTTATCACTTGCACATCAAATTTAGTGCTATATGTTAAATCTATCTTATGATAAGTTTCTCAACAATGTCTGAAATTTCCATAAATTTGATTACCTCTTTCACTATTTGATTCACCTTTTAGCAACAACCTTAAAGTCTCCCCATATTTCTTTTCTTTTACTTTTGAAAACCAATTTCCCTCAACTTTGGAATTCCAAGTGGGATCCACCATATCTCCAAGAAGATTTTCACTACAATGTTTCAAGGCATCACTTTTACAAATTCTAATTTATTCATCGATTTGATCACCCTAACATGTAAAGGTATCATTAGACAATATTTATTTCCTTCTCACATAATTTATGTGACTTTGTCCCAACATTATATGAGTCATGTGATGCTCTGTCCTTATGTTTTGAAAATGTCTCATCCTCTTCAAATAGTGGATTTGAAATTGTAGAAAAATTGTGTGGATATATCTCCAAAAAATATTCTACCAGGCTCCTCTAGTACTTCAGTGTGTAAGGGATTTGAAAAAAATTGAAACCATTTTCAAATATATTTTATTCATCATAATTAAATATTTTATCCTCTTGAGATTCACTTTCAATTTCACCAAGTACCTCCTACATATACATTGATTCATTAATTTGTTTATTTTGGTAGATTGAGAAAAGAATTGGACCACTTTTCTCAACATGTTTCTGATATTCCTTTCCAATAAATCTGAAAATTCTTTTGTATAGAGAATATCCTTTTCCTCATTATTACACATTGATATCTATTTTGACATAAGTCTCCACATGTACATATTCTTCCTCAAATTGATCCAAAATTTTTACTTTATTCAAATATGAAATATCATTAGGTTTTATTTCACTTCTGTACATTTTTCCCTATATTCAACATCTTCTTCCATCATATCTTCATGTATAATTTGAGCATAAGTATCACCTAAGGATCACACAAGATTCCTAACTCATACATTTTATTGGATAGCGGAGGCTTGATATTTAAAGGTATTTCCTGATAAATTTCCAACATCCAAATGAACAGATGTATTGCAAACTCATCTTTATATCTTTCTATGTTGTAGAATTCATCCAAATGAGGCATATAGGATCCTGACTCCATAATATAATCTTGATTTTGGTCCTGTTCATAGCACATGTTTTCTTCCTCCTCACCTGCATCATGGAACACATCAAGAAACTATTTCTCAAACTCCCTCCATAATGAGATGCTCTGTGTAGGTATAATTCAAAAACTTCTCTTGCATAATCCTTTAATGTTTTAAAAAATAGTTTCATCACGTAATATTTTGTACAAATATCATAATCCTTTATGAATGTATAAAATGAATCCAAATGCTAAATTGTTGATTCGTCACATTTTCCATGAAACTTTGGTACAATCTGTGAAAGCTTAGGGAATAACTTATTAGGGATGCATCCCCATTATTGGGAAAAAGTTTTACAGAGATCACAAGATCTTGGACCCTACGGTGAATGATTTCCCCAAGGATCTAAAGGAGAAAGAGAGTCTTATGAAGACGGGTACCTACTACCATCCTGAGGGCATCAATAAAATCTGGGGGTTCGTGCTTTGAGCCATTATCTACTACATCACACTGGATTTGAGATTTTCCAGAATTTGCACTTACCACTTTGTCTTGCTGAACCATTTATGACATGGTAAGATGGTGTCCATTCCCTTCTACCTTTTCTCATCCATAAATGAAAATATCAATAGTTTTAGGGGAAAATCTAATGCTAACCCTACTTTTCATGAGGGTTTATTGTTTCTTATTTATGAATACTTTAAATTGCAAATGGTGAGAAAGTTTGTTAAGGATAAGGGAGTCAAGGAGGATGAGTCAGGGTCTAATTATGAGCCCTATGATACTGAGGATAGCATTAGGTTGCATTTTGAAGATCAGGAGGAAGAGAAGATTAAGAAAGGGGCTTTCAGCTCTTCCTCTAAGAAAAGAAAGTGTAATCTATAGAAAGTTAAGAAAGAGGCCAAGGGTCCTTCCCCCAAAAAATAGATAAGAATTGCCATATCCTCAGATGAGGATTATGATGAGCATGCAGAGGATATGGACATTGAGGAGGAGATTTCGAGGGAGAAGGGGACTACAAAAAAAGCTCCTAAGCACTCCAAGTAGATCAAATTAAACAAGACCAAGGAGATGAGCCTGGACCAAATCTCTACAAATTCTGAAGAGGAAGGTAAGGATTTGTGCTCCCCCTATTGCCCATTAGACCACTCCTATTGGCTTCCCCAAAGATGGGAAAAAGAACATTTTTGAGGGTGATATTTCCTCTTAGGACACTCCCCTTATGCTCCCATTGGAACCCCACCGGGATACCAAACGTAAGAACACTGCGTGGAAACTCTTCAACTACCGCACTGCCAAATTGGGTATTACCATAGAGTTGATTAATCCCATAGTACCTGATGGGGAAGGTGGAAAAATTGAGACCTCCGAACTCATTGATCCCTCGCTGGTTACCCCAAGTGATTCCACTAGGGAATTTGATTTTAACTTGCTCAATAATGCCAAGAACAGTATGCTTGACAACTACATGTCTATCAAATGGCTCTTCTTTGAAGTGGAAGGTTTGAAATCCAGGATCGGAGGAATGGACAAGAAAAAAGAAGAGATGGCTGACAGGGATAGGCCTTCCCCTGACCCCCTCCTCAACGTGGCTGACTTTTACAAGTTGGAGGTCCGCATGCTGGAAATGGAGAATAGGGTGTTGGGTATTAAGGGTACCCTCAAGGGCATTGTTGAGAAGATTTTTAATATCCTCAAAGACTCCAATGAGAATATTAACCCCCTATGACAAAGTTGACGAGGAAACTAATGATGAGCTTGAGGTCACCCCGGGCTTGGGTCTAGGAATGCGTACCAGGTGTAGCACAAGGAAAATTTCTACCATGACTTCCCTAATGATCTCACCCAGATCAATGAAGCAACCCACAAAATTGACCATGTGGAGGTCCAAGTGGTGAATCTGCTTGAGATGTCTTGAGTTGTTCCTCTATTGTTTTTTACTTGTGGTGCTTGTCCTCTCCCTGTCCTTTTTTTATGTCTTTTGTTCATTGGCCTTGTTGCTAGCCTTTTTGGTTGCATGCCTACTCTTTTTGTTGTGGAGTTTTAATGTAAAATCTTAACTTTATTTTGGGTTTCAGGTACACGTCAAAACCTATTTTACGTAATCAAAATCATATTAGGGATGCCTTGAAATCTCATGAGATCCAATGGCCTCATGCCATCCGGAATAAATGGTTTCCTTTGAAACAATTGTTTACTTTGATACATTTTGAAATAGAATTGCTATTTCTTTCAAAAAAGGAAAATTTTCATCTCCTTCTAGATCTCCCTCAGTAGAATCACTGATTGAAATACTTTGTCAATTGTTAGATTGTCCACCTCTCTTCAAGGAATATGATTTTTACTAGTCTTTTGGGTTATTCTCTCCAGTAAAGTAAATTTTTTATCACCAAATATTTTGAATGTATTTATATATAACTCTCCCCAATAGAGTTGTCAATATATTGGTTCCCAAATCAATAGATTGGAAATCATATGAGCTTGTGTAACTTAATGCTTAGAATTTCTAACTGACTTGGCCAAAGAATGGGAATGATCGATATGATCCTCTTCCCCTACTCTTTAGGCTCTGCAGGACCAAGGTGGGTGTACCTACTCCTTAGCCCAAACTCTAGGCTTGAGGCTTTTTATAGAAGATCTGTAGTTGTACTTTTAATCAAGGTTATCTCTCAATATAGCAATTGGGTCTTGAGGGATATTGAATTGTATCATTTACAATTTATAAATCACTAAAATTATCTTTTGATTGCTATATTGAGAATACATTGAGTTCTTTTATGTAGTGATATCTTGTTTATTTTTAATATGTATTACTACTTCCTTCTTGTAATCTTTTAGACAAAGAATTCAATTAAGGAAGATAGACTAGTTCATTTCTTCTATGGGTTAATAGAGACAATTCATTCTTTAATCCTATGTATGACTAAGTGAGATAGAGAATGCCACTTGAATGCTCCTATCAACTGTTCCTTTTCAATATCTTTGATTATTCTATTACACCACAATTAGTCTTATTGAATTTAACCCAATCTTAATGAGACCAATAAGATAGAAATTACTAGTGCCTAATAATCCCAATGATCAAATTGTAGAATAACAAAAATAATTTCCAAACACAAAGTTTTAAAGTAGCTTTATCTTCTGGAGATAAAATCACAAAGGATTGATCAATCCGAAATAATCAAATCCACAACTCCAAATTAGAGAAAATACTAATTTATATTAATGCTTCAAAAATTCTTCTCCATAATAAATCACTTGTAGAAAGTACAATAGAAAATAAAGTATTTACATTGTTGATTGATAGTGATTAAAAGCTGAATACTTCCATCTCTTTACATTTTACACCACACATTTATATGTGGTTGAATATTTTTCACACCCCTTTAGGATGAAAAGACACCACCCTATTAAAAGATTAGTCCAAACTTGCAGCCAACAAAAATATAATGAAAATAATAGCAAAGAAATGAAAGATTAAAAGACATGTTTGTGAAAAATTCACATTCTATCCACTTCTTATTCATCGTATTCATGTATTGTTCCAGAAATTTCTCATTAATCATTGATTTTAGTTGTATGTCTTTTGAATATAAATTTGTGAAAAGAAATCTTTAAAAAAGAAAATCATGAATATTTATCGTATTCCTGGAAAGCCCTAAAAGAACCCTATGTGGACAAATCTTAAAAAAACATTATTTCCATTTGATTATGGGCACTAATGGAAGAAAGGATGAGTTATTTGGAAAGATCGTATAAAAAGCATGTCACATATTGTCTATATGAATATTTTTCCCATTTTCTTGTTTCTTTAAAAATTTAGAATTTGTAAAATGGTTGCAGATTTGATCCTAGTAACTATTTGACTAAATGACAAGACAAAAAAATGGAAAAGTTAAACCTATATCTGCCAATAACCATTGGGGATATTACAACATATTTCTAAATTATGTATGCTAATAACCATTGGGGATATGATAGAATGTTATTAAATCACGTCCCTTATTTGTAAAACTCTAGATCTATGTATGCTTTAGCATTTTCTTCCTACATGAGAGAAATATGTTTTACACTTCAATATTATACTCTGAAAGATATTTTGAGTAGTTAAGTTGCTCCCACTACCCTTGGAGTTCTCAACTTTTTATTTCTTCTAACCTCTGTTTTCTTTACCCTTAATGCTAAATAGTAGATTAGTTCTCCTAAAATAGTTTTCAACTTGTTAGTAAACACCTTAAGTTATTTCCATAAGAAATTTAGGCAATGGTCAATTTTCTCAAGAGGTAATATGGATCTTTAAGACTTCTCAAACCTATGTAACAATATGATTTTTATTTTATGATGTGTTCATGAGGGGAACAAAAGTAGGATTTGTATACTATTTAACCATAACTTTAACATGGTTAGCTTTGACATCCTTCACCACTGCTTAAATGACTCATGTGATGATTATCAAGGCAATGCTCATAAAAATATAATAAAATTATCAAAAAAATGTACAAATTCAACATAGAGTTAAGTATAGTTAGGGAACAAAAGCTTTAGTAAAGCATAGTAATTGATAATGTAAAATCATATAAGAATGCTGAAATTTTCCAAATTTTTGTGCTCACTTTGGGATCCCTTCTATCTGATAGATTTGGAAGTGTTTTGCACTTGAACCATCATTAAAGGCTATAGTTTTGAAAATGTAGTTGATATTTGAAAAAGTGTCAATTATTTTTCTAGTTGAACCTTAAGCATAGTATAGCATTGTCTAAGTGACAACCATGGTCTTATTAAGATTGTGGATGCTTTCCTTGGATTTTTATATTATCATATAAGTGATTTAGTTATATTGACACTCCCTAAATAAAAGCATTAGTTGTGTTAGCAGTAGATATGCATTAGACATTATTGAATGCATAAATATCTATAAGTATAGTATGCTTGATCATGTTTTGCTCAAGTCAAGTATATACCTTAACATTATGATGTTATACATTGCTGGAATAAAGGCACTTCCATATCCTCCTTAAATTGAAGAAGAAGAAAAAAGAAAATCGAGAAACCATTTCATATCAAATGATGCTTCAGGGATGTTACAACTACAAAAAAAAAAAACAATCGCATATCCTAAAATATGTTTACCTCATGAATATAGAGAAAAATATATAAGATTTGTTTTTATTTCTTTCCACATGAAGTAGGAAGATAGTGGTGATATTTAGATCTCAGCTTAGCCCTCCAATGAGGCATTTAGTTTCATATTTTCTTTTGACAATGGAGCACATTTTCAGATCTGAATTAGACAAGAAATCTAACACAAAGTAGAAAATACATGTAGATGACAAGTTAAATAATAATCAGATTTAGAAAGCCATACGCAAATTTGTAAGGAAGATTTATTTAAATATGTGTATAAAGGCTATTTAATTATGTACTTGACTCATAGACCTTAAAGAATTGGTTACTTAATTTTTTTACTTATTGTATTCTTTTGTAAGTGGTTTTCTTTGCTAACTTGTTGTTACTCCAACTCTCCCTCAAAAAATAAGTATTAAAAGAAAACCTCCACTTACATTATAAGAATTTATTAAAATCCATAACTTTGAAAGAAAATAATACATATTGTTTGGGAGATAGTAATATTTGTTGTCCTGTCTTTAGGAGGAATGTAGTATAAAGTACCAATCAATTCTCCTCTTGGTATATATTTTAAATCTGAAGTATAGTTCTTTTGTTTAAGAATTAGAATACTACGTGGGAAGGGAAAAACTTTTAAAAGTTTATTTTTAAAGTGAACAAAAGTTATGTTTTAAGTTTTATTTAAATTTCTTTAAGATTGTATGTATAAAAGTGTCATTTTTCTATTCTTCTCTACTCAACTATAATTCTTTCACCCGAATTTGAACAATTATATCTTCTTGAGTTAAATTTTATTTTATTTTGAACTTACGTTTGCCGTTGTGTGGATAGAGTATATATAAATGGGAAATATTTCTATAGGAGTAAAATGAATAAATATTCTATTATGAAAAAGGATTCATAAATGTTATTAAAAGTTAAATTGTGAGTATAAATGATTAACTTTAATTTGTCATTGATGCCAAACATTTTGTGAATGTTTCAGGGATTCATTTTTGTGAATGTATATCATTTTTCTTCTTGTGCAAATTTTTGAAATCCTTATTATCTAAATGTTATAATTTGTGGAGTAGAGTGCCAAGATCGAAGCCGGAGAACGCTCACAACAATGACAGTGTTAAGTGGTGTTCAAGGTACAATAGCCTTTTCCATTCCACTTTGTTCTTATCTTCTTTGCATGTTCACAGGGAAAAAAGAAATAGACGTAAAAAATCAATGTTAGTGTTGAAGTTTTCGAACATTTATACTTTAAATTTGGATTTTTTTTGGTGTTATTCTTGTCATTAAAACTTAAATTGATAAGTAGGAGATATTTTCTACAACAAGTCAAATTGTGATATTTCTATCAGGATTCAACTGTGCAGATTTTGAGTCAAAATTATTGTCCCATGTTTCATGAATAGTAGTTCACAAGTATCCATCTCTCAAGAGAATGAATGGAACACTTAGCACTCACTACATCTAGGTGATGCTCACTAAGGTGAAGCACCGTGACTTTCTGGGAGGTCACCCATCGCAGTGCTAGTCGAGAAAAGTGGACTTAATTGTGGAGGAAATATGGATTAGTACTAGGATGGTTGATCTCCCGAGAAGTCTCAATGCTTCACCTCAGTGAGCATGACCTAGATGCAATGAGTGCTAAGTGTTCCATTAATTCACATGAGAAATGGATTCTTGTGAACCACTACTCATGAAACCCAGATCAATAAATTTGACTCAAAAACTACATAATTGTATCCTAATAATAATATCACAATATGTATAATTTTTACCTCAAACACGAGATAATACATTTCATCCTTTGTGTAAAGGATATCTCATTGTCTAGATACAACATTTAACAGAAGAAATCCATTGTCATATATATATAACTTCACTGTCATAGAACAAATCTCAACATACTCAACATCAAGGTAACCTCTGCAGGGTCATACAAGAAGTAGAATTAATTGATCAGTACACTCTTTCCCTAAAAATTTCTACGTTCATTGCGATAATGACAAGGCAATCTTACGATGTTCCAACAATAGTCATTTAATAGCTTAGAAAAGGACTAGTCATTTGAGTAGCGCCAAAATCAGAAACCTTAGCATTCAAATTTTCATCCAAAAGAATGTTGGAGGGTTTAATGTATATGTGCACAATACAACCATCTGGAACCTCATGAAGGTATCTCAGTTCCTTTATTATGTCCAATATAATTTTTCCTCTTCTTGGCCAGTGAATAATCATCTCCTCTTCTCCTCCAAATTGCAGATAATTATCTGCATATTCAAGATAAACCCTACAATCACATATGGTACTATATATCATTTAGAGGAGGTTGACGCTGTATATCGGTACACCTTTAATGACTTTGACCACCGCCTGTAATCTTTAATGATATTGAGCAGTTGTCAGAGATTAAGAAGTCTCATCATTGTGAGACAATTTCTAATCAGATTAACGATCTCTTCATCTTAATTAACTTGTAATCAAATTATATGTTATATTTTATTATTAATCTATAAAACTAAACCAGGTGTCTACTGTGCTAGCACACAATGGGGTCAAGGGACAGTTCCTTTGTAGTGCTTCTTGTTGTGGTGCAAGTTGAAGTTGAGGGGTAGAGTGTTTGCCGACAAGTCCAAATTAAAGTTTTTAAGATTACATAGATCTTCATGGTGCATGCCATTTTTCATATATTGATTACCCCAGAGTTCCTCCAAAGATTTCAAAAAATGAAAGTTCCAAAGACATAGAATAGTAATCAAGCCTTAACTATGTCTGTTGTCTGCATGTTTTCTATGTTGGTCAGTTTAAATACTTGTAAGTGAACACACATATGCAGCAGTCAAAAATTGGTCTCAATGTGTGAGATAGTAAATACTAAATTCCCAATGGTTACAATAGGTAAAAGGAGTGTATCTAAAAATGGAGCTGTGTATGTCACACAAATTGTTATAGAAAAGGAAAATCAATTTTTACTACAAATCTTAGCTGCCTTCCCCACTATTCTAGAGCTTAACTTTTACTGGTTGAGATGTAAACTGCTATTTGTGATCTAACAAAACATGAAAAATGGAAAAAAAACTTTATTTTATAGTCCACGACACCAGCCATATATTTTTGGGTCTACATATGGTGAAAGTGATATGGGACTACCTCGTACTCCTTGTGGGAGGCACCTAACTGCCCTACAAATGAGGCGTACATACCCTACCCCCTTTGGGATTTGAACTTGTGAGCTCTCTTTCAAGAGTACAAGTTCTCCACCACTAGGCCAACTCAGGCTGTACTATTACTAAAGTACTATTGCTAAAGAATACTATTGCTAAAGTAATATGGTTCAAAATGCAAATAGGTAAAAAGCCCGTATATTCTAAGATGAGAGCTTCAAACAAGTATGTGTGAATCCTTCAAACATAAGAGACTGTGCAGGACCAGTCTCTTAGGGAAGAATTTAGAGATTTCCAATCAAGGTACCACGCCAAATTGGGAAAATTCAGAGAACTCAAATGATTATAAAGTATAACCCATGCACTTGAGGTAATTTGCCGAATTTTTAAAGGTGGGATAGGGAGGTATTGACTTTGCACAAGAACTGTTTGACAGAATACCTCAAAGACATGCAGAATTAGTGAATTACGTAGTTAACCTCCATATACGATGTGCTACAATGTTCTCGGAAATTAACCCGTTGAATAGTCTTTGTAAACTTCAAAACAAATGCAATTGGCATATACAAAGCTGATTCAACAAAATTTTCTCAGCATCCTCCCTGACTGTGCAAAGGATGGAGTTACAAACCAGGCGCATGAGAAGGTTGACATACTGACGCAAAGAGATTTCCCTTCATTAAATGCAATGAATGCATAATTTTATAGCTAACAAATGTGTTGATAAGTTTTAGATACTTTTGAGCAAGTTTAGCTATCATAAAAATATTGGTACATGGCATGGAATCCATTGAGGTATAATGGTGTAGTAGCGAGTTCCTTGATATTCAGGTATGAAAATGTTAAATAAAGATGAAGCATGTACAAACCGCTTGATGTGTACTACTCAAAGGAATGTGGTCATATGGCATGTCGCGGCTACATGGTTGTATCTTAATAATGTTGCAACTCTGGAGCTAACAAAACGTAGATCATATAGAACGAACCCAAATTGTTTGACATAATGCTTCAAAGAAATATCATCCCATGGAATACAATAAATTCAATAATTTGGAGAAACGGATTTTTTTTGAAAAGGCTTTAGAAACTTCAAAATGAATAATGAGCCAGCGTAATGCTGAATCAGGAAGCCTCTTCCAACATCCTCCCTATCGCGCTGGACATGGCAGATTTGAAACAAGTTATGATGACATTTAGATTATAATTGAAAGTGGGTTTTTATTAGAGGGTACATTAGCAACTACCATAGTAGACTTGCAAGAAAAATGTTGAACCATAGGCAAAACCTCTGAATTGTTTGACAGAATGCCTAAAATAGATGTCATCTCATCAAATGGAATGATTGCGGCTGTGCATAGAATGATTTTATAGAAAAGGCTATCAAAAATATCAAGGAAATGGTGAAAAATGTTATAACCGCCATTGTGAACATTTATGCAAAGAACATGAGAACATGAGCTATTTGATCACCTCCTCTCATATGAAATCGATTGGCAATATTAAGACTAATGATTAGCCTTCCTACTAATCGATGTCTTCTGATAGCTAAATAAGGATGCACCTTCTCATAGTTTAACCATTATTGCTGATTATTTATTTATTTTTTTGTTGGAGGGTTCGGATCTGTGAGGCAGCCCAGCGAGGCACGAAGCCGAGCCAAGGACTGAGGAGCATCCACGCTGCCAAATTCGCTTGGGGCACAATCCCAGCCTCATCCCTTATGATGTCGGAGCCTTGCACTCGGCAAGACTTGATCCCTGGTGGGCTCGTTGTGAGCCATTCAACTTCACCAATAGACCAAGGGCCCATTGACTATTGCTGATTATTATATCTTCTCTTATCATTGATTAATTATTCTTGAGGATGGCTGCTACTTAATTTGAATTTTTGTTTTCTTTTTAGATAATGTTGTTTCTCTTTAGGTATCAATTTGTTTGATAACATATTCCTTTGATCGACGTTGATAGTTAATACTCTCCTTTAACCGTTCCACTATTAAATTAATATTATTCTTATATCAATGGTTGATTTCATTTGATATGAGTCAACATCTCTATCAATATCCTTGCACTTTTGGTCTTTATTATTATACAGTAGCAGAGGATATTCTTTTTGCTAAGGATGGATGCAATTAGTCATTTTTGTTCCTCCTTATTCAATTACAATTGTTCTTAGCTGATACTATGTTGATTGTCAACAATAAGATAATTGCCAACTATGTCCTCTTTAATTATCGATTAAACAACATAGTCAGAGTATGTCAAGTTGTGATGGTGATTGATATTGTAAGTATGCTACTGTCATTTAGAGGAGGTTTCCATTGTATATCGATACACCTTTAATTACTTTGACCACCGCTTGTAATCTTTTATTAGTTGTTGATTACCCTAATGAGGGTTTAGACCTGTCAGAGTAAAATGACAATAACTCTCACTAAAGTGGACCAAATAGAATCATTCAAAAGCCAAAATACTCTTAGTTCAATGGAAAAACATGGACCACTAAAAAGATCTGAAACCAGTAGCATTTGGTTCTAAGAAAAATATGAATAGAGATGACTATTATGACTATTAGAACATGGAAAAATACAAAAAAGGACAACTTTATTGATTCCAAACTTATTCCATCGAATTCTCTTCCTACTTGCTTGGGCTATTACATCATATATAATCTCTTTTCATCCCTTATAATCGAAAACTAACCCATAACAACCTATGAAACCGGCTACAACCACCTTCTTATCTGACTATGATAGTTAATTCACTGTTTATGAGTTGTCAAGTTCACAACAAAGTTGTCAACTTGAAAACCTTTAAACTCTAACTTTACATTTTTCATTTTCCTTACATCAATTTGGTCCATTAAGGACCTTACAAACATTAAGATCCTTAATCTACCCATTAACCCATTTCAGAATCCTTTTAGGTCATAGGTGCCAAAAATGGCCTACAAAGCATAGTTTATGATTGTATTACATAAAATGACATAATGGTCATATAAACCTCACAAAATGAATACATTATAATTATTAAATGCAAAGATGACCTTTAATGGTCTTTATTTAGCCTTCAACTATTAGGGACCTCTAGGTGACCCTGGTGTACCTTATCTTCTTATGGTGCTCCTGCACCACTTATCTGGCAGAGAAATTGTTTTAGTTGATGCTACTATGGACAGTTTCAATATAGGACTAGTATCACCATAGTCTTGTTCTTCTACTAGTTCAATGTTCTGCCCTTCAGCAAATTTTTTAAGGGAAATGTAAATTTTTCTAAGATAATGAATGTAAGTAACATGAGTTGTTGCAAATGTATACCTTTGGTCCACTACCTGCTTCATAATATTCTTCCTCTCCTTGCATAACATCACCACGTCCTCATTCTCCACCCTTGAAGCGGAGAAACCCATCTTTGTAAACCAACTACTATAATTCAAAGCTTTGACTGTGTCAAAGAGAGAAATGTCAAAAACTAACCCAATACATTAGAGAATGCTAACAAAAACCATACTTTTCATCATCTAGTTGGAAGTAGTTTCACAACAACAAGGGTAGTCATCTTAGCCAATATTATGTCCATAGTTGTAACACGTAGAAGACATTGTGTGAACTCGGTAAGCTACTTAAGCTTAACTTATAGATAATGATGGTGGTGTCCATGCAAATAGGGACTGATTGCAGTGTCTCTGATATTGATGGGCATTGAGAGTGACACATTCCACATACTCTACAAAAACACCTGTAAAGTGGTGAAATAGAGGAATGAATAGGTTTTGGAACAATGGACATATAGGAGACCCTAAACCAATATTAACCACAATACATAAAAATTCTAAGGAGATGGAATGTAAATCTAGAAATACTTGCAAAGAATAATGAAATAAAGTACATACCTCATAGCATAATTGATCTAAAAATACCTATTTTCTGGTGTCTGTACTATGTTTCCAAAAATTCCTACAACTGGATTTGGCCTGGAAACGGGGAAAAAGAGAAAACCTAGAAATATTTTCCTTTTATGAGAAAGGTCGACCTTGACCCCAAAATGTCAACCTTGACCTACACTGCTTCGATGGAAATTATGTTCGCAGATCCCAAATTTTTTTTGAAAAGGGTATCCCTTTCTACTCTGCAACTCCTGAAATAGTGATTGTAGATATCTAAAAATGGTGTTTTGGGTGGCTATATAGGGTTTTGCCTTAGTCAAACCCCCATTTTGGTGATCTCCACCTCCACAAATAGCTAGATGTAATAGAATATGTGTGTGTGTTACCCGTACGAAGAGCTTTGAATGTGCAATGCCAAGATCTAATCCTCTAGATTGAAACCATAGTATAAATTGAAATGAGAGAGAAATGCATAGATTTGAATATGATAAAGAAATCATCAATCCGTAATTGCTACCCCATGATTGTATCTTTGAATGCTTGAATGTTGAAAATGGTGGATCAAGGAAGAAGGAATATTTCTTGCTCCAAATGAATGTCCACAAAATGCTTGCTTGCAACAATATCTTGATCTTCTATATCATCCTCTTACAATCTTGCATCATCATCTCCTCATCACTTGCTTGCCTCTTGAAATCACTTGATCACTTGATTTCTCATGAAACTTGCTTGATGGAAATGAAGGCAAAAGAGAGTGCTTACAGAGATATTTTTAGGGAAAGGCTCCTTGGGAAATGTAACGGCCCCTAATTCAAATTTCACCTTGAATTATGGTCCAATCACAATAGCCAACTAAGGAGGGAAAATAATTAAATGAATTTTGAATTAAAACCTTTCCGCATTCAGATCCAGAGACTCGCATTTAATTTTGGGACCCGCTATGATCCAATTTTGAAAAGGGGCACAAAAACCCGACAAGGGTCAAGGTCGACCTCGACCCTGACCTAGAGTTTTAGGCCTAGTCAACTTTGAAAACAAGAAATTTTCTGGTCGGCCAACAACTTGGAATGAGGGGAAAGCATAACAGAATGTTGGGAAAGGAAGTCTAAGATGGCCAGTATATAGGTCCTACCTAGGAAATAGAGCCATGAAGAGGGAAATCAAGGAGAATCCTTGGGATCCTAACCCTAATTTCACTTAGAAATGAAGAATCAAGTGCAAATGTATCCTAAATATAAATCTATCATGAAAAATGCACTAAATGAGGGTGCTAAACCTACCAAAATGGAAGTGCTTCCATTTTAAGATGATACAACACCTAATTTCTTTATCACCCATTAGAAAGTATTATGATTGCAACAAGAGAGCATGAATGATTGCATTGCACCCCTCATCCCTAGAAATAAGTTCTACAATAAATGGGTCATGGCTTAAGAGATAGAAGAATGTTTCTTCTTGTTAATTGCAGTCAATAAAATCAGTGATACTAACTGTAGTTGTTAACAAATAGATATATTGTAACCCATCAGAATTGAATAAATATTTGGCTGGCCTATGTTGAATAGATAACATGATTGGGTGCAATAATATGACCATTGATCTGGACTACCAACAGATAGCATAGCTACCAATTCTCTGACCGTTGATCTGGACTACCATGTATGTTTGGAAAGTGAGAATGTTATAATTTATTTTGAGAAAATAAGTGTTTAAAGAGTGCATTTGTTTCCAAATATATGTTTAAAAAATGAGAGTATGCACATAAATAATCTAAAAAATATAAGTGGATATTGTTGGAATTGTGGAAAGATAAGTACTAAGAGGGGAGGGGTGAATCAGTACCCTTAAAAATTTTCAAGATCACTAAAATTTTTGCAATTGTAGATCTCAATTAACTGACCGATTCCATTGTTTGAAATATACATTCAAATAACTGAAAATGTAAAGTGCATATAAACAAAACAATAAATCATACATGAAAATTCTTACTCATGACACATATATTTTGGTATCGTGGAAACCCTTGTTAGAAGCTAAAAACTGTGGTGGGGATGACACCAAAAAATCTTCACTACTGCAACAATAAAGTATGTTGGTTAAGGCTACAATTTGTGATCACTTCTGATGATCTTACCCTATTAGGAGTAACAAAAGGATTGACTAGATCTACCTGGTTAGAGGATTTTAACAACACAATGTATGTGTGAACTCAGTTAAGATATTTAAACAAGAACTGTTAAGTCCACTCTGTTAAGAGATTTTGATCTGCTACAATGGTTAAATTGATAATAGTAAAAGTATCTATAAATAACAACTTATACTTGTCTAATTCAGATCTGTGAAGTATCAAATAAATATCACCTCAGTGTGATGTATATGCAATTTTGTTCTTCTTAGTAGCCTTGTATGAGTTCTGAAAACTGATTGCCTCTACCATAAACCTTCTATCAAAAACCCTTTGTTTAATCTCTTGATGTCTGTAGTACGACTACTCCTTCATGATACATTATCATAATGACATCTTTACAAATATATATCAAACTAACTTGACCTAATTAGGGTTTACATCATCTTAGAAAACCTAAGATCAATGATGTACAAAAATAACCTAGATCTAACATCACATAGGAATCATCACAAAAATTAATGATTACATCCACATTAAATATGTCTCGATCTTGGTAAACTATTTATTGATAGGTGTGAACCGTTTGCATAGATGCATGTGTCATTCTTGATTACTATGTCATTTCCTTCTTTACTCAGTAATCACTACATTCACCATTTGGTAAATTATTGATGTTCGGTTCATATGAATTCTCAGTGATCACTAGCTCAGTACTCGGTAATTTCTTATCGTTCGGTAAGTGTGCTTGATCAAACCTTTGTTCTATGATCTTGAATTTTTGCCTTATCTTTGCTCGGTGTGAAGGCTTTGTATGGTTGACTGACTGTTCTATTTGTATCCTTTTACCAACCTTTACCGACTGAATAATTGATTGATACTAATGACAATCCATTAATGATTAAATAGAGATAACAATAGAACATATTTTTTCAGAGAATTGTTTCAAAAATGATAAGTGGTGGAAGTAACCTCATAAATCTAAGTACATAAAGAGCACAATTGTCAATTAATATATGCTTTTGAAGTAACAGTTTGTGACAATAATAAAAAAAATGCATTTACATATAGACCATGGTTGTTTCTGATATACGTTTTAAAAATGAGAACCTATGAAGATAATTTTAAAAATCATGTGTATGTATGCTCATAGTGAGCAAGAGCTAAGGCCTTGACCAGATAATTCATGTGACCCCACCTATGTATGGAAAAAAAGATAAAGAGATAAAAGAGCTTGATCTTAATCCTTCTAAAGACCTTGAAGGTTTATCTGATCAGGTCACAAAGAGTGGAACAACATCCTTGAGTAAGTGTGTCATTAATCTCCCAAAAGGATGGTTTGTAATCAGATTGAAGAGGCTTCTTGATGGTCTGGTAAGTTAACGATTTTACTTAGTTATGATAAGTTTCTTTGTGTGCATGTTTGGTTCGACAGGAATGCATGCACCCCTCTATATGTAAATGATACATATCTGAAACTTGAACATACTTGGGATGAAGGGGGGAAAAACATTCCCCTGCCATCCATGCCACTACCACCACCAGAGTGGGGGCAGTTTTGGAATATTGTGCACAAGTGGGTCATGTACCTTTATTTCCCACTAATGGGGATATTGATGGGATGCCCCAATGTCCCTGGGATAGTGTACAGACTTTGATAAGTCCCTTGACCATCTTAGAGGCTCTAGGAAGTTTCCCACATCCTAGGCAGCATAGAAGTTGATTTTTTGTTTAGAATTTCTCTATGTGATGATAATAATTTTGATTTATGTCAAAGTTGTGAATAAACAAACAATGTGATGGCATGTGGTAACTATTGAAAATTTTGCATGCACACTTGACTTTATAAAACATGACTATATTAATCTCAATAATGTTAATGTTCCTATGGGACCAGTTATGCAACTTTCATAGAAATTTGGAAAATTAAATAGCCATCATCGCTTCAAAGATCAACATACAAATTGCCTTTGTTAACAGAAGAGCAATTCATCCTAAGATCTAAAGATATCTTAATATTTTAATGGTCTAATCATCCCTTCAAATGGTGTGTCAAAATCCTAATTAATATGTACTAGCTACTCTAGTTCTACATCTCATTGTATCATTGGGCTCTCCTTGTAAGTGTGATGCAACCACGAGAAAGAAAACATTGAGTGCAATGCAGTTCATGAGACATAACTCACTAAGTTGGATCTAGTCCACATAAATTTTGTTGGAATGGAAAGATAAGGAACTAAGAGGGGAGGGGTGAATCAGTACCCTCAAATACTTATAACTGAATATTCAATCTGCAAAGAGTAGTAACTAATCTATCCAATTGAATCCATTGTTTGTAACATTCAATCCATTGATTTGATAAATGTAAAATGCATGAAAAAAAACAATAAACCAATCACATAACACATGTATTTTGGTTACGCAGAAACCCTTGTTAGAAGGTAAAAACTGCAGTGGGGATGACACCCACAAATTCTTCACTATTGCAGATAGAAAAGTATGTTGGTTAAGGCTACAAGTTTTGATCACTTCTGGTGATCTTACCCTGTTAGGAGTAACAAAAAGATCGACTAGATCTACCCTGTTAAAGTATTTAAACAACACTACTTGAGTGTGTACTCAGTTAAGAGATTTGCAAAAGACTGTTAAGTCTACTGTGTTAGGAGATTTTGCCAACTCTGTTACAATGATTAGTGAATAACTGAAATGTATTTGTAATTGATAAATATACTTTGTTTGAATCATATATATGATAAATTGAATAAATATCACCTCAATGTGTAATAATATGTCCTCTATTCTGCTTAGTAATCTTTACTATTTCTGAATAAACTATATTGTAACTCTATTCTTCTCATACATGCAAACCTTGTCTGAATTCTGATATCTTGAAGATGGCTTCTGCTTCAAGATCTTCTTCTCCTTTGCCTTGCTTGCCTTTCTCCTTATGTCAAAATGACATGAATAACAAATATATAGCATAATGCTATGATTTACATGACTTAATTAGGTTTACATCTTCTTAGGAAAACCTAAGATCTACGTTGTACAAAAATGACCTAGATCTAGCTTTACATAGGAATCATCATTACATTTAATGATTACATCAACAATAAATAGTCCTCGATCCTAGTAAAATGGTTTTTGAATCCTTGTAACCATTTACATAGATAAATGTGCCTTTCCTTATTACTATGTTGTTTCCTGTATTACTCGGTAAACACATCCTTTCCTGCTCGGTGAATATATTGGCGCTTGGTGCTTAGTTTTCTTAGTGTTTACTAATGCTCGGTGCTTAGTGTACTCTAATGCTCAGTAAACATATTATGTTTCTCAGTTAAACCTATTTATTGTTAACTCTCGGTTATGCCTTTTGAATGCTCGGTATGAAGGATTTGTAGTATAACTAACTAGCTTGATGTATCATGATTTACCAACTAATCAGTTTAGATAATTGATTGACCTTGATTGATACTAATGACAACATCTAATGCTCAAAATAGAGATAAAAATCTCCTCCTTTGGCATTAGTATCAAAACTTATAATGTATATGAACCTGATATATTACATACTTCAAACTGTCCTTATCATATACACATAACTTAAAATTTGAAAATAAAAAATTCAATACTCAATATACTCAGTATTCCCGTTCAGTTCATGCTCTTGATAAGTATGATGTATGAAGTACACTTAGCATATATATACATTATATTTCCCCCTTTTTGAGATTAATGCCAAAAAATAAAAAATATGTACATACATCCTATCAAAAATGTGCTTGTGGGTTTTCAATAGAGAATCCAAGAGGTTTTCCCATTCCCCTTTCAAGTTGGTGAGAGCAATATGCTCAAGACTAACTTGTGCATGCATGTCAAAAATATTTTCCAACATTGAAATCTCAGGTGTTTCAACTAAGGCTTGTGCCTTGACAATATGACGCTCAATTATTTTCAAATGGGGAAGCAATTTTGCTTGAAGCTCGGTGTCTTGGTCACATATCTTGTCCTCCTGCTTCCTCAAATTTGCTCTTAACTGCCTAAGTTTGTGTAATTTAAATATATTCTTATGAAAAGCATTTGGCTTAGTTAAGGAGGCATTTGCACTGGCTTGGATTTTCGTATCCAGCTTTTTAATCTTTTCACTAATCTCAGCAATGAAACTCTCCATAGTGAAAAGCTTAAATAACATTTGAATAATATTCTGAGTAATAGATTGGAGATCAGTTATTATCTCAGAAAGTTTGACTTTGTTTATTTCCACTTCTTGGTTGATCTTTTCTACATATTTGTCTTGTAATTTTGCTTTTGCCCTTTCCTCAAATCTGTTTTCTACATCAATGTTTGGTGTGTTGATTTCTTGTGCAAGAGTAGCAAGTTGGTCCAATATAGGTGTTTCTTCATTTATCTGGACCTCTGGTACAACTTGATGTAAGATGTCCCTCACATCTTCCAAAATCTATTTACTCTTGCTCTCCTTTCTTAGTTTTTCTTGCATTTCCTTCCTTGTATATAGTTCCCCATATTTCCTCAATTGCTCAAGGTCTAGGGTCCTTAGGTCACATTCACGTATCTCAATGATTTTGTCAAGTGTGACTAGCCCTTTTCCATGCTTTTTATTTTTCTTTTTAGGCTCTTGTGGTGAAGTCTTGACTAAAGGAATGATAGCCTTTACCTCAACATTTGATGTACCTTGTTTGATAGACACAGTATCCCCCTTTTTCTTCTCCTTGGTAACCTGTGTGTCAGTTGATTGAGATGGAGCTTCTGATGTTGGATCAAGCGATGTTGACTTGGTAGGCTTAGGGTCATCTTGGCCTTGTGTATCTACCTCTATATCCTTAGGCTAATTTGTCTCTATAGTGGATTTTGTTCCTTGTTCCCCTGATGTATCCTTTGGCTACTTGGGGATTGAGTCTTCAGGTGATTCATGTGTGACTATATCAACTGCTTCCATAAGGATTGGAAGATCACCCGATATTAAACTCATTGCTAGCTCGATATCTCCTTCTTCTTGTGTTTGTGCTCTAGTAATAGTTACATCCTCATCATCCTTTACATCATCAGGATCACCATTTGTGATGTCCTCAATGAGTACATCATATGAAGCATTGTTGATTCCTTGTATTTCTACTTTCTCTGGTGCATCTCGAGTTAAACTTATTTCCTCTGTGGCATCAATTGTATCAGGTACCTTGGTATCTGATATGTCAGTTTGCGGTTTAGGTTTCAAGTCTACATCATCAATATGTATTCCTTTCCCTTTTCTTTTCAGTTTCTTCTCTGGAATAATGGCTAAGGCCATCTTTTGAGACTTGGCACAGGCAAGTAGTATAGAAGTCCACAAAAGTTGACTATTCTCTTCAATATCTACAAGGTTCTCATTAAGAATTTGTAGTGCCTCGTTCTTTACTCTAAATCTCTTTGAATATGTTTTCTTGAGTTCCTCAACTTTAGGAACTGTCAAACACCAAGGATTTTTCCCTCATCCTTTTGTCAGCATTCAAGGCATATGTCCATTTTTGTGTTATTCTTTCTTCTAATGCCTTGGGTAAGTGTTTGGAAAATTCAATAGGCACTCTTTTGAATTTTATCATCATTTGTATAACTGCCTCTTCAACTTTATTCTGATCCTCAGTTGACAAATGCTCAAACCGGCCAATTTTAGGATCACTCAATTCACCATTTTAATTATTTCTTCTATAACCTCATCAATAGAAATACTCTTATTTACAACAATCTTAAATTGATCATTATCATCATCAATATCATCTTTGCTTCTAATTAACTTTCTTCTCTTCTTTGGGGCCTCAGTAGAAGATTTTGTACCTCTCTTTTTCTATGTCTTTGTCAGTTGTGATGTAGTAGGACTTGTTATCTTTACAACTCCTTTCTTCAGTGGAGATGAAGTTGCAGTCTTTGACCTTGTTCGTGCCCTTACTTGCACTTCAAATTGGTTCTTCTTTGGAGTGGGGGATGGTGAAACCGATGTAGAGTCTACATCTTTGTCTGACTCAGTTTCCTCACTATCATGTGGCTTGTCAGTGAGAAGTAACTAACCTTCAATTGTTACCTCAACCAATATACTCTCAAATGATTCAACATCATGACCAAATTTCTTGACTAGATTTTTCATCATTCTCTTTGACTTCTTTGTTATTTTACCGATTACCAAGCTTGTTTTTATCCTTGACATGGCCTCTTCATATGTTCCAAAACTTTCTGCATTGGGGTCCTTAGGCTCAGCTAATAAATTTTTTATTGATTTGGAAGCAAAATCAATGTTTACCTCATATCCCATGGGTGCTAACCATTTAGTTCTAGGCTCCATAGCCTTGATTAAATTTTGATCAGTGTCAACTAAGAAACATATGTCATATTCAAATTCTTCAACTAGTTGCCTAGGAATTCTACTCTAAGAATGCATCCTACTCTTAAATTGCTCAAAGTAATTATCTACAACACTATTAAAACTATCTCCCAAACTTGTAATCAAATTTGATACTTGAACTATAATTGGCTTGTTGGTTGACCATTCCACATTACCGACTGATGGGAAAAATATTTGCACATAAAAGAATATGAAAACTAGTAGAGATCCAAACTTACATGTGTTTGATTTCATCAACTAGATTGTCTTCATATTTTATTCAATCTACTTCAGAAGAAGCTCGACGAGGTCTAACTAGAAACCCTTCTTGACCATTTTGTATGCAATGTCAATGGCTCCACATGGCACACTATTCAGCCTGCTCGACTGATAGATCTTATAACCAATGGCATGTGCTGAAAATTTTGTTTTTGGGTCTTTGATAGTACATATCTTCATGGCTCTATCATCCCACTCAACTCCTGAGTTCTTCTCAATTTCTACTCTTGGTGCACTGTGAAGTGCCTTTGTTTTATGAGTAGTTGGATAACCGGTGACAACATGGATAGTGTTCTTCATGATTTTGACAGGCTCATCCAGCCATAACTTCCCATTATGGAACTGATTGAGAACAAACCTAATCCATTCATTCTTAAAACTCTTCAAAAAATATAGGGCATTTACCAGTCCTTTCACTTCTAGTTGTTTGTGTTTGGATTTCAGCTTTCCATCTTGTCCACACAATTTCTGGTATGTAGCGTACATTTCAAAATCACCAATTTCTCCTATCTTGCAATGTATGTACAACCTCACGTCCTCAACCAATGAAACCCTAGGAGGGATGCTTGAGAAAGCTCCCGTTTGATCAATCTGGGATGCAAATTCGGGATGAAGTTTGCATCAGGGTTCATCACATGTTGTAGAGATTATAAGATTGACTTCCTCCTCCTTTGGAAACTTAGATTGATTTACCTTCGATGCGGACGCCATTGTTCTTAACTTAGGGTTTCGGTAAGCAAAGAATGAACAGCTCGGTGATAATTGCACTTACTCAAAACAATGATGAAATCACTCGATAGATTTTGAAACTGTGCTCAAATTTCTCTGGAAATTCTTCTGCTCAATAATCACTTTTGGAAACTCTGTGCTCTTCAAAATCACTGGTGAAAAATATGAACTAAGTTCATCACATATATAGATTTTTTAAATTCCCACTCAAACCATTATAATAAATGCTCAAGCTAATTTACAGCTTGACAATAGTTTTCAAACTCAGTGTGTACCACAAAATACCAATAGCTCGGTTAACACATAACTTTTCACTTAGTTAGTTCTGATACTCGGTTAACCTTGCATTGTATTCATCAACAAGTAAATTCTTACTTTGTCTAACATATACCAACTACAAACTCTTTAAAGCTCAAAACTTGTAAAACCATAATGCATCTTAACCCATGTAGATTTGGTGTATGATCATCTCGCATAAGGAATTGTATAGAAAATGTGATCAACATGAATTATCAGTTCCATACATACCTTTTTTAGCTTAGTTGGAGGTGCCGATGTCACCCAATCCAATGGACAAGGTTTCACCAACTACATTACTTGACTCAAAATTATCACTAGATGCCTTTCTCCACATAGTGTTTCTTATCCTCATGATATCTTCAATTGTATTTCCATTCTCATGAACTTGTGTTTTTGGTGCTCAATGTCTACAGTCTTTACTTAGGTGATTGACTCTGTGACAGTGCAAACATGCCATACCAGTGCTTGTCTAGCTTCAAGATTTTCCTATCCATCTCTTCCTCATACAATTAGCTGCAATATGTCCATACCTTCGACATGTTGTGCAATTAACCCATGTATTGTAATCCCAAGTGTTATAAGTATTACCTTGTCTTCTTGGTTGATAGGTCTTATTTTTTCCTTTCGATGTCCAGACTTGTTTCATCTTTGTTCTAAATTCTTGTGAAGTGTGACCATGCATGTTGCAAGTGCGACATTGTTTCTCCATGTAGGGTTTTTTAGGAGTCTTATTCATCTTAGATCTACATGTTAGGAATGGGAACACTAAGAGGGGGGGTGAATCAATGTTCTATATAATATTACTTTTTCTATACTCTTGAATCTTAACTAAATATTGCTTAAGTACTTAACTAAATATTAATGCAAGTGACCTAAACATCCACAACACATAACACCAAATATGATTACAGGGAAATGTTAGAAAGTAAAGATCCCCAAGATAACTGAGAGGGCGGGCTGAATCAATTATCTGATAATTTAACCATTCAACTGCTTTAAATAATATAATCAATGTAGTAATCAACCATAGAAAGATAACCATACACAATTGCACAATAACACAAGATATGTTGACTAGGGAACCTCTTGAAAAGAGTAAACCCTGATGGGAATGATGCCCACAAAATGATGCACTAAAATGAAAGTTCATTGTTAGAGGATGGAACCTGTTAGGAGTCTTATGAAATACATTCAGTACATATAAATCCCTGTTAGGAGATTTTGAATCCCTGTTAAAAGATTCTAACCCGGTTAAGAATTTATGGAAGACAGAAGGACCCACTGCCCAAACAGCTTCAAGGCAAGATCTCTGAACCCACTGTCCAAAAGATCTTATAATTATTCAATAGAATAATATGAAATATATTACCTCCTTCACACTATGCCAAAACCGCACTCTTTGCTACACAAGATCACAATTCCAGATCTCTGTACTCACAAGTCTTCCTTCATCACTGAATTAGCTCTTTTCTTCACTTCATGCATATATTCGCATCTCAACTTTCATAATTCAATCCTCTCTACTCAATTATCTTTCTACAACAAGGAAAAAATTCCTTCTTATATACCAAACTCAAATAATTACAAATGAGTCGGTCCTCAATTACGAAATAATAATTTCTACACGCTACACACAAAATTCACATAAAACTGTCGGCTTCCAGATACTGTAACTTTCTCCAAACATATCCTCAAAGTTTTTGCTATGAACCATGTCATCATTAATGAGTCTCCAACATCCTTTTAACTACACAAAATTAGATTCCATCCCAACTAAGAGATATCCTCTGATTTCCAAAAATCGCTACACAGAAACACTGTCTAAACACTGCTTTCACCAAAATGCTCATAACTCTCATGAATGAATGAATTTCTTTTTGTGCTATTAACCATAGGTTAATAAAACACCAAAGAACATACCATCAACTACGCAAAAGCCAATCTACAATACAACATGTGCGCAAAATGAAACTGTACCTACTTTGTTGCTGATATCCAGAATATCACTGTGTTGACATCAATGACAATCCAAGTCATGAATGCAACAACAACTGCTACAAAATGACTGCCAAATACTTTGCATTCATTCCTAATAGGAAACCCAAATAAGTAAAAATCCCAGTGGGAATTGACACCCACTAAGAACTGCACTAGTGTATTATGATCCCTGTTAGAAGATATTGCAACCCTGTTTATAGGAGTTGTTCTTTACAATGCTTTTAGTAAAATGACCTAGTTAAAGGTTGGACCTTGTCAGGAGTCTTTTACAATAACCCTGTTAGAAGTGGGGACACATTTTTCCTAGAGCTCACTACTCAAGTGGTGAAGGCTGTAACCTTCAAGATATCAGATACACACTATATCTGCAAGGTGAACTATTGCTATGACATTGATTGTCTGATCAGTTCCTTTTGTGCATTGATGCTTTAGCCTCTTGTAAAGATCTACAATATTATAACTACCCTTCACATACTTCTTCTCTACTTATATCATCTCTATATCCCATCCATTCTTAATTACAAAGGTGCATGTCATATTTATATGCGCATACAAAACTATTCATCAAGTTGGCCTATATCTAATTACATACAACACTTCCAAATGAATTGGATCAAGTATGTTTACATATAATGAAATTAACATGTCTATGACCTAATTAAAATATGTGCATAGCCTTTACAAAACAATATTATGATCGCTAACCAAAATACAAATAGTCGGCTCCATACTTTGTTATGTTTTGTCACTCACTAGCTGTGACTCTTCAACTGGTTGTATCTCCATCATACTGATGCATCTGATCATGCATACTTAGACTTAGCATGAATACATACTAACCAACTTATCTTCAAGGGTGCATGTCATAACTCTATCATATGCATGTGCATCGATGCTCTGTTCACTTGGTGCTCTACTAATTGTCCAGTCTTTCATACTTAACCAAATTTTGATGTTCTCACTGCTTGCGCTGACTCCATGACATCATACAACTTTGTTTCCTTAATAAAAACACTAAATCTTAATAGTATAGTCAACTTTCCAACAATCTCCTCCTTTTTCATTAATGGCAACAAAGGAATATGACAAAGTTACTAACTGTATCGTTATACAAAATTTTCTAACATATACTCTATCTTATATCTCCCTTTTTATGTATACTATAATTCCCTTTACATAATATACAAAACTCCATATTCTCTCTTCTACATACTATACTCCCCCTTTGACATTAATGACAAAGGTGCTAAAAAATTATACTGACAAGTACTTACACAGTTAATACATCTGGGTAGGCTCTCTGAAGGTTTGTAATCTCATTTTGCTAAAACTTCTTCAATGTATCTATTGTCTGGATATGTGCGCACAAAGCATATGTCATCTTCTCCATCTTCTCCAAGTCTGTACTCAGACCTTGATCATATTTCACCATAGTGGCATTGATCTCCTTGATGTTCTGACTTAGTACATCTAATGAGGGCACAAGAGCATTTCTTAGCTGAGTTTGCCTTGCCCTTATCTTGGACATATCTTTCTCTACTTTTCTATTTTGTCCACTTATCCTTGATAAAAATTGTCACACATATTTACATCAGTGGAGGGATCTTCCACTGCTTTCCTCACTGAATCTATCATAGCTTCTGCTTCCTAAATTTTCTTGTATAGGTTTGCAGTTAGCTTGTCTTGGGTCATACAATCTTCTATGATTTTCCTTCCTTTGGCTGCAAGTTCCTTTAATGATGCATGACCAACCTTCAAAGAGCTAAGGTCAAGTGCAAATTTTTTTGTTATTTCTTTTATTCTTTTCTCAAGATATTTTTCTTCTGCAACCTTGGATTCAGATTCTTCAAGGCTAGAGAAGTTAGCTTTGAAGCTTGTTAGGATGGTACTAACATCATCCACATAATGCACTTTTGTTACCTTCTTCTCTGCTGGCAGTAGACTGTTCAAGATATTTACTGACTCAACAAATAAAGGATTTCTCATCACTTGTTTCTCCTTGGCCTTCTCCATAGCAAGAACACTAATCTTGATCAGGTCTTCTTCTCCCCAAGAGTCCAAGCTTGTAGTGTCAGGAGTCAAACTTGACAATAATGATGCTGATATTTTTGGGGTAAGGAGTGAACTTTTACTAACATTCATTACCTTAGTCTTAGTAATGACATGTTCATCTTTCTTTTCTATATCCTCTTCCTCTTTTTCTTCTTCCTTCTCCTCTTCATATCCCTGACCTATTATGTCTTCTATCTGCACTTCTTGTTACTGCATAGGGGAATTATTACCACAGAGTTTCTTCTTCCTCAGTGCTCACAAATGCTTCTTCGAACTTATCCAAGTCCTTATCTATGGCCGCCATAGATATTTCAATGTTATCTATCATGATGATGTCTTTCTTGGCTTCAGTCATGGGCATGGATATCATTGCTTTTGTAGGTGTTGTCACTATGGGCGTCAAGTCCTATGGACCTGTCATAGGTGCATTTGTGTCCGTGGCTACTTTAGCTTTCTCAACATGTGCTTGAGTGATGGGCACAGATGTAGGTTGCATGCGTTGTTCAAGGAACACTTTCTCAAAGGCTTTTTCTATTTCCTTAGTTATCAGTTCATAATCCTTGTTCATTATGTGCAATGTTCTCATCTTTCTTCTAAGGTGCGGCTTCACCAAATTCATCAACAAGGCTTTTTCTTCAGCTGTACACACTGGCAAATTGTCATCTAGTGTTTTTTCTCTTATTTTGAAGTCTTCTTTAGTGGCTTGTCTTTTCAAGGTGTCCAAGATATCCCAAATTTTATCTAGAATCATTGTCTTCAGTTCTAGCATAGTCTTCTTGAATTTTATCATATGTTTGATCAACATATCATGGATGTTAGACTTGTCAGTGTCATGATATCTATCATAATACTTTGATATCTGATCAAGTCTACCTTCATTTACCACTCTAGATCTCAACACTTGTAAACTTGGTAAGAATCCTACCTCAGGAGGTGGTTGCACATTTTGACATCTTCTTCTTGTGGCTCTTGTTGATGGATGACTTGTAACTATTTTCTTCTTCCTCTTAAGCATCTTAGGAGATGCTTTAGTGGACTCTGAGTCAATTGTATCTATGGCCGTAGGGTTCATATCATCTATTTTACTCTCCTTTTCTTTTGGATCATCATTTTTCTCAATTTTTACTTTCTTCATCTTGGGATCATCTATCTTCTCTATCTTATCTTCCATAGAGGATGTGATCTCAATTTGCATAGCTATTTTTGCATCTCTAGCTTTATCCAGGTCTTCTTGGGTCACACCATGGATCTTCAAAATCTCAGAGGTGATTTTGGTGGCTTTCCTCTTGATTGCAGCACTGTTTAAGACTGTATCTACCTTTCTAGTCTTTCCTCATATGTTCCCCATCTAGGCTCATTTGGATCCTTGGGTGCTATAAGGAAGACTTGTGCATATGCTTCCAAAACTTGCTCCTCCACGTCATATCCAAGTGGATGAATCTACTTAGTTCTAGGATCAACAACCACCATACAAGTAATGTTTATTTCCACCATAAAACAAATATTGTCCTTGTATTTCTCAACAATCCTTTTAGGTATCCTATACATCATTTGCATCTTTATCCTAAATCTTTTTAACTCTAACTCCATATAATCCCTCAAAGTACTCTTTGTTGATGCTTTAAGATATATTTGAGGCATTGTAGGTAAAATTTTGTCTAGGTATAAGTCTGATACTTTCCCAACTATATGAAAGTACATATAGATTATCAAAGACCCAAACCTAAATATCTTGGTTTTGTCGTGCTTGATTGCCCTGATGTTGTCTATCAACCATGTGGGCAAGATTTCACACAAGTTGAATTCTCCATTTTCTCTTACCAATCTAATGGTTGGAAGAATAGTGGCTGTAGACACACTATTGACCTTATTTGTATGTTGAAATCTGTATCCAAGTATCATAGACATCAATTTGATGTCTTTCTCCTCAATTAGTTCAATTGTCATCTCGCGCTTATCACTCCAAGATTTGCAGGCTTGCTCAAACAATTTTCTAACATCCTTTCCAACTAGAAGAATGGTACCTATTTTTGAAAGACCTATCATCTCATAAATGAGATCGCCTATGATTCTAACTGGAACTTCACCTATCCAAAATAGGTCATCATGAATTGTGATCAACAAGATTGTAATCCATTCGGATTCATAGAACTCATGCGTTGTAGCATACTCAATGATAGGGTGGTTTTATAGGTGCACAAACTCATCAATGAATGTTTTATCTAGTTTCATCATGGTTTCCATATGCAACCTAATTCTATCCAAGAAAACAAGTTCTTTCTTGCAATAAATGTATGTGCATATATCTTCTACGTGCATAACTCCTATGGGGATTTTAGAAAATGCTCCTTCTAGGTCATCCAAGGTAGATTTGAATGGGTGCTTCTTAAACACATATCTTTTCCTTTCAGTGACATAAAAAACAACTAGTTTAGCCATGACTTACTTGATTTATTGCTTCAGAGAGGTTTCCAAGGGTTTTCTAGATCATTGCGTCGAACTAGGGCTTGCAACAATCAATTTTTCTTTGTTGATAACTTCAACTGCAACACTTCTTAACTTAACTGCTTCATCTTTTGTGCTCTCCAATCACTCAACTTAGAATGCAATGTGTGAATAATGAATCTTTGATAGCTATAAAGAAACATTTTTGTCATTAATTCTTGCCGCATAAACATAGAATGCAACTGTAAAATCCGTTCTATGTTTCTGCTAACAATCAGGTAGTGCACTCTTGCATACTGCATCAACTAGACTTCAAACAGTGATATCCAAAGGTACATACTTTGAGGATGAGTATACCATCTGTACATGGGTCTAGAGCTAATCTAGCTCCCTCTATGACCACGAAGGTCATTTAACCATAAATAGGAGGTGTGTCCATTGCGGATGCATCCTCAACTATTTCACCAGCATCATCTTTCTTTTCTTCTTTCCAAATCAAGCTTGCATCTTCTGTAGCTTCCACAAACATGACTTCACCTACTTCATCCAATATTGATCCTTCTGAATTTTTAGGGCTTTCCTATCTTTGTGATTTTTATCTACAGAACTTTGAGATGTGTCCAACCTTGTTGCATGAGTGACAAATGACTAGAGGCCTTATATTCTTGGGTGCATTAGTGTGAGTTACCATTTTGCACTATCTAGCTGAATGACCATTATAATTACATATCTAACATGTAATGTTCTGAGGACTTCTAAAATTTTACTGAGGATGATTTCTCTAACTTTGTTCATTTTGATTTCTTTAACTTGAGCTACAATTCATAGCTCTATGACCAAACTTATTGCATGGATAACTATAACCATTAAAAGGTTTTATCTCTTTATAATCTCTTGCTATATGTCCATGCTTGTTACAGGCATAACAAATTCTGTTTACAAGCTTGTGCTCATCTTTAGATGGTTCTGATTGAGCTTCAGTATGATCATCAGTCTTCTTGGCTTCTGTAGGAAATTTCATTCTATCTCACATAGCATCAATCTGGACTTGTGCTTCATTGAATCCAATACCAGTGGTATCTCCTTTTAGCTTCCGAGCATACAACTGTGACTCTATTAACTCCTTTCTTGTGTGCAATTTTTCAATATGATTCTTTTCTTCAATCAATTCAAATTCTACTTTCTTCTTGATGTTTTCTAGCTCTAAAATTTTCATGTTTTCTTGTCTCAGTTCTTCATCTAGCTGCTTGTTTTCCTTGACCTGTTCTTCATAGGCTTCTTTATTGTTACATAGCTTTTCATCTAATTCTTCAATCTGATCCTTTAGAGATGATTTTTCTTCATTCATATTTTTTATCATTATCCCTAAGTCACTTGTAGAACAATCTTTCAAGTCCTTTTTCAATTTCTTGATGTAAGCTTGAGAACTACTAACCTTTTCCTTCAGTTCTTCAATTTCTTTCTTAGATCTATCAAGGTCTTCAAGATTTGCTTCAACATTCTTCTTTAGATGTTTTACTTATTCCAAACCCATGATATCCTCAAGTGGTTAAACTTGTCTTCAGAGGACCTGAGATCTAATACCAATTGTTAGGAATGGGAACACTGAGAGGGGGAGTGAATCAGTGTTCTATATAATATTACTTTTTCTGAACTCTTGAATCTTAACTTTATTTCTTAAGTATTGAACTAAATATTAATGCAAGTAAGATAAAAATCTACAACACATAACACCAAATATGATTAAGAGGAAACCCAAATAGGTAAAAACCCTGACGGGAATTGACACCCACTAAGAACTGCACTAGTGTATTATGATCCTTGTTAGAAGATCTTGCAACCCTATTAGGAGTTGTTCTTTACAATGATTTTAGTACAGTGACCTGGTCAAAGTTCAGACCTTGTTAGGAGTCTTTTACAATAGCCCTTTTAGGAGTGGGGACACACTGTCCTAGAGCTCACTGCTCAAGTGGTGAAGGCTGCAACCTTCAGGATATCAGATACACACTATATATGCAAGGTGAACTGTTGTTGTGATGTACACTGCTTATCTAAGTAGTTCCTTTTGTGCACTAATGTTTTAGCCTCTTGTAAAGCTCTACAACATTCTAACTTCCCTTCACATACTTTTTCTCTGCTTATATCATCTCTATATCCCATCCATTCTTAATTACAAAGGCACATGTCATATTTATATGCACATACAAAACTATTCATCAAGTCGGCCTATATCTAATTACATAAAATGATTCCAAATGAATTGGCTCAAGCATGTTTACATATAATAAAATTAACATGTCTATGATGTCATGCCCCGCAAGGGAACCGGGGAAGAGAACAAAGATTCTCTTTGTTAAAGAAAACCTAAGTAATAATTTATGGAAAAATTTTGAACTTTAAAAAGAATTATGTAATCAAAACTTTAACTTAGATTCCTTCCAAGGTTCCCTTTTCATTTAAATGCATGATTCATTCAAATCCATTAAGTAAACTAACAACAAGATTTAATTCTCGAAGCAAACTGCATCATATCTTAAGAAATACAAAATATTTTCATTTCAACTTTCCATTTAGAAATCATCTATATTCCTAACTATCCTTTATGAACCATGTAACTCATAAAATTTATCCAACTCATTTGATACATTAAAATATACTACATTTGGTTTTTCAATAGCTTCACTTAAACAACAATAATGAAAGCATGTTACATAATTTGGAATGTTACAAAATCCTTTTTCTTTCCAACATACATCTTAAACATAAAGTTCACATTTCCCTTTTCCCTTCTTCCTAAGTCTACCCATTCCAATTACATCATTATGAAATACATCATTGATTACATTGCATTCAACTCCTCATAAAAAGTAACAAGATTATGCATCATGAAATATAATCACAAGGCCTTCGTTCTTCAAATCTGGTACATAAGCAAGCATGAATCTTCAAGCATGTATCTGCAAAAGGTACCTCGATAAAAATGTTTACCACCCAACCACGTGGGTACCTATAAGGCCCACTCCCCCGTGCTAGGAGATAAACACCAAGGTCCACAAAGAAGGAATAGCTAGGCCAAACCTAGGGTTGGGTAATCTTTCCCAAAATAGCAAATGAACAGAGAGTCAAAGTATAGATCTTTCCCAAAAGGTTCTAAGGCTTGGGTAGAAACTCTAAGCAACAACCTAAGTGAGTGTCATCGCATAGCCCTCACCCCTTGGGTTGTCCTGGTACTAGCCACTCTGGGCCCTGGCCCCCAAGTAGGCACATGCGGGATCGAATGCCTTTCGTACAGACAAGTGCCATTCGATCGTACCTACGCATAGGTACCTTCTCCCACTCCCATCCATAGCCTTTACTAGCACTAATGGCATGGGCGAGGCACATTTAATCTTTTTAGTGTTTTAACCCATTCCCATCAGTTTAATTAAATTTCCACTTGTTAAATAACTCTTCAGTCGGTTATCCTGGTTCTAGCCACTTTAGGGCCCCGGCCTCACACTGAGAGCCACTCACTAGGTGTCGTTAGGTTTTCTACCCTCAACCCATACATCACAATTACATCATACACATAGTAAAAACATATTGCAAACACATTTGAGAACTACTACCAAGGATTGAAAATAATAGGATAGTTATGTATGTTTAGAGAAATTAGGTATGTTAAGAATGTTTAGAATGTCTTGACTCTAAACCCTAAACTACTCCTTACAAACATTCTATCTCAATAAAGACATCTAAATGTACTGAAAATAATCTCCACTAAACAAGGAATGAATAATCTTCAGGTTTAAACAAAATTTCTTTCTAAACCTAAAACCTGGCTAATCCTGAAAATTGACTAAGTCTGATTTAATTAAAAATCTGAAATTTAAAAGCTACAACTTAACTCCTAGGAACTTGAAACCTATTCCAATGGATTCAAAGGGTACCTAATCCCTTTATACAAGTATAACTTAAAGTATAAGAAATTAAAGTACGTAAACTTATACTTTAATGTTATAATTGTATAAAGTGAATCCTATTTTCCTCGGTTAGCACACTACCGACCTAGCTCAGTTAACACACTACCGACCTAGCTCGGTTGACACTTTACCGACCTCACTCGGTTCACACATTACCGACCTAACTCGGTTAACACTGAGCCGACCTAACTCGGTAAACACATTACCGACCTAACTTGGTTAACACTGAGCCGACCAAACTCGGTTACCACTGAGCCGACCTAACTCGGTAAACACATTACCAACCTAACTTGGTTAACACTGAGCCGACCAAACTCGGTTACCACTGAGCCGACCTAACTCGGTAAACACACTACCGACCTTACTTGGTTAACACACTGAGCCGACTGGCACTGCAGAGAACGACTGTCAACTTTGTCTTGCGGGTAAAACTGGGTGTTATGGGGACTAAGGTTACCTAATATGAGCACGACCCATTTGAGATATCCCAGTTTCCCTTCAGAAACGGCCCATCAATCCTCCCTACCTATCTAACAAATATATTCTAGATCTGGGAAAAGAAAGGGTGGCACATATATGGACATGAAACAGTAAGGTTGCAACAAAAGTTCTAAACTCTGGAAGCGTTCATAATACATCCAGTGACAATAAACTACACTACCCTACCAGGGAGGTTTCACCACAGTGAACATACAAACATTTGTAAAATAACTTTCCACAAACACATTTCAAATACACAGAAAATAAAGCATATATATATATATTTTCAACCATAGCACAATATACAGAAATTTTTCTAGAATCTAGATTTTACATTCATTCTACAAGATAAATCTACTTCTCAGGATGGATTCCAACCTGGAGTCCTGCGAAGACCAGTTGGAGAAGAAGGAAGATCAAACCCTCTCCAATGCTTCCAACACTCCTTGAATCCCTTTGCTCGCAACCTTCCAGCCTCTACCCGCAACAATCCAAATGCCAAACTCACAGGATAAATTTTCTACAATGATAATACTAATCCTCTTCTCCCATCTCCCTTTTACACAAGAAATCTTTCCTGTAAATAGGATGGAGGAGGTGGTTGCACAGGTAATCCAACTGGTGCAACCATCTCAACTATCCATCCGTTAAAGAGATGGTTTTGAAAACTCATTCTCGTAAAGGAATAAATAAACTATAATCTAAGTCCTTAAATTTAAGGTTATTAAAATAAATATTATAATCTTAAAACAATTTATTAAATTATTTAACTATGGTAATAGGATAATCCTATTTACCATACCGCTAATTGATCTAATTATTTATTAATATAATAAATGATTACATGGTAATAATTATATATAAATATATGTATGCATATGCATATGTGTGCACCCATATGCCTATGTGTACATATATTATTATTATAAATATTATTACAAGCACAATATTATTATTATAAAACATATTATTATTTTTATTGCTACAGATTCTTTGTCATTATTAGTATTATAAAATAATACCATAAATAAGGTACATTATTATTAATGTTAAACATTAGAATAACATTATTATAAACTATATGGTTTATTCATACCTTAATCCCCATTCTAAAATATATATGCATATATTAAGTAGCCACTAACATAGGTTAGAATTTTACCACTATTATTATTTAAAACCTCTTATTATTAATATTTCCTTAGACATTAAAATACCATAAAATTAATCCTTATCATGGGTATTAAAACCACATGATTTAATTGCACTCAAAAATTGCTCCTAATGAGATACGCTACTAAATCATACCCTCCAATGAGCAATAATCTACATCCATGATCTACTAACAGAATTGAACATATCATGAAGGCAAGAACTAGCTACAAGATCCACAATTCCATCAATTACAAAACCACATAAGACATTCACACAAGGGACTGTCTCGACACTTCCCACCTAAGGATAAAAGGATCAAAGGTGAAGTTTCTTCCTGTGGACCTGGTGATACCTCCGTAACAACAACAACGATCGAGGATTTTGAGGGATCGCTCAGACCTGTGAAGCCAGGTGGAGATGACACTCGGTACCTGCAATCCTGCATCACCAAGAAGAGATACATATATATACATATGGAGATACAAATCAGATATATGCAAGCAGATGACTAGGATCAATACATTGTGTGGACCTCAACTAAGTGAGTAACTACGACTTCGTCCTGGAGTCATGAAAAACACATCAGACACATCCATGAAACATAAAACATCATGATAGTGGTTAGATTCAAATAATTGGGTTAGATCCATATAAAAATAGATAATTTTCTAATCTCATAAACATGTAATTACTAACCATAAATGAGCATATTCATCATCCACAAAACATAAATGTAAATGTATAGTCTTGACCATAATAATAATAAAATGTCCAAATCAGAAAAGTCTAAGTATCACCATAGGAGAGGTATTACATATGACCTAATTACAATAGGTGCATAGCCTTTACAAAGAAATATTATGATCACTAACCAAAATACAAATAGTTGGCTCCATACTTTGTTTTGTTTTGTCACTCACTTGCTATGACTCTTCAACTGGCTTTATCTTCATCATACTGACTGATCTGATCATGTGCTCTTAGACTTAGTATGAATACATACTAACAAGCTTATCTTCAAGGGCGCATGTCATAACCCTTTCATATGCATGTGCGTGGATGCTCTGTTCACTTGGTGCTCTGCTAACTGTCCAGTCTTTCATACTTAACCAAATTCTAATGTTCTCACTACTTGCACTGACTCCATGACATCATATGACTTTGTTTCCATAATGAAAACACTAAATCTTAATAGTATAGTCAACTTTCCAACAATACATTCATATGCTTGATGTCCATACTTGTTACAACTATAATAATGATCATTGAACTTAGGAATGGTTTTAGGTTTACCTTGTGCTTTACTCTTGTAAACATTTGAAGTGTGGCCCAGTTTACCATAGTAATAGCATGATAGTGTTTTTGATCTTTGACTCTTGTAGTTGTTCATCTATTTAGCTTTCTTACAAGATTCTCCTTTCTCAGTATAGCCCAATCCAATGGTGCTTCCAAGTCTTCTTTGACTAATCAGGAAATTATCAATCTTCTTGGAACTATCTTCAGCCTTTTTCATCATTTTATTAATTTGTTTTTTCATCTTAACTTCATGTTTTAGTGTTTCATTATCTTTCTAAGTTCACCAATGTCTTCAAGTTTCTTTGTCAACTCATTGTTCACTTGGTTTACTTCCTGAATCATATCGACCATCTGATTGGATATTTCAAAATGATGTTGGGTGAGTCTTTGTATTTCAGATTCTTTCTCTTGAAGTTTCTCAGTCATTTGTCTTCTATCTTCAATAGCTAAATGTCTCTCAACTTCTACTTGTCTAGCATTGTTAATCACATCAACCATTCTTACCATTTGTGTCTCTTGACCAATCTGTAGGGCTTTAACTTGTTCAGTCAGATGAAGATTTTTCATAGATAAATCAGAGATGGAACATTTAGATATGTCACATATGCTACCTGAACTAGATCCAGATTTCTCAAATGGTTCATCAATATGTTCTTCATGATAATTAGTTTCATATTTTCTTATAGCCATATCTTTTCTTTGAACTAGTAACTTTTTCAACTCATCCTTGGCTTGCTTGTATTGCTCAACATAGATTTACATCTGGATCTTTTAATTCTCAATTATCTTGTCCAACTTGTATCTCTCCATGATTAGATGTTTCCTCTTTAGTGGTTAAACCTTCCAATAAGAGATCTAGCTCTGATACCAATTGTTGGAATGAAAAGATAAGGGACTGGGAGGGGAGGGTTGAATCAGTACCATCAAATACTTTTAACTAAATATTCAATCTGTAAAGAGTAGTAACTAATCTATCTAATTGAATCCATTGTTTGAAACATTCAATTCATTGATTTGATAAATGTAAAATGCATGAAAACAAAAAATATATCAATCAGATAACACATGTATTTTGGCTACGTAGAAACCCTTGTTAGAAGGTAAAAAAGGCGGTGGGGATGACACCCACAAATTCTTCACTATTGTAGATAGAAAAGTATGTTGGTTAAGGCTACAAGTTGTGATCACTTTTGATGATCTTACCCTGTTAGGAGTAACAAAAAGATCGACTAGATCTACGCTGTTAAAGGATTTAAACAACACTACTTGAGTGTGTACTTAGTTAAGAGATTTACAAAATATTGTTAAGTCTACTCTGTTAGGAGATTTTCCCAACTTTGTTACAATGATTAGATAATAGTAGTAATGTATATGTAATTGACAACTATACTTTGTCTAAATCAGATGTATGATAAACTGAATAAATATCACCTCAATGTGTAATAATTTGTCCTTTGTTCTACTTGATAGTCTTTACTATTTCTAAATAAACTATATTGTAACTCTGTTATGCTCATACATGCAAACCTTGTCTGAATTTTGATATCTTGAAGATGGCTTCTACTTCAAGATCTTCTTCTCCTTTGCCTTGCTTGCCTTTCTCCTTATGTCAAAATGACATGAATAATAAATATATAGCATACTGATATGATTTACATGACCTAATTAGGTTTACATCTACTTAGGAAAACCTAAGATCTATGGTGTACAAAAATGACCTAGATCTATCTTTACATAGGAATTATCATTACATTTAATGATTAAATCAACAATAAATAGTCCTTGATCTTGGTAAAACATTTTGTGAATCCTTGTAACAATTTACATAGATAGATGTGCCTTTCTTGATTACTATGTCATTTCCTATATTACTCAGTAAACACAACCTTTCCTTCTCAGTGAATATACTAGTGTTCAGTGCTCAATTTTCTTGGTGTTTACTGACACTTTGTGCTTGGTGTACTCTGATGCTCAATAAACATATTATGTTTCCTAGTTAAACCTGTTTATTGTTAACTCTCAGTTCTGCCTTGTGAATTCTCGGTATGAAGGCTTTGTAGTATAACCGACTAGCTTGATGTATCATGCTTTACCAACTAATCAGCTTAGATAATTGACTGACCTTGATTGATACTAATGACAACATCTAATGCTCAAAATAGAGATAAAAAATTATAGTTCCTTTCTTTCTAAATCTCAGTGTTGTTGGGTTCTCCCTATATGCAAGTGTGATGTAATCAATGTAAGTGATAGTTCCTCTAGTTATACATCTCACTATGTTTTTTGGATCTCCCAGGATATGCATGTATAAGTAAGCTTCACATAACACTTCTTTACATATGTTTGTGAAAAATTCACATCCTGTCCACTTCTTATTCATCATATTCATGTAATGTCCCAGAAATTTCTCATTAATAATTGATTTTAGTTGTATGCCTTTTGAATATAAATTTGTGAAAAGAAATCTTAAAAAAAAAAGGAAAATTATGAATATTTATCGTATTCCTAGAAAGCCCTAAAAGAACCCCATGTGGACAAATCTTAAGAAAACATGATTTCCATTTGATTATGGGCACTAATGGAAGAAAAGATGAGTTGTTTGGAAATATCGTATAAAAATCATTTCACATATTGTCTATGTGAATATTTTTCCCATTTTATTGTTTCTTTGAAAATTTAGAATATGTAAAATGTCTATAGAGTTGATCCTAGTAACTGTTTGACTAAATGACAAGACAAAAAATGCAAAATTTAAGCCTATATCTGCCAATAACCATTGGGGATATTACAACATATTTCTAAATCATGTCTACCAATAACCATTGGGGATATGATAGAATGTTATTAAATTATGTCCCTTATTTGTAAAACTCTAGATCTGTGTATGCTTTAGCATTTCCTTCCTACATGAGAGAAATATGTTTTACACATCAATATTATACTATGAAAGATATTTTGAGTTGTTAAGTCCTCCTCCCACTACCCTTGGAGTTCTCAACTTTTTATTTCTTATAACCTTTGTTTTCTTTCGCCTTAATGCTAAATAGTAGATTAGTTCTCCTAAAACAATTTTTAACTTATTAGTAAACACCTTAAGTTATTTCCTTAAGAAATTTAGGCAGTGGTCAATTTTCTCAAGAGGTAATATGGATCTATAAGACTTCTTTAACCTATGTAACAATATGATTTTTCTTTTATGATGTGTTCATGAGGGGAACAAAAGTAGGATTTGTATACTATTTAACCATAAATTTAACATGGTTAGCTTTGACATCCTTCACCACCATTTAAATAACACATGTGATGATTATCAAGGCAATGCTCATAAAAATATAATAAAATTATCAAAAAATTATGCAAATTCAATAGAGACAAGAGATAAATGAGGCATGTGCATATACTATCAATAGAATTAGGTAATCCCGCACCATCATATTGGATATTGTTGCACTGTGCTCTCTAGAACCAATTATGTCTCTTCTAAATTTCCTTTTTTGTGTCTAAAATTTAGTCTAGACATCTAGATGTGGAAACTGGCGGCCCATGGGTGTAGCAAATATGAGAATCCCATCCCCACAAGTTGGATCACATCCCTATGGTAGACCATCAATTACTAGTGGAAGATCAAGATTTGTAGGAGGACATTCATCATTGGATGTAAGGCCATTCAAATATCATTTTGTAGATTATATTATTTCCATAAACATTTGGGAGATTTGAGTAAATTTTTGAAGTATAGTTGTATCATTCTTTTATAATAACATTATGTTCTATTTTGGGTGATGTACATGTTGGATCTATCAGTGGTCCCCAGAACTCAATAAATGGTCTTTGATCTATCAATCCTAAAAATTTTACCTTATAGAAAACATATCTTCTTATTGCCCTTAGAGAAGCCTTTAAAATGTTGTAACACAAAATTGTTTACATTTTGCATCATGCCACAATTTAAAGGGTACTAGCTCAATGGAAGATCACTTTCTTTACAAGCAAGAGGATGGTGGTTTGATTCCATCGTGCCCTAGTATGACTAAATTAAGGACTAAATATATGATTAAATTAATGACTAAATATATGACTAAATTAATGACTAAATACATGACTAAATATATGACTAAATTAATGACTATATATGACTAGATAAATGACTAAATTAATAACTAAATTAATGACTAAATATATAACTAAATCTATGACTAAATATATGACTAAATATATGACTAATTATATGACTAAATTAATGACTAAATTAATGACCAAACTAATGACCAAATCAATGACTAAAATAGTTTAGTCATTAATTTGGTCACGAGATAAATGATTGGCAATAAACTACTAATGGTCACGTGACTAAGTTTAGTCATTTATCTACAATTTTTAGTACTTTGTTTAGTCATATATATTATTGTTTTTGTAGTAGTGTATGGCCAAATAATATTATGAAACTACCTTATCCCTTAGGAATAAGTCAATAAGCTTATATAGCTAATAGAACCATCGGTTGACCTTGGAAAGATCACATTTCCCAACAATAGATAAAATTTAACACAACAAATAGGTCAACTCCCAAATCTCTAGGAACAACTCCCAAGAAAGAAATAGATGTGTGTTAATATGATTTAGAACAATAGAGAGGGGGGGTGAATCAGTTGTTCTCAGGTCTAGATGTATAAAAAAAATCTTTAAACACTTTAACAAATCAAATCTAATAACCAATAGCTACTCAGTCATTACTGATTTCATAACATAAACATATAACAGTGTAGTCCACTTATCCAATAGCATCTAACTTGTAAAACATAGAAATGTTCAAACCAAAAAATTCACACAAATATCAACACTAGGATTTATAGTGGAAACCCAATTTGGGAAAAACCACTTTGTAACATGTTACTATTATGTTCACTCTTCTGAAGTGAGCTCGGTGAAAATCCAACCCTATCAAAGGTTACAAAACATACTGTCAAGTATGACCCAGTTAAAGGATTTAAACCACCCTGTTAAAAGTGTGCCTTGTTATAGGACTTCTATACACTCCATTAGAATGCAACCTTGTTCAAAGGATTTATACCTATGACTATTAGGTCAACCTTTGTTAAAAGGATTTTGATTATTACAATGGTTCGAATGTAACAGTAATAATGATCTAAGAAACATACAACTCACTTTGTAAATATTAGATCCAATTCAGTACACATATGCTAGCTTACTGACTATGAACCTTTACCATCTCCATCATTGATCTGCTTGGTACTCTCTTCAAGCAATCACAACTCTTTTCCTTAGCCTTCTCTACTTAAATAGTCAATAACATCAGCAATACTTCAGCATCCACTTTATCATCTGCTTGTCGCTTCTCTTCCACTCTCTCTCAACCTCATGCTTAGGTTTCCTTAATACTTTCTCCAATAGGTCAATACATCTTTTTCCGCTTAATCTCCTTCATAGATCTTAGGGTTAGGTCAGTGATCTGAATTATTTTGTCAATTCAGAGGACAATACCGAAAGAAGAAACATTGGTATTGTAAATACACAATAAACAAATTTTAAAAATTTTCTTCATTCATAATTCTAAGAATCTGGTGCAATTTTTGGACAATCTCGTAAGTGAGATGGATGCTCGTTAATCGATCTGCTTGGACAAACTCATAGATGAGTTGTATGTCAAGTTCATAGAAGTTGGGCTATCCCATGAATGAGATGTATGCCCATGAACTCCATAAGATCTGATAGCAATCTCAGCAAACAAGATGTGTCTCCATTTCTTTCTGCTCTTGAATTTGGCTTCAGCCTCTTTATAAATCTTCATTTGAAGTTGAAAGGTCATTACATTTGCATTCCCATTAGAAGTTGAACGGACAACCTAAACTTGAAAGTTCATTATAATTAAAAAATCTCATTTAATGAGATGTCGAATCATTTTCTGATCATTCCTCCTTCCTTAGAAGGCAATGGGCCCCATTGCCCTACCATCTTCCAAATGAAGCAATGATTTTCCAAAATCATAATTCTTTCATGAATTTTTTTTTTCTTTTAGAGCGCTCCTCTGTATTGGGTAGCTGAAATTGCAAATGAGTGTGTGAATTTTTCATTGCAAGAAGAGGAGCATAACCTTTGACTGCACCACAGAACCCACTTGAGATGGGGATTCACAGGCGCATAACCAGAACAATCTACAGAGGAACAAGAAATTGCAAAGCTCTTATGCAAGACTGTCAGACACAAAAGTGAACTTTCAGATATGTTGGTGTCCTGTTCTAACTCGATGGTTCTAAATCTGCAACCACTTAATCATCTCGGCTTCCTTAATAAACATTGATTTCAGATATCCATATTCCTTTGATATCTTTGGGGTCTTCTATGGATTAAGATTGAAAACACCATCTCTCAGCAACACCCCAAACATGAAATAACTCTGATTCGAAGTCACCAACAACCATTTTTACACTTACCATGGACTGAGAATATAATTCATTACCATACGGGTCTGTCACAGTACGTACATGCACATAATACATATTTGCCACCTTTTCCTTGCTGCAAGACTGAATACCCAACATGATAGTCTTCAGTTGTTATGAATGAATGATCTTTAATATCATTTGGTCACTCCAACTATGAATAATCTATAGAATCAGAACTTTCTTGGGCCCTCTTTTCAATAACTGTAGACCCATATTCTCTTAGCGCTGCTTGGTATAGTTAGACTGAATAACCAGTCCTGATAATAACATTAAACCAGTACCATAATGTGGTAATGGTTCTTGACAAAACCGTTTCTTCTTAAATTCAATCTACAACGAATGCTCAGACTTTAAAAATCAATTCTCTGCTACATGAGAAACCACCATCATCCCAAATTGGCCCTATCATGGGAACCGATTCTAATTACTATCAAACTATCAAAACTTGATTTCTATCACTGTTATAAAACTGAACATAGGCTAAACCGAACTAATGATATCGGTTGACAATCTTTCAAATAGAATAATCATAACCCAATAATGAAGAACATGAGTATCCCAAAAATCAGGACTGTTACAATAACCTGAAATAATACACCGCCAAATCAAATGGAAATTAAGAAACCAAATTGCATGAGACCCAATGCTAATTTTTGAGGGAGAAGATTAGCAAACCTTCATTTTGGGCTAAATCTGATTGTAGACACATTTAAAGCAATTGAACTTGGCTCTAATACCACTAATCTGAATTATTTTGTCAATTCAGAGGACAATACCGAAAGAAGAAACATTGGTATTGTAAATACACAATAAAAAAATTTTAAAAATTTTCTTCATTCATAATTCTAAGAATCTGGTGCAATTTTTGGACAATCTCGTAAGTGAGATGGATGCTCGTTAATCGATCTGCTTGGACAAACTCGTAGATGAGTTGTATGTCGAGTTCATAGAAGTTGGGCTATCCCATGAATGAGATGTATGCCCATGAACTCCATAAGATCTGATAGCGATCTCAGCAAACAAGATGTGTCTCCATTTCTTTCTACTCTTGAATTTGGCTTCAGCCTCTTTATAAATCTTCATTTGAAGTTGAAAAGTCATTACATTTGCATTCCCATTAGAAGTTGAACGGACAACCTAAACTTGAAAGTTCATTATAATTAAAAAAATCTCATTTAATGAGATGTCGAATCATTTTCTGATCAGTCATATTCATTGAATCTATCCTACTTTATGTTCCTTGGCTATCCTTCTAGAATATCTCAAATCTCTCAATAGATTTACAATAAAACATTTTACAGTGCAATAAATGCTTTCATACAATCAATAAATAAAGTCAACACATTTTACATAATCCAAGAATTCAATGATGCTAGCTGGAAATTTGAATTCTTCCTCAAATGAAAAATACTGATGCTCGGTCAATACTATGTTCAACTTCTCGGTCTTCACTAGAAAGCTTGATCACCACAGAAAATGTTTCCTCAGAAAATACTATCTTCCTTGGCAATTAACTGGTGTTCGGTCAACACTGAATTTACTCGGCATATACTATCTCAGTCGATACTAAGAACACTCAGCTTAAACTAGATTTCTTCACTTTTGCTTGGTTAAGCCTACCAGTTTAGTCTTCTTTCTTACTAAGATAAATAATACATTATCTTATCATTGTGCCACATAATCAAGTACTCATTGAAGTATCAAGATAACTCAACCTTTCCTTAGGTGCTATTGTTACCAACCTTGCCTACCCCTTAGGAACACTAAAATAGATATAGTACTTTCTTAAATAGCATCAGTCTTACTAGTTAAGGTTTGACATCAATGACAATACAACAATTTCTTCAATTGTAGCTTCCAACAATGTGATCATAAAAGAAATTCAGTCTCAAACATAATAAAGCACTAGCATGATCACAACTGGGAATTCCAACCGATAGATAAGAAAATTGATCAGTGAACACCAAGACTAGCCAAAAAATGAAGAACAACATAATCTCACACTAAATCTACAATAAATCTCATGTGATGACTCCAAATAAGGTGTGATCATAGGATAAGGATCAAGACAAAGCCACAAACATACTAAAGAAACTGTGACTCATAAAAACAAGTACAGATCAACCACAATTAGGAAACTAGACTGATTAACAAGAAACTAAACATATTTGTGGTTGATGCAAGATTGCTTAAATCCCAAGATGCTCCTAAATTAGACACCTAGGGAACTTTAAAATTGAGTCCCTCACTTTTTTGGGCTGAAGGAAAACCAAAGTGATCAACCTTAGCTTGAGAAATACATGATGAATCTTCAACTAATCTTTCCTTTCATTTGACAAGAAACAACATATACTACTCACCTCTTGTACTTTGACCAACTCTGTTATCCAAAATCTTCTCTATCTGTTCCTTCTACTTCTTAGGATACTCGTGTCTAACATACAACTAATCAACACTACCACCCTCATATTCATGATACTCATATAAGTCTACAAAATTAAATACTATATATCATTATCTCTATTGAGCATTAAAGGTTGCCATTAGTATCAAAGGATAAAGAAGATATCGGTCAGTTACTTATAATGAGCAAGTCGGTAACTAGAAGAAAAATAGACTAGTCGGTTAAGCTTGCACACTAACACCGAGTGATAGTAAACACCAAGCACCAGTATATACTGAGCAGTTTACACAGTGTTTACCGATGATCATAGGAAATGGCATAGTAATCAGGAATGGCACATTCTTCTATGGAAATGGTTACAATAGATCAGAAAATGTTTTACCAAGATCGAGGGACATTTAATGTTATGATATTTATTAATTGTAATAAAGATCTTATGAGATATTTGATATGAACTAATTTTGTACACCATAGATCTTAGGTTTTTATTTAAGACTTGTAACATAATTTTGTTTAGCGGCAAAATTCAGATTGCTATATAAATGTATGTTTACATCATTTTTGGTGTGAACTGATGTATGTATCAAGGAGCACTTGAAGCACTTGCCTAACTTCAAGTTTATCAGTTGATAGATAAGAGCAATATATAGAGGAGATCAGATTATGTAGAATCAAAACAGGCTAATTGAGCAGTTCAAAGTAGATATTCATCACAATAAAGGTGAAAGATATAAAGTACTTATAGATCTATATCAGACAATTTAGTTGTCAATTAGAAGATAATTGCCTATTTCTTTCTAACAATTGTAATAGAGTTTTGGATATAATCACTTAACAGAGTAGACTTAATAGTCTTTTGTAAATCTCTTAACCAAGTGCACACTTCATTAGTGTTGCTAAAATCCTATAACTAGGTAGATCTAGCTAATCTGAAATGTTACTCCTAATAGGGTAAGATCACCAGAAGTGATCAAAACTTGTAGCCCTAATAGGTAAACCTTTTTCTATCTGTAGTAGTGAAGAATTTGTGGGTGTCATCCCCATCGCAATTTTTACCTTCTAACAAGGGTTTGTGCATTACCAAAATACTTGTGTTATGTGATTCTCAAATTGTTGATTTCATGTTGTTTACTTTACTTTAAAGTTAATGAATGAATGATACATGAAATTAGATACAAGTCATTTTGCAAGGTTATCATTGATTACTGTATTAGATCTAAAAGGTTTACAAGTAGAAGTTTTGAAGGCACTGATTCACCCCTTCCCTCTTAGTAGCACATCTCTCCTAATCCCAACAATTGGTATCAGAGCCTAGTTGTCTTATTGGATAGTTTAACAGCTGAAGGGTAAAGATCTAAGTCATAGAGAGATACAAGCTAGATAAGACTATTGAGAATTAGAAGATACAGATGTAGATGTTCATTGAACAATATAAGCAATCCAAGGAAGGATTGAAGAAATTACTGGTTGAAAGGAAGAATCTAGCTATCATGCAAAATGAAGTCGGTTATCATGAAGAAGCAATTGATGGCATATTTGATCATATTGGATCTAGTTCTGGAAGCATCTCTTATGGATCTGAAAGCATAATCTTTGATTTGTCTGAAAAGAATCAACATCTATCTGAACAAGTTAAAGCACTTCAAATCGGTCAATAATCTTAGATGGTGAGAATGGTAGAAATAATGAATAATGCAAGATAGGCTGAAAAAGAAAGAAATTTGGCTATTGAAGACCGAAGACAAATGACTGAACAACTTCAAGCCAAAGAAAGTGAAATACAAAGGCTTACTGATCGACACTTTCAAGTATCTAATCAAGTGATGACTGTGAATGAAGAGGTCAATAGAGTGAATGGAGAATTGTCAAGAAGACTTGAAGATATTGAAATGCTCAGAGAAGATAATGAAAAACTAAGAAATGAGATAAAGATACAGAAACAACACAATGAAATGATGAAATTGATTGAGAACAATTCTAAGAAGATTGATGAATTTCTAGATAATCAAAGGATATTTGGAAGCAAAGCCGGAATAGGCTATACCAATGAAGGAGAATCATCACAACAAGCTGAACAGGTCAACAACAATCCAAACCAAAGGCCTAAAGTACTGACATGTTATCATTGTGGCAAACCAGGTCACACCTCCAACATTTGTAGAAGCAAAGCACAAGGTAAACCTCCTGTTGTTCCCAAATTCAATGAATACTATTATTTTTGTGGAAAGTATGGACATCAAGCTTATGAGTGTAGAGCTAAGATAAATGCTAACAATCATGTTATGGAGAAACTATGTTACACCTGTAACAAGCATGGACACACTGCACAGGAATGCAAGGCAAAAATGAAGCAAGTATGGACTCCTAAGAAGCAGACACAATGCAAGTCCTATCAACTAAGGAAATAAGGTAATTCTTATGTTTGGGATTACAATACATGGGCTAACTGTGTTGCATGTGGTAGATATGGGCACATTGCTGCAAATTGTAACAGGAAAAGATGGGCTGGTCAATCAAGAAACTAGACAACCACCAGAATGGCATGTTTGCACTATCACAAGGTCATTTATTTAAGCAAAGACTGCAAAGACTAAGCACCAGTAGAAAATCATGTATTTGAGAGTGGAAATACTATTGCAGACATCATGCATATCAGGAACACAATGTGGAGTGTTAGCACATGCAAAAAATTTCATGGCCCTTGCCCTTTTCTCCTGGTCTCTGCAGTTGTTTTTAGGTCTCTGGCCTTAAACCCTAAGCTTTGAAATTTTTTGAAAAACTAGCCATTGGTAAGAAAAGCCCTGGTCTTGTTCTAATTCTTCATTACCTTTTCGGGCCACTTAAGTCTTGTTAAATGCATGTGCGCATTTCTTTTCCCCATTGGTCACTTATTCATTTAATCCTCAGGTGGTTAGTCTTTTTGTTTGGTGATTTAGCGAATGCATGTTTGTCACTAGTTCACTTGGTTCCCCACAGTTATATCTTTTCTCTTGGTGATTGGGCAAACACAGTGTTCGCGTATTCTCCTGTACCTGGTGGCTTATCTCTTAATAGTTAGCAACTTGGCATGGTGGTTTCCTTTTATTTGGTCACGTGTTCACATGTTTTCTTGGGCCAGGCCTTCTGACACCATCTTGATCCAATGGTTGTCATGAAAGCACAAGGGTTTTGTCAGAGGCTTGCGCTTTTGCGATGACCATTGATTCATTTCCATGACATAACCTTTCAATGCAGGTGGGACCACTACCACATAAGCACAAGTGGTGACATTTTTTTGGCCAAAAGAAAGATGATATGGTAGGGTGGGGTCAAGTTGTCAGTCGCTTGAGAATTCAGTGGTTGTCGCTTGATCACAAGGAATATTCTTCCCCTTCGTGATCATGTGACAACCGTTGATTTGGAATCTAATGTAAAGGCTATCAGTGGGTCCAGTGCCAAGTCAGCATAGTTGGTGGTCTTTTATTGGTTGGCGTATATTATGACTAGGTGATTGTCGGTGGGACCTAAGTTTCTGGAATGTCAGAGGGTCCTGACACTTGCAGAGCATTGACGGTTGGCATGTAATTTGATGGGTTTTTTCTAACACTTGCAATCTTCAAATGACCATTGATTTCATATCCTGTCAAAGGATCTATAAAGTAGAGGTAAAAGGTTAATCCAAGGGTTGTCTTAAGTTCTAATAGAATCTTTATGCTCCATGCAAACTTAAGATAGCCGTTGATTTCATCAAGGGTGGGCCCAGGTTTTGGTATAGGATCTTAGCGGTTCTGATAAAAGGTTAGTGGCACCAAAAAAGTCCAAAGGTTTTTCTCTTTTGCGCAATAAAATGGAAGTGCTCTTAATGTTTTAGTGATTTGGTGAACAAGCCTTCACGTAGTAGCTAAATAAACTGGCAGAGAGGAAAAATGTTTAGCGAACTGGTGAAATTCCTTCAGTCGCCCGTTCGCCATTAAGGAACCAAGGTTAAGTGACTTTCCTTTGTTTGCTAAGTTGCAAGGTTGAGATTGGGTTAATTTTTTCATCTCACGAATAAGAGAAAGCCTTGTCACATGTTTGCTAACAGGTATACCTAAGGTATCTGGTTGAGTTAAAGACATAAAGACTGTGAAAAAGAAAGATCCGATGGTCATGACTTAAAGTTGATTGAGGTTCAAATTATGACCACCGATATACTACTGGTGCTTGGATGTGACCGTTAAAGTTCAAATTCAAATTTTTTGAGGGTTTCCAATGATAGAAAGGACTAAAATTAAATGTTTTAGCAGCCGGATTTGATTTGTTTAGTTTTATCGATGGTTGCAATGTGGTCCGGGTTGCCATGATCGATTGCTGCAGGGTGTTTGTTGTACTATGATGGATGGTTTTGTGCTGCAGGTGGCTAGACAAACTATTTTTTATGGCTAATTTCTTGGTTCTTTGTCCTGATCTCATAGATTTTCATGTTTGCGGATCTTTCTGGATTTGTTTCTCTGAGATTGCTTGGTTTCTTGCCCTTGTAGTAATTTTTGTTGTAATTAGGGTTGGTGTAGTTGTTGAAACCCTAACCCTAGCTATTCGAAGCTTGTTGCATCCTAAATTTTCTTTTGGGATTCCAAGGCAGTTAGTGGTATATATGATTGAAGTTTTGATTTTGTAAGGGTTCCTTCTTCTACAATTTTGAGGAGAACTAGTTCCATGAAGGGTCCTTTTCCTGTAGATTTTCTCTACTTCTATGCATATAGGGTGTTCTTTCTTCCTTTGTTGGCTTAGAGAATATTATATGTATTGTAATTGATTTGTCTTATGTATTAGGATTCAATATAGTCTTACTGTTACCAAGCTATCTCCATTTGAATCTTGAATTCATTAATCATACATTAAGGGTGTTTGATTTTTCTATTTGCATTTCCCATGTGTTTGCAAGTGGAGTTCTCTTCGTAGAGATAACTGGTTTAGGATTAGTTTTCATGTATGTATGAGCTGAGGTGTCAAAGATATGTCATGCTTGTCTTCCAGTGGATTTTGGTTAATGTATTATCTATTTATAGGTCTCTTCTAAGGGGAGGGTTAAAATCCTTTGGATGGGTAATAACATACTTGAATACACAGGTGGGTTGTTAAAGTGGGGTTTGGTCATGGTGTGTGATTGATGTTAGGCATCAACACATTGAGTATTTTGTCTTCTTGTTTCATAGCTGTCTATTGCAATAGGGTATTTGAATCTGTGGCCCTTTGGACAAGGCACTGGTCTATGAGGGACTTAGGACATCTCAGTGGTCCTTTCAACCCATCTTCAAATCATTTACTTTCATTTCCACCCTTTCCTTTTCATGTTGTTAGTATAGGTCTCTGGTTTTCATACCCATTCTATGCAAGTAGGGCTATTGCATGAGATCTTGATTTCATTGGGGTACAGGATACCTATAGGGGTTTGAAGACTATTCCACAATAATCTATCTGCAGGCCTATTGTTTATCACGAGGTGTCTTGAGTGTGCAGATAAGGAAATACCCGCTTGAGTGATGTGGAGCTCAAAGAAGGAGGATTCCTTTCAATCCTCATCAATTGGACTATTTTCTTGTCAAACTTGAGTGCCTACCCTGAGAATCAAGCCCATATATTGATTCAAGTTTGGTCCTGTAAGGAAAAGCTCCAACATGGAGAAAGGCATCTAATGAGAATGTTGAATCAAGTAATGCTATCAGTGAAACCTCATCCACTAGATTGGGTGACATCAGTACCTCCACCTAAGGCAATATAGGTATGTATGGGACTGATATTTCAAAATGATTAAATCTTACATACAACTCCTTATATAAAATGGGCACATACCAAATTTGCATGAATTAAGATGCATTATGGCTTATATGTTAAGAGCTATCAAAGTTACATAGTCAGTAAAAGCTAGACCAAGAGTTGGTTACCCATCGGTAATCACTATACAAGGTTAACTGAGCACACATATCAACCAATGAAGAAATCATGTGTTAACCAAGCTGTTGATATCCTGTAGTATTTAACGAGTTGACAACTATTATGAACTAAAGGTAGTTCAAGCATTTAATGGACACAAGTTTGAGTGGGAATATCAAAATGTCTATAAATACACGGAAAACATAGTTCATTTTCACAATGCAATTTCAAAGAGTGAAGATTTAACAAAGAAGTGTTCGAGCTAAAAAAATTTCAGAAGGATTCAAGGCCATTGTAGATCGAACTGATAGCTCTCTTTGATGATTATGAGTAAGTTCATTTGCACCTGAGCACTCTATTTAACTACTGCTAAAATTGATTTATGGCATCTACATCATCTGCAAGAAAATCTAACATTGTTGAAGAGGAAGTTAATCTAATAGTTAGAGAAAATTTCAATGAACCGAAGTACAAACAACACCCTGAAGTAGCATCACAACTAGATATAATGGGCTCTTTTTTGAGCACCCCAGCTAGGGTTTTATTGACAGAAGATGTACGATGGTATATTCACTACAAAATTAGAGAAGTAGGCAATTTTGAAACAATGGTTGCATATCAGTAGTTGTGTGGAACCAATGGAAAACTAAAACCAAAGTTTAGCCTAATCAAGAAATTAGGTTTATCGTGCGGCATACTCTTTCCACAGAAGTTTAAAACCAAATGGATAAGGATAGTATTGAGCATGTATCATGATGGGAAATTTTGGCTAGAAAAACCTATAGAGGTCACGAAGAAAATGTTGAGTAGAGTTTCTAGATATCCTACTACCAACAAAGCTAAAGCTTTACGTAGCTCATCCCAAGTTGAAAGTAGAGAAGAACACCAGAGCTACATGGGATGGTAGAGCACTAAAGATTTCAACAATAAAAGAGCCAGCAGTTTGTTGGAAATATAGATGGAGTAACTAAGAGGGGGGGTGAATTAGTTAACCACAAAAATATTACCACAGATCCCTTAGATGTCTTAATAATTCATTTTCTACTGTTACTCAGTAAAGATACAGAGAAATGCTGAAACTTGGTTATTGTAGTGAGTATTAATTATAATTGTTCTTAAGTATTCATCAGTGATTAACATGCATGCATAAAGAAAATAACATGAACACAAGAGACACCAGATTTAATGTGGAAACCCAATATGGGAAAAACCACCAATGTAACTAGTTACTATTTTTCACTCTTCTGAAGTGAGCCCTGTTAGGAGCCAATCCAGTTAAAAGTTACAAAATAAACTGTTAGGTGTGACCTTGCTAGAGGATTTAATCACCCTGTTAGAAGTGGCCTTGTAAGAGGTCTTTGAAACAATTCAATAGAACTATCACCTTGTTAGAGGATTTACAAAATGGCTATTAAACCAACTCTATTAAGAGATTTTGAAATCACTGCTACAATGGTAAGAAAGTAACAATGAAATGACCTGAATAATGATGCAACTAAATTGCTGATTACAGATCTCTGTTCTGCTTCACTAGATCCTTCCTGATCAAATATATCTTTGCTACTCCTCAAGGATATCTAACCATCCTTCAAAATTCACACACACCTTCCTTCAAAATGATTTGCATGTTCGCTCACAAACTTCCACACTTTTCACTCTACACTTTTCACACTTTAATTCACCACTTGACCTTCTATATATATACCATTCAGATTGTCAAGTCGGCACTAATAATCATTACAAACATTAACACTCATTACAACAATCAGCTAGAATAAACAAAATTTATTTCTCAAATTAACAAAATTCTTTACTGGGCCGACCTTGCTCAGTAAACACTGATCCTGAAAAGAATTCCTTCGGTGACCGAGTGAACTCGGTAAACACTACAAATTCTACAACATCCTTTGGAGATCGAGTGAACTCGGTAAACACTAACATTCCTTTGATAACCATGGAAGCTCGGTTAACACTATTTTCAGCCATACTTTCCTTTGACGCCCAAAAGATCTCAGTAGACACTAAAAATTGCCAGCTGACCAACTGAGCTTGGTAAACACTGGGAACTACTTTGCTGACCTACTGAGCTTGATAATTGATATGACATTTGTGTGACATCAAAGACAACACACAATTAATCCAACAATCTCCTTCAGACAATTGTATCCAACAATCTCCCTCTTTGGCATTGATGGCAACACAACATGTCATAGCACAATGAAATTTCATAGAAAACATAGAGTAAGGAAGATATCCTTAGCTTCATTCTGATTGTCATCTATGAGAACTCCCTCTATCAGCAAACTTCTCTTTCAGACTGAAAACTCTCCCTCTTAGAAACCTTAAGAAATTTCTTGAATTATGACAGCAAACTCTCCCTCTTTGACAACACATGCCAAAGACAACACATACCAGGTGAATAGCAATGTACCCTAAGTACTAATTCATATGCAATGATTCCTTGACTAAGCTGCATCAACTGATTGATCTTCAATATGCTCTAGTTGATGCATCACTAAAACTTTATTTAGTGAGCCTCAGATAGGGGAATGACCCCTAACTTACCTCTTAGATACAAGAATGCATCCTTAGGTAGTGGCTTGGTGAATATATCTACAATCTATTCTTTTGTATGAATATATTCCAATTTTATTTCCTTGTCCTGCACCAATTCTCTGACAAAGTGATATTTAATAGCAATGTGCTTGGTTTTGGAATGCATTACTGGATTCTTTGAAATATTTATTGCACTTGTATTATCACAAAATATAACAACTGGTTCTTTGATCTCAACCTTCATGCCTTCCAATAACTATTTAAACCAAATAATATTAGAGCAGTTTACTGCTACAGCAACATATTCTGCTTCTGCTGTGGATTGGGATGTGCAATTTTTCTTTTTACTGGTCCAAGATACCAACCTCTTGCCAAGAAATAATTCTCCACCACTTGTACTCTTTCTGTCATCAATGTTTCTTGCCCAATCAGCATCAGTAAACACTTTTAAGTCCAGATTGCCTCCAAATTTATACCACAAGCCATAATCTTCAGTTTCTTTCAAGTATCTCAAGATTCTTTTGATTGCCATCATATGATTTTCTCTAGGTTTTTCTGAGAATCTTGCTACTATACCAACTGCTAAGTCAATATTAGGCCTTGTATGAACTACATATTATAATTTTCCAATCATTGATCTATTTAAGGTCTGATCTACTTCTTTTGAATCATCATCTTTGGTAAGCTTCAGTCTAGTTCACATGGGGGTACCAACTAGTTTTGTATCTTCCATACCAAACTTCTTAAGTATTTCCTTGATGTATTTAGATTGAGTAATGTAGATATTGTTCTTTCTCTATTGAATTTGAAGACCAACAAAGAGCTTTATTTGACCAAACATAGACATTTCAAATTCTTTGTTCATTTGCTCTGAAAATTCTTTGCACTGATCATCATTATCTGTAAACATAGTATCATCCACAAATATTTCTGCCAAAACAATTCTGTTATCTGGTCCTTCCTTGATGTACAAACTATTGTTATCATTAGCTCTTTTGAAACCAATCTGAATAAGATAGTTATGTAATCTTTCATACCATGCTCTAGGGGCTTGTTTTAGACCATACAATATTTTGTGTAACTTGCAGACCATATTCCTTTTGTCTAGATCAACAAAACCTTCAGGTTGCTCAATGTAGACTTCTTCATCAAGAATACCATTGAGAAATGCAAATTTTACATCCATCTGATATACCTTAAATCCTTTATGTGCTGCATATGCAAGTAGAGTCCTTACACCTTCTAATCTTGCAACAGGAGAAAAAGTCTCACCATAATCTATACCTTCTTCTTGAGAATATCCTTTACACACCAATCTAGCTTTGTTTCTTGATACTTGACCATCTTCATTCAACTTATTTCTGAATACCCATTTTGTTCCAATTACATTTTTATCTTTAGGCCTAGGTACAAGAGTCCATGTTTTTTTCTTCTCTATTTGTTTTATTTCTTCATTCATAGCCTCAATCCAACTTTCATTTTCCAATGCATCTTTGACATTTATAGGTTCAAAATCAGCAAGTAAACATGTACCTTTTAGTTTACTTCTTGTCATAGTACCTTCTAATTTGTTTCCAATAATCTGATCTGGTGCATGATGCCTCCTAACATATTTGGCCAATATAGGTTCCTTGCCTCTTGAATGAGTTACATTGTCATCTTCTTGAATTTCATTTTCAGGTTCTGGTTGCTTAGGCTCGGTAGATATTGGCTCGGTAGCTTCAGACTAAGACTTGGGTCCTTGTGACTCAGTTTGAACTTCTTCTTGTGACTCAGTTTGATCTTCTTCTTATGACTCGGTTACTATACTAGGCTCGGTAGATGTAGTCTCCTTATTGACAAATGTGTCTGGTAATGTATCAGGTTTAATGTAAACAAATCTCTTGTAATCCTCTAGTTCATTTTTGCTTTCTTCTTCAGTCTTTTTTGCAAACTCATCAACTTTCACATGTGCACTTTCTATGATTTTGTGAGTAGACAAATTCAAACATCTATATGCCTTACTCTTGCAAGAAGATCCCAAAAATATTCCTTCATCACTTTTCACATCAAATTTACCTTTTCTAGTTTCTTTTAAGATGTAACACTTACTGCCAAATACTTTCAGGTAACTTACATTGGGTTTATAGCCATACCATAACTCATAAGGAGTTTTGAATGTGTCTTTCGTCAACTGTACTCGGTTTAAGGTATGAACTGTAGTGCTGATAGCTTCCTTCCAGTATTTCATAGCAATGTTCTTTTCAATCATTAGAGTCCTTGCACAATCCATGATAGATCTATTCCTCCTTTTAGCTATTCCATTCTGCTCAGGAGTTCTTGGGGCTGATACCTATCTTTTGATTCCTCTTTCAATACAAAAATTATTGAATTCATGGGAGATGAATTCACCACCTCTGTCTAATCTTAAGCACTTCATTCTTTTCCCTGTTTCCTTTTCTACTCTTGCCAAATACCATTTGAATTTCTCAAATGCTTCTGGCTTTTCTTTTAGATACATAACAGTCATCATTCTAGAGTAGTCATCAACAAAGAGAATAAAGAATTTTTCTCCAGTATAGCTCTCAATTCCAATAGGTCTACATAAATCAGTATGCACAATTTCCAAAATATCTTCAGACTGATAGTTTTTACTTTTAAAGCTAGTCTTTCCCATTTTTCCAATCTGACAATTCTTGCATAGACCAATATCAGGTTTCTTCAAAGTAGGAATGCCTCTTACTTTCTTGAATTTGCTTATTTTCACCATGTTATCAAAATTTACATGACATAACCTTTTGTGCCATAACCAACTTTCTTCAATTTGAGCAATAAAACATGAGCATTCACCAAGATCAAGATAAAACAAGTTATCTTTGGTTTGTTTGCCTAATCCAATGAGTTTTCCTTTGTCATCCAATAGTCTTGCTTTGCCATGCATGAATTCAACCTTGAATCCAATGTTGATTAGCTATGCTACACTTAGAAGATTATGCTTTAGTCCCTCAACCCAATATGCATTATCACATATAAGTTCTTTGGTTAATGAGATTCATCCTCTTCCTCTTATGCAACAAGGTTCATTGTTTCCAAACCTTACATTACCACCATCATAGTCTTCAAGGTGTTCAAACTTTGTTCTGTCACCAGTCATATGATGTGAACATCCACTGTCTATGATCCATGTATCATTTTTACTTATATGAGAGATAAGTGCCATCTCATCTTCGTCACCATCAGATTTATCTTTTACAGTAATGGAGACAATTTCTTCTTCACTATCATCAGAATCCTTAGCCAAAAAACATGTTTTCTTACCTTTATCCTTGAATGATTTGAAATTTTTCTTGCCATTGTACTTGTGACCTTTCTTCTCATCCTTGCTTTGCTTGTTTGGGCACCTAGCTGCAATATGACCAATTTCTTCACATGAAAAATAGATCAAGGGAGTTTTACCTTTGTATTTACCTCTGCCTCTAGTATATTTCTTTACAAGTAATGCTTCAATAACTTCAAGATCACTATCAAAACTTTCCTCTGATTCTTCTTCACTTTCTGACTGGATATCCTTTATTTTCTTTCCCTTCTTAAGTGAAAGTTTGGCCTCAAATGCTGATTCAATATTTTTGGAAGTTGGAACATAGTTGTCATAGTTATCCAACTCAAAGGCTATCAATCTTCCCACTAAGGCATCCAAAGTTATATTGTGATTTTCTTCACATCTTCTTTCTTCAATAGCAGATACTCTTATTGCATAGATAGGAAGTAATGTTCTGAGAACCTTACTTATAATAGTTTCATCATCAATTGTTCCTCTAGAAGCTCTGATTACACTAACACTTACCTTGATCCTTTCAACATATTTTGCAATGTTTTCATCTTCTCTCATTTTCATCTGATCAAACTATCCTCTTAGGCTTTCTGCTTTGGCTCTCTTAACATTTTCATCACAACCATAAATTTTCTTTACCTTGTTCCACATTGCATAAGCAGTTGTGCAGTCTTTGATCTCATCAAATTCTTCATAGCTGAGGGCTGATGCAATGTCTATCATCATGGTGTTATGGTTCTTTTGCTCTGCAATGTCTTCAACAGTTAATGTGCCAGTAGGAGCTGTATATTCTTGATCAAGATATTTGCACCCTGAATCACCAATGGAAGCCAGATGAAGTCTCATGAGACCTTGCCATGCTAAAAAGTTATCTCTGTTAAGCCTTGGAATTTCTCTCTTGTAAGACATCTTGATCTTTAGCTTAGGTCCTTGAAACCCTTCCTGCAAGCACCAAAAGCTCTAATATCAATTGTTGGAAATATAGATGGAGTAATTGAGAGGGGGGGTGAATTAGTTAACAACAAAAATATTACCACAGATCTCTTAGATGTCTTAATAATACATTTGCTACTATTACTCAGTAAACATATAGAGAAATGTTCAAACTCGGTTATTGCAATGAGTATTAATTATAACTATTCTTAAGTATTCATCAATGATTAACATGCATGCATAAAGAAAATAACATGAACATAAGAGACACTAGATTTAACATGGAAACCCAATATGGGAAAAACCACCAATGTAGCTAGTTACTATTTTTCACTCTTCTGAAGTGAGCCCTATTAGGAGCCAACCTGGTTAAAGGTTACAAAACACACTGTTAGGTGTGACCTTGTTAGAGGATTTAATCACCCTATTAGAAGTGGCCTTGTAAGAGGTCTTTGAAACAATTCAATAGAACTGTCACCTTGTTAGAGGATTTACAAAATGGCTGTTAAACCATCTCTGTTAAGAGATTTTGAAATCACTGCTACAATGGTAAGAAAGTAACAATGGAATGACCTGAATAATGATGAAACTAAATTACTATTTACAGATCTTTGTTCTACTTCACTAGATCCTTCCTAATCAAATATATCTTTGCTGCTCCTCAAGGATATCTAACCATCCTTCAAAATTCGCACACACCTTCCTTCAAAATGATTTGCATGTTCGCTCACAAACTTCCACACTTTTCACTCTACACTTTTCACACTTTAATTCACCACTTGACCTTCTATATATATACCATTTAGATTATCAAGTCAGCACTAATAATCATTACAAACATTAACACTCATTACAACAGTCAGCTAGAATAAACAAACTTTATTTCTCAAATTAACAAAATTCTTTACTAGGCCAACCTTGCTTGGTAAACACTGATCCTAAAAAGAAATCCTTTGGTGACTGAGTGAACTCGGTAAACACTATGAATTTTGCAACATCCTTTAGAGATCGAGTGAACTCTATAAACACTAACTTTCCTTCGATAACCATGGAAGCTTGGTTAACACTATTTTCAGCCATACTTTCCTTTGACGCCTGAAAGATCTCGGTAGACACTAAAAACCACCTGCTGACCGAATGAGCTCGGTAAACACTAGGAACTACTTTGTTGACCGACTGAGCTTGATAATTAATGACATTTGTGTGACATCAAATACAACACACAATTAATCCAAAAATCTCCTTTAGACAATTGTATGCAACACAGTTAAGTTTGCATCTCATGTAATTGGGTACAAGATATACCAATCAAGAAGATTAAATAGTGTACCCTATAGCACAGTTGACATGGCATACAAAATTGTGAAGAAAGATCACCAAATTGATCTTTCTGAAGTTCTAATGACCCAGTTGACAAAGAATATGAAGACAATCAGGTCTCAAAAGTCAAACACATGTAAGTTTGGTTCACTCCTAGTATGTTTATTTTTCTATCTACAAAAACATTTCCCTGGCATCGGTAAAGTAAATTGGACTACAGAAAAATTGATTACAGTAAAGATTATTGATATGATGAACACATTAGGAGATGACATGAATAAATTTTTTGATTAGTATTTTAAGGAGTTCAAGAACAAAATGAATCAAAGAAGTAGAATTCCAAGGGAATTCGTTGAGAAGTTTGAAACAGATGTGTATTTTTTGGTAAACGCTGATCACACTATGATCCAAGTAGTTGAGCCTAGGACAAAATGGCTAGCACCTATGGGCTATGAGATGAATTATGATTTCCCTTTTAAATCAATTAATGCGCTGCTAGCATTATCGAAGGACATGAAGACCGAAAGGTTTGGAACCTTTGAAGAAGCGAAGACAAGAATAAAAATTGGTCATGCTATCAGTAAAATAACAAGAAAAGCAAAGAAGATGAAGAAAGATGTTACAACTAGATTTGGAGATATATCTAACTCATCTGAGGAGTCACCGGTTAAAGAAACAATTGAAGGTCAGTTATTGTTAGCTAACAAGCCATATGATAGCAAGGAAACTGAGTCTGAAAAAGAGACAGATCCTACACTAGTTCCTCCTACCAAAACACAAAAGAAGTAGTTGGTAGTACAAGTATGTACACAGACCAGATCATCCACTACAACCTCACCTCCACCAAAGAAAGGAGGAGTGAAAATTACAAGACTGAGAGTAGCTACACCGATGAAGATATACACAAAGAGAAATGCCAAGGTTATAGTTGAGGTATCAAAGAAGAGGAGAAAACTAATAAGAGGTAAAGAAGATCTCGAGGATGAAGAGAAAGAAGATGACTTGAGCCAATTCAAAGTGGTCAGCAACAAGGTGAGGTCAATAGATGAAATTATTGAGGACATAATTAAGAATGGTGACCTTGCTGATCCTAAACTTAGTTGATTTGAAAAAATGTCAAATGAAGACCAAACAAAGATTGAAGAGGTGGTCATACAAATGATGATTAAGTTCAAGAAAGTTCCACTAGATTTTGCACTTTCATTGCCAAAGGAGCTAGATAATAGGATAAATTAAAAATGGGCTTATGCACTAGACACTAAGAAGAGAAAGAGAGAAAGATCTCTAGTTCGGGCAGCCCCACATCTAAGCCTAGCATAAATTAATGAAATCATGGTTAACCATCAACCAAGATTTGTTGTAAAGAGCTGAGCCATGATGATAATGGATGAGAACATGGTGGAAGTAGATGAGACTGGTGATTTCCTATGGAAATCAATTTTGAAAGCCAAAGAATAAGCTGAGCAAAATGCATTCTTAAATCTATCTAAGAATAGACAAAATTCTAAAGGAAAAGGTATCTACATTGATGATACTACAGTAGAGAAGATAAAGGACACTGGTATATCAGTTACCAAGGTAATTGATATCACCCAACAAAAGGAAGAAATAAAGATTATATAGGATGCACTAGATCTAGTAGAGATCCAAATGAAGAAGAAAACTGATGATGATGTATTCATTGAAGACATCACTAATGGTAATCCTGATGACAAAGATGATGAGGATGTAACTATTTCACCGACACGTAATGAAGATGAAGCACAAGCTACAGAATGTGCATTTACATCACTATTGGGTGAGCTTCCTATATTAGCTGAAGCTGTAGAAATAATTTCACAAGAGCAACCCAATGGCTCAGACCCTGACCCACACAAAGACACATCAGGGGAAGAGGACACTGATACAACCACCGAGAAAAATAAGCCTGAAGAAATAGAGGCACCTTGTACAGAAACCAAGGCACATGATGAACCTAAGGCAACTGAGGTGAACCCATCTGACACCACATCTGAGGCTCCCACTCAATCAACTAGTACACAGGCTACTGAGGAGTAGAAGAAAGTGTGTCAATAGGGAAAGATACACCAAAGATAGAAGACAAGGCCATTATCATAAATGTGAAGAAGTCACCCCTTGCATAGGATAAGAAGAATAAAAAGAAAGGAAAAGGGACAGTCACCCTAGATGAAGTTATCATAATACCTGAGCGTGACCTGAGGACCCTTAGCCTTGAGGAAATGAGTAAATATGGGGAACTATGCATAAGAAAAGCTCAAGCAAGAAGTTAAACACAAAGAAATATTAATGAATGTTAGGGATATCTTACAACAGGTAGTACCTAAAGTGGATATATTGATGAAGATACTCCTATTATAGATAAAATTTCTCTCCTTATGAAGAAGATACATGCCATGGACATTGATGCAGAAAAATGAATTGAAGAAAGGGCAAAATCCAAGATTCAAGACAAACTGGTAGAAAGAATCAGCCAAGAAGTGGCAATAAACAAGGTCAAGTTATCTGAGGTAATAACTGAAATCAAATCTATCACCCAATTAATTTGTTAATTCTTACTGAAGCTATGCACTATGGACACCTTCACTACTGAGATCAGTGAAAAGATAAAAGGATTGGAAAGTGAAATCCAGAGTAGTGCACAAGCCGCTACAACCAAGCCACAAGCTTTCTCAAAGCATATTCACCGAGTTCAAGAACTTTGATGGTTGATAGCCAATCTCAAGAAGAAAGAAGAGCACATCACCGATTAGGTTACAAAGTTACAAATAGAACTCCTTCCATACCTAAAATTTTTTGAGAACCACATTGTCAAAGCAGAACAACTTGTTGCAACACCAAAGATTTCTGTGTTGGAGAACATCTTTGACATGCATGCACAAGTCGGTCTTGAGCACATTTCTCTCACCAAATTGAAAGAGGAATGGTAAAACCTCTTAGAGTCTGTAAAGAAAATCCATCGGCATATTTTTGACAAGATGTAAGTATATAGTTTCATTTTTGTATTTGGCATTAATATCAAAAAGGGGGAAATCAATGTATATGCCAAATAGGTACTTATTGTGTATACTACATATTACCAGGAGCATGCACTGAGGGGGAGTTATGGAAGAGTAGATATATATATATATAGAAATTTTTTGATAAGGATATATGTATATGGCAGAGATATGTGGATATATAAGTTTTGAGACATAGTGTTTACATATACATTCAAGTTTTGATACTAATGCCAAAGGGGGAGATTGTTATCTCTATTGAGCATTAAAGATTGTCATTAGTATCAAAGGATATAAAAGATATCAGTCAGTTACTTATAATGAGAAAGTTGGTAACTAGAAGCAAAACAGACTAGTTGATTAAGCTTTCACACTGACACCGAGCTATAGTAAACATTGAGCACCAGTATATACCAAGTAGTTTACACAGTCTTTACCGATGATCATAGGAAATGACATAGTAATCAGGAATGGCACATTCTTCTATGCAAATGATTACAACAGATCAAAAAGTGTTTTACCAAGATTGAGGGACATTTAATGTTATGATATTTATTAATTGTAATAAAGATCTTATGAGATATTCAATTTGAACTAATTTTGTACATCGTAGATCTTAGGTTTTTATCTAAGACTTGTAACCTAATTTTGTTAAGTGGAAATATTCAGATTTCTATATAAATGTATGTTTACATCATTTTTGGTGTGAACTGATGTATGTATCAAGGAGCACTTTGTTAGTCCATTTTCCAGTCATAGCAAAATCCTATGAAAATTGCCTCTTCCCTGCAAATGTTTTTGTAAAAGTGTCCTGCCCTGTGTTCTTCATGTTATCACCTTGCTCTTGTCCAAATTGCATGTGCTGAATTACAAAATCCAGAAAGTTATTCAAGTTCTAAGGTCTGCAGGAAAATATTTTTAGAATTTGCCACAGTGTCGAAAACCCGCAGTATTTTTGAAAATCCATGATGTTTTCAGTCTGTGTGAAAACCTTCATTGTTTTCGACCTTATGCCTTCCAGGTTTTGTGCGCTTATCTTTTGGTGTCAGAAACCTTGTGTGTTTTTTATTTTTCTGTCAAAAACCCTGTGTGTTTTCAACCTCATAGTTTCCTGTTTGTTGGCGTTCTCTAACTGTGCAACTCCGACTGGATGGTGGGCCTGGGTCTGCAGGATTTTCCTGATTGGTTGTCACATGGCCGCATGTCAGACTTTTTTTACATGTGATCATGTGACCACTTGCCACCTGTCTATGTGGCTCCCAGTTCTTCCCATTACCCGGTGTGGTTAAAGTTCGGACAAGATCTGTGGCTATCACTTGTTCACATGGAAAAGTTGCATGAGGTTTATTTCTCATGAAGTTGTGACAGATTGCCACCTGTCCTATGGACTTGAGTCTACAAAGGTTTTAAATTCATTGGTTGTCACATGATCGCATGTCAGAAATTTTTGACATGCGACCATGCGACTAGTCCCTTCCTTGCGCATGGGGCCCATTGGTGGGGAGGTAGTGGTCCCGTTGGTGGTGATGTGGCAGCCTGGGGTTGGTTGTCACATGGTCACATGTCAAAATTTTCTAACATGTGATCATGTGATTGGTTGACATGTGTCCCTGAGGCCTGGTGGTAGGTGGTGAAGTGGCCTCTTTCAGATGCTGGGGTGGCAAGGTTCTATTGGATGCAAGGTAGAGATGTGGGCCTGATTGTCAGATCCCTTTCAATCCTACAGTTGCTACATGACCACAAGGAATATTCTTTCCCCTTGTGATCATGTGACAATCATCTAATCTTGTAGCATTTAAAAGGGTTGACAGGCGGTGGGTCTATTTGCCAAGAGATGTTGAGTGCGTGATTTTTATTGGCCGGTAGGTATTGAGGTGGATACACGTGGTGGGTCTGATACTTAAGGGTAGGCAACAGTTGTAGTGTTGGCAGGTTGTCACATGATCGCATAGCTCATCTCTTGGCTATGCTATCATGCGACAACTCTTTGGACGTCGCGGTTGCGAAGTTAAAGGTGGGTCTGTGGTGCTCGTATTGCCGAGATGTTTGGTTTTGATTGGTTGCTTGCTGGTGAGGTGGCCGAAGACTTTTCAAAGGGGGCCTTAACTGTTGTGGATTAAATGTAGGCTGCTTGATTTGCTGGGAAGAGGAAGGATCTAGGATGGTGTTTTAAAATTTTTCGACTAGCCGTTGGCACCTGATTTCACATGTGATTGCAGGGTTTTTTGCGGAGGATTTCCTGTGACCTGGAGGTACCAAAATTGAATGCTTTAGTGGCTAGATTTGACTGGTTTGGTGGCATTTGCATGCTATGGCTTGATCCCTATCTTGTTTGTGTTACTCCTCGGTGGGGTTAGGTGTTTTTGAATTTTTGAGTTTGAAATGATCATTGTGCTTGCATTGTAACCTTGGTATAAAGGGATTTTTATGATCATTTTTGGATCATTGGGAGTTAGGTTTTCAAACTATTCTGGTTGTGAGTCTTCTACCCAGTCTAAATTGTAATGACCTGATTCAGTATTTTGTTGATGATAGAGAAACAGTTGCAGGTCTAAGCTATAGTTTACAAGCTTGACTCCTCTGGATTGATTGTTTACACTTAAGGATTCTTCATACTTAATACAAGTACATGACTCTTATCTCTCCTTTGTGTCAACTTAGATAGATTCTGAACTTTCTAGTCCTCTGCATATTATTTTATGTATATGTATCCATTCTTGAGTTCTAATCCAGGATTAGATGAAATGATGCTTTAGATAGGACATAGATCTATCTTATTGTCTATGTAAGGATCTCTCATAAGTAGTAAAGGGGATTGTAGGTGTGTTTATGGCTTGGAATCTCAGCTATTGTCTGGTGTGTGTAGCATTCATGTTCTAGGAGATCTTGCCCAATGGATGAGGCACTGGCCTAAATGATTATCTCTTTATCAACAAATAATGATTATTGTTGTTATGATCCCAAAAGCATAAGTTAAGAACCATCCTTTTAAGTTTTGAGTATTTGGTTGTATGTGGTTCTACCCATAGTAATGGAGAGTCAATGAGTGTGTGGTTAACACTTAGTACTTTCTTACTATCCTATTATTTGTTATTCAAACCTAGTTCTTGGTGTATGAAGTATATTTTATACTAGGTTAGGTGCACCCGCCTTGGTTTTGCAGAGCCAGAAGTAGAAGAGGGCATACTAAGTCCCTATAGTTGGTCTAGTTGCCTTGTAGAGCTCCCACACTTGGAACTAACTATTCCTAATATCAGTCTCAAGGTACATTGGCAGCCTATTAGAGCATAAGCGTCATTTTGGACACCAACACACTTGAAGCACTTGCCTAACTTCAAGTTTATCAGTTGACAGAGAAGAATAGTATATAGAGGAGATCAGATTAAGCAGAATCAGAACAGGCTAACCGAGCAGTTCAAAGCAAATATTCATCATAGTAAAGGTGAAAGATATAAAGTACTTATAGATCTGTCTTAGACAATTTAGTTGTCAATTAGAAAATAATTGCCTATTACTTTGTAACAATTGTAATAGAGTTTTGGATAAAATCTCTTAATAGAGTAGACTTACCAGTCTTTTGTAAATCTTTTAATTGAGTGCACACTTCATTAGTGTTGCTAAAATCCTATAACTAGGTAGATATAGATGATCTAAAATATTACTCCTAATAGGGTAAGATCACTAGAAGTGATCAAAACTTGTAGCCCTAATAGGAAAACCTTTTTCTATCTACAGTAGTGAAGAATTTATGGGTGTCATCCCCACCGTAGTTTTTACCTTCTAACAAGGGTTTGTGTTTTACCAAAATACTTGTGTTATGCAATTGTCAACTTGTTGATTTCATTTTGTTTACTTTACTTTAAAGTTAATGAATGAATGATACATGCAATTAGATACAAGTAATTTTGCAAGGTTATCATTGATTACTGTATTAGATCTAAAAGGTTTACAAGTAGAAGTTTTGAAGGCACTGATTCACCCCTCCCCTCCCAGTAGCACATCTCTCCTAATCACAATAGATATATATCCATGTCATCATGTAGTTCCACTTCATATGCATTCTCTGAATAAAATCTCCTTAAGATGTTATCCTCAATTTTTTATAAGTACCAATAGGAAACCTACCCTTCTCCAAGTTTACCATAACTTGATCTCCCACTTGAAATTCCTTATTCTCCTCTTCATATCAACTCTCCTCTTATAATCCTAGTTCATTTCCTTCAAATGACATCTCATGTCCTCATGTAATGATTTCATAACCTCAACAAATTCCTCTCCAACAATCCTCCCAACATTAGAACTAATATCCCTCAATTATTCTATTCCATTAGGATTAAACCCAGTAACCACTTCAAATTATGTCTTCCCTATACTCATATTCACTGAGTTATTAAAAGTAAACACTGCTTGTGGTAAAACTAAATCCCAATATTTAGGTTTATATCCAACTAAAAACCTCAACTAGTTTCCCAAGCTCATGTTCACAACCTTTGTTGTCCATCATTTTATAGATGAAAAAGTAGAATTTAATTTCAAATCATATTTCATCTTCTTCCAAAGTGTCCTCTGGAAATATGCAACAAACCTACTATCCCCATTAGAAACAATTCTCTTAGGTAATCCATGTAACCTTACAATCTCTTAGAAAAATAAGCCAACCAGATAAAATGCATCAATTATGTTCTTACAAGGAATAAAATGCACCATCTTGGAAAATTTTTCTACCACCATAAAGATAGAATCATGACCCCCATGTGTTCTAGGTATACCTAACACAAAGTCCATTCTAATCTCCTCCCAAGGTCTGATTGGTGTTGTCAAAGATGTGTAAAATCCCACATTCTGACTACCACCTTTGGCAACTTAACATACCTTACAAATCTGAACATAATTCCTCACATCCCTCAGGATTTGTGGCTAAAAGTAATTCTCACTTAGCAAGGCTAGTGTCTTATCAATGCCAAAATGTGTTGCTAAACTGTCACTATGTTTCTCCTTAATCAAATTATTCCCCATGGAAATTATAGGTATACACAATTGACTACCCTTGAATAGCATCCCATCCTAAATGAAATAATACAACTACTTACTCCTTTCAAAAACAATAGGTTCTTTACAAGCCTTCCAATGTTCACTGAAATTTGCATCTTCCTCATACAATTTCTTCAATTCATCAAACCCTAACACTATAATCCTCATTTTAGTCAACAAAGTCCTCCTACTCAAGGCATCATGAACTTTATTCTCCACACCACTTGTTAGGAATGGGAACACTGAGATGGGGGGGTGAATCAGTGTTCACTGTATTTTACTTTTCACTTTAATCTTTATACTGAACTTTAAATGCTTAAGTACTGAATTAAACATTCACATAAACATAAAACATGAAATAAACACATGACACCAATATGATTACGGGGAAACCCAAATAGGTAAAAACCCCAGTGGGAATTGACACCCACTAATATTCTGCACGAGTGTTTAGTAATCCTTGTTAGAAGATCCTTTACCTTGTTAGGAGTAGCTTTACAATGCTTTTAGTATAGTAGACCTAGTTAAGGGTCAGACCCTATTAGGAGTCTTTTACAATGATCCCTATTAGGGGAGTGGACTCACTATCCTAGAGCTCACTACTCAAAATGATGAAGGCTACAACCTTCTGAGATCAAATACACACTATATCTGTCAAGTGAACTGTTACTGTGACACTACTTATCAAATCAGTTCCTTTGATGTGCTGATGTCTTGACCTCTAGCCAAGCTCTAATTCATCTTATACTTACTTCACATACCTCTGCTCTACTTCTCTCAAATCTATCTTCACTTCCATGTCTAATACAATGGGTGCACCTTATATTTATATGCTCATACAAAATAAACAACTAGGTTGGCTCTTAGATCTATTAAAAATAATGCTTCCAAATGAATTGGCTTAAGTACTCTTACAAAAAAACAAGTATATATGTTAGAAACCTAAATAAAATGGGTGCATAGCCTTTAAAACTTTACATTATGATCGCAAACCAAAATATTGACTGTCGGCTACTTGCTCTGTTCTTCACTGGCATACACTGGCTATGCAACTTCATCTGACTGTAAATTTCACAACCTTGCATATCTTCTTATGCACTCTTAGACTAAGTAAGAATATAGTCTAACTAACTTAACTTCTAGGGTGCATACCCTAATTCATCCATACGCATGGGCGCATATGCTTTGAGCTACAGGAACTCTGTACACTATCCAGTCTTCAACACTTAACCAAATTCTGATCTTTACATGAAGTGCCATAATGACAACACTATAACTAGTCATATACTTTAGTATAGTCAACTTTCCAACAATCTCCCCCTTTTTCATTGATGGCAACAAAGGAATATGGCCAAGTTACTATCTGACTCTTAACAAAAAAACTTTTGTCTTCTATATTTTTATACACAATCTTATATCTCCCTATACATATATATACTCCATATTCTATACACAACTCCCCCTTTGACATTAATGACAAAGGTGTACCAAAAAATCTGCATATACATACACTTATTGAGGGAAAACATCCAGATATGCTATCTTGAGATTCTGGATCTCCTTCTTCCAAAAGGTTATCAAGGAGTTAACTATTTGGAGATGGGTACATAAGGCATATTGAAGCTTCTCCATCTTCTCCAAGTCACTGCTGGGACCTTGATCATAGGTTATCATTATGGTGTCTATGTCCTTGATGTTCTGATCAAGTATGTCTAGTGAGGGTGCAAGAGCATTCCTCAACTGAGTCTGTCTAGACCTTATCTTTTCCATCTCTTTTTATGCCTTCTCAATTTTCTCCAACTGACCTTGGTAGATATTATTGCACATGTTCACATCAGTGGATGCATCTAACACTAAACTCTTCACCTGCTCAATCATAGCTTCAGCCTCTTTTATTTTCTTCAGGTGGGCATCAGTAAACTTGTCCTAATCCATGCCATCTGTAATGAATTTCCTTCCTTGAACAAAAAATTATTTCAAGGAGGCATGACCTATCTTGAGTGAATTTAAAACTAGAGAAAATTTTCTCATCAACTCATTCAATCTCTTCTTCAAATACTTCTCTTCTACAATTTTGGATGCAGATTCTTCAAGGCTTGTAAAGTTACTCTTGAATTGTGAGATAACTGTACTCACATCATCAATTGAATGCACCTTAGACACTTTCTTCTCTTCAAGCAAAAAATTGTTCAGTAAGTTCATAGATTCCACAAGGAGAGGATTTCTCATGACTTGTTTCTCCTTTGCCTTCTCCATAGCTAGGACACTGAACTTTATCAAGTCTTCTTCTCCCCAAGAGTCCAAACTAGTTGTGTCAGGTGTCAATTTTGACAACAATGTAGAGGAGGGAGTGCTATCCACCACTAATAGTTTTACCTTGGCTGGATCCACAAAAGATTCATCTTTCTTTACTTCCTCTTCTTTTTCTTTCTTTTCTTCCTCTTCCATTTTCTCTTCTTCTTTCTCCTCTTCTTGATGAGTGGGAGGAGTGTTGTTGCATAAGATCTCTTCTTGTACTCACAAAAGCTTCCTCAAACTTGTATAAATCCTTTTTAGTAGCCACCATGGCTATCTCCACATTATCAATGATGAATGTGCTTGCCTTGAGTGATTCTAACATGGGCATAGACTTATCTACCTCTAATTATGCTTCTGTTATGGATGCTAAGTCCTAAGGACCTGTCACTGATATATTGAAGGTCTCAACTACTTTGTCTTGCATATTGGGTGCTTGGGAGATGGGTGTAGTAGGTGGTTTTATGTGTTGTTCTAATAACACCTTTTCAAAGGCCTTTTCTATTTCCTTTGTTATCAGCTCATAGTCTTTGTTCATAATGTGTAGAGTTCTCATTTTTGTTCTCAAGTGAAGCTTCACCAAATTTAATATTAGTGCCTCTTCTTCTTTTGAACATACTGGCAGAGTATCTTGTAATACTTTTTCTCTGATCCTTAGATCCTCTTCATTTGCTTGTCTCTTTAGGTGTTCTAAAATATCCCATACTTTATCTAGAATTTCTATTTTCAATTCAAGAACTATCTTCTTGAACTTTATCTTATGTTTGATAATCATTTCATATATTTTTGATTTATCAATTTCACTGTATGTCTCATAAAACTTCCCTACCTGATCAATTCTTCCCTCATCAACAATTCTTGCCCTCAAAGCTTTGAGACTTGGTCTGAATCCTACCTTAGGAGGTGCTTGACTAGTTTTCTTTCTTCTTAATGCTCGCGAGGATGGATGACTAGTGCTTACTTCTTTCTTCCTTCTGATCATAGGTTCATACTTCAGAGGAGCAATAGGATCACTAGATTCTTTAGGCACAGAAGGAGTGTCATTATGTTTTTCAATTATAACCTTTTTCAGTTTGGGATCTTCTTATACTTCTTCTACTGTTGCACTCTTTAATTCTAGAGTAATCTTCTCTTCCCTGGCCTTGTCAAGGTCTACTTGGGATACACCATGTATTCTTAAGATCTCAAAAGTAACTTCTGCAACCTTTCTTTTTGGTGTAGCACTATTCAACTTTGCATCTATTTCTCTTATCTTCTCTTCATATGTTCCCCACCCAGGTTCATCAGGATCTTTGGGGGCTGACAAAAGTACCTATGCATATGATTCAAGTACCTATTCGTCTACCTCATAACCAAGTGGATGAATCCACTTAGTCCTTGGTTCAACTACTTCCATACAAGTTGTATCTATCTCCACCATGAAACAAATTGTATCTTTGTACTTATCCACAATTCTCTCTGGAATCATGTGCCTCATTTGCATCTTGACCCTAAAGGTCTTCAATTCCAATGTGATATAGTCTCTTAATGTGCTTTTAGTGGATGTCTTAAGTGATATCTATGGCATGGTTGGAATGGTCTTATCCAAATACACATCTAAAACTTTACCAACTATATGAAGGTACATATAGATGATTAGGGACCCAAACCTGAACATCTTGGTCTTGTCATGCTTTATAGCCTTGATATTATTGATCAATTATGTGCGCAAGATCTCACACAAGTTGAATTCACCATCTTCCTTAACAATTCTTATGGCTGCCAGAATAGTGCCCACATATACACTATTCATCCTACTGGTATGATGAAACCTATAACCTAGTATCATTGACATCAATTTGATGTCTGCTTGCTCAATAGGCTCTATGGTCATGTCACGCCTATCACTTCTAGACTTTCATGCTTGTTCCACAATTTTCCTAACATCCTTACCCATAGGAAGGATGGTACTAGACCTAGATAGGCCTGTCATCTCAAGTATCAGGTCACCTATGATTCTTATAGGTACATCTCCAATCCAAAATAGATCATCATGAATTCTTCTTAGCAAGATCTTTATCCACTCTGACTCATAGAATTCATAGGCCATAGCATACTCAATAATAGGATGATCATTCCATTTAGCATAGTCATCCATGAAGGTCATTTCTAGTTTTAGCATTGTATTCATGTGCACCCGAAGCCTATCCAATCCAACTAGTTCCTTCTTACAGTAAATGTAAGCCCTAATGTCTTCCACATGCATGATGCCCATAGGTGTGTGGGAGAAAGCTCCCTCTAAATCATCTAGGATTGATTTAAATGGGTTCCTCTTGAAAACATATATTTTCTTCTCAGTGACATCATGAAAAATAGGAGTGGCCATGACTTACTTGATAAACACTTTCCAGGTGATCTCTGAGATAATTTGAAGGCTTTCAAATCAGTGCAACAAGCTAGGGTTTTTGCAATCGATCAAATGCAATGCAATCATTGGTAGATCAATCTCCAAGACTTCACAACAACTTCTAGGGCTCTCTCTACTCTCTAATTGCTCTGAATTCGAATGCAATGAGTGATCAAATAACTTTTGTGTACTTAAAGTGAGAATTTCACCATTAATGCCTGGCGCGTAAACCAGGCTGTCACTTCAAAATTTCCAACTTGATTTTTGATAAAAATTAGCATGTGCACTCTTGCACAAAGGTTCCTATACACTCCAAAATCTTAAGTCCAAAGGTGCATACTCTAAAGGTAAGTATGCCAGCCGCACAGGGATCTAGAGCTAAACTAGCTCCCCCTATGACCCTGAGGGCCATTCATCTAGATGTAGAGGGTGTGCCCACTGTAGATGCATCCAATACATCCATATCAACTTTGTCCTTCTTTTTCTCTAACCAAATCATGCTCGTATCCTCTGAGGCCTTGACAAAATTAACTTCTCCTTCTACATATAGAACTGGTTCTTCAGCCTTTTTAGGGCTTTTTTGACCTTGTGCCCATGATTTACAGAACCTAGAGATATGTCCTTCCTTATTACAAGTGTGACAAATGATTGGAGGTCTTGTATTCCTCGACGCATTGACATTAGTCACCATTTTACATTATTTTTCTGAGTGACCATTATAGTTACATGTCTGGCATGTAACATTTTTCTTGCTTCTTACATTTGTCTGATTCTAATTTATTTGATTATGCTGAGTCTTGTTCTTCCTACTAGTCTTGCAATTCATAGCTTTATGACCAAAATTATTGCATGAATAACAGTAACCATTAAAAGGTCTTACCTTTGTATAGTTCTTGGTAATGTGTCCATGCTTGTTACAAGAAAAGCAAGTGCGGTCTATAGGCTTGTGCTCATTCTTAAGTGGTTCAACCTTATCTTTGGTTTGATCTTTAGTCTTCTTAGCATCAGTAGAGTCCTTTTGTGAATCCATTCTTGCTCACATGTTGTCAATCTGATTTTGTGCTTCATTGTAACCAATATAGCTAGTGTCTCCTTTGGCTCTTCTTGCATATAGTTGAGATTCTACTAAATCAGAATTGGTGTGTAATTTTTCAATATGATTCTTTGCTTCCTTTAATTGAGATTCCAAACTTTCTTTTCTATTCTTTAGCTCCAAGATTTCCATGTTTTCCTATCTCAGTTCTTCATTGAGTTGAAGGTTCTCCTTGACTTGTTCATTAAAGATGTCCTGATTTTTTATCAACTTTTCATCAAGTTCTTCAATTTGATCTTTTAAGGATGCATTTTCTTCATTCAACTTTTTAACCATTATTCCCAAATCACTGGTGGAACATTCTTTCAAATCCTTTCTTAGTTTTTTGATAAATAATTGAGCATTACAGACCTTTTCTTTTAGTTCTTCAATTTCTCTTTCTAAATGTCTAGGTCTTCAAGAGAAGCTTCAATATTTCTTTTCAAATGTTTCATTTCTACTTTGTCCATGATCTCCTCAAGTGGTTAAACTTCTATGTTGAGGACTAGGGCTCTGATACTAGTTGTAAGGAATGGGAAGACTGAGAGGGCAGGGGGTGAATCAATGTTCACTATATTTTAATTTTCACTTTAATCTTTATACTAAACTTTAAATGCTTAAGTACTAAATTAAACATTCACATAAACATAAAACATGAAATCAACACATGACACCAATATGATTATGGGGAAACCCAAATAGGTAAAAACCCCGATGGGAATTGACACCCACTAATATTCTGCACTAGTGTTTAGTGATCCTTGTTAGAAGATCCTTTACCCTATTAGGAGTAGCTTTACAATGCTTTTAGTATAGATGATGGGTCATGGAGTGTGATCCAAAATGTTGATAGCAAAAATCACACACAATCAAATCCAGAAATGCATACATAATTAAAATGGATTGTGGAAATTTGATATTATTAATAGTAGACCTGGTTAAGGATTAGACCCTATTAGGAGTCTTTTACAATGATCCCTGTTAGGGGAGTGGACTCACTATCCTAGAGCTCACTACTCAAAATGATGAAGGCTACAACCTTCTGAGATTAGATACACACTATATCTCTCGGGTGAACTGTTACTGTGACACTACTTGTCAGATCAATTCCTTTGATGCACTGATGTCTTGACCTCTTGCCAAGCTCTAATTCATCTTATACTTACTTCGCATACTGTCATGCCCAAAATTAGGGAAAAACACACACAACAAATTTTTTTAAAAGGGTCACAAAACAAGGTAGTATACAAAAGTATAAGAACAAAATGTCAACCAAAGTACCCATCTCACAAGGGGAGTTTGAGGCATGCGTTGGCTTGCTGTCATCCCTTATACGTCTGGTGAATTAGGCTAAAAAAAATCCATTAACTAGGTCTAAAAAATGAGCTCATGAGGGAAGAATTCCCTAAGTCAACCGCTCAAATATTAAGACAATAATTCTATATTAAAATATTTAAGTAATAAAGATAAGCTTGCCTAGATGAATTTTAAAAAGAATTTAATATAACACGTAATAATTTAAATCACTATAATAGTGTCATAATTATTAATTAATAATATTTGTTACGGATTTTCATCATACCTAGGTCCACCTAGGAATTATAGATTTAATTAATCCCCTAAAGAATTAATGGTCACGATAAATAAAAGAACTTTATAATATCAAAGAATCATTAATTTAATAATTAAATAACAAAAAGAAGATACAATTATAAATGTTTAATGACACTAGCTAAAATAAATAATTACTTAAATGATTAAAAGGATCCAATATCTACACACAAAAATAATAATCTAGAAATAAATATCTAGACAACACCTTAGCCCAAAAAAAAATCAAATCATATCCCAAAATTATAGGGATCTACAAAAAAGGCAAATAATAAATATTGAGGAATTCGTATTAAAGGATCTAAAAGAATTAAAAGTGGAGAAGATATTTTAATGAATTTAAATGAAATAGATTAAAAAAATTCATCCCAAAATCCTAAAGTGAAATTAGGGTTTGGCCAAATAAAGTCAGGCCTAAAACCCTAATCTCCAGCTTTTCCTTCATTTTCTTCCTCAGAGAAGTCTAGAGTTTGCAGGTTGTCCAAGTTCTAGAGAAATGGAGGAGTGACAAAATATACACCCAAGTAAACATGAATGTATACACACACTCAGTGTGTGTATACTTTCATATGTACTTGTGTATATATACCCAAGGATCCAAGATTCCCGATGGCTAGATCTAGACCTTGCAAGCATCTGAAAAAAAAACACAGTCTACAAGGTAAAATCTAAGAGCTTCCCATTGCATGCGTCTTTGTTTTGGACATAAGGAATTAAGTTTTCTCTAAATTAGTTTAAGGAAAACCTATGTTGATGCTATAGAGGTATACTGGAGAACCCACAATGATCCTCTGTGTATACACCCGTTGTACAACAAAGGACTCATCTAGGTGATAAAACTAGCATTTAAATTTATGTCTCAAATTTATTTTAAAAGTCTACCAGAGGATAATAAAATCTAGATGATGTTTACAGAAAATCAGTATATGTCAAATTTTCATATGAGCAATGTTAAAGTGGAACGATCTTGCATGATCAAGGAAGGACACGAGTGTCCAATTTACTCACATTGATTTATTAAAAAAAAAATCTTAGTTACATTCTGGAATAAAAAGTTTCTATTAGGAATAAAATAGCCATCTACAGAAAAATAAATAAATAAATAAATAGCTCTAAGTGCTTTTTTTTTTAAAGCATTACATACACAAAAAAAAATATTTATTAAACAAAATAACATTAAAAAAAAAACATACATCAACAAAAATTAACTTTATTAAATATATTGCAAAGTTAAAAGAAATTAGAAATAACTTTATTAAAGGAAAGAGGTTTTAATTTTTTTAAAGAAAATAAAATCAAATAAGAAAAATCGAAAAAGAAAATCTTTTTAACAAAAAGGTTGTGGAAGGGCCCCAACAAAAATATGCAAGCTCATAAATATTTTACTTTTTAAAAGTAACAAACGTTACTTAATTTAATAAATTTAGAATTTAAGGTTTTCAAAATATGAAAAGAAATTGCGGGGATCAATTTCTTAATAATTTTTTTTTATATTAAATTCAAATTTATAAGAATATATTAATATATAAATCTTCCCTAATTTATATATTAATATATTTATAGTAGTATAAATATTATATTTTTTTTTAAGAAACAATGGTCATAAGGACCATTTTTTGTTAGAGTAATTTACAAATCTAATATTTCTGACATAGTTATATAAAAAGACTAGCTACTAGACAATTTTTAATAAATCTATTTTCTTTTCTTTTATACACAAAACATAATATATATAAGGCTGACAAGTTTAATACTAACATTTAAGAATGATTATTAAAATTATATTTGCTAAGCCAAACAATAAAATGATTTAACATTTTTTTTCTCATTGAAAATATTCATAAAATGTTAATAAATCTTTTCTTCGTGCAATAACATTTCTAAAGCTCAGCAAAAAACATTAATAAAGCTATTCTCTCTTTCATTGCTACGAGATCACATATACCAATAAAATAATTCAAGAAGGATTCCCTTTATTTTAAAGAAATGAAATACTATACTTTTTTTTTTTTCATATAGATTTAACTTAAAACAACAACTTTATCTTTCTTGTTTATCCATAGAAATTACATTTACATGATTCTCTACAAATCTGAATTTTTTTCAAGAAGTTCATAGGAGAGATAAAGAATGTTCTAGTTATATAGACACAATAAAAGTTTGGCATTTACATAGCCTTTTAAAATCTGCTGATAAGGCTTGAAGCCATACATGATCAATAAACACTATAGGCCATTATCCAAGCTTTCCAGATCCACCATAGAAACTAGCTAGCTTTCCTTAGAGAAAATCTGCAACACAAGCCAAGTAGATCATGGAGGCTCACCTCCCAACCTAGGCCATTTCATGGCCACCCCCGAGCTAGGCGAAACAAAGATGGACATGGGATTTGCATGCATTCAACAAGCACATATTCAAACAAAAACTAGCAACAACATGAACACCAAATTTCCTTCCCATGGCTATGCACACAATGGGTCACCTTGGACCCATAGTAGGGGTGAAGGTGGAAGCTACCCAACTAGGAGAATGTCAAAATACAAGAAATAACCAGCCTTCAATAAGGCCTAAAATCTGCTCATAACACCTTCACAAGGCCAAAGATACAACCAACAACCCTTCACATTCCACACAAGATCAACTCCCTTATGTCCCCCAATAATAATATATACAAGATGGAAACATGGATGCCCATTCATACATGCCTTATCCCCTTTCTCCTTGAGGAAGGACTCTACACCAGATGACTAGTCCCAACTTTTTCCCTTCACCCATTAAGGCTCTCTTCCCTCCCAAGGGTGAGTTTGGCCTTGCACACCCCCAAGAAAATAATACAACAAAATAAATAAAGAGAAACTCACATGCATGCATAGATTAGGAAGCCATTCAAAGGACACATAAAACTAGCATTCATACAACATAAGAAAGTAAATATTCACATAGCAACAAGAATAAGTGTGCTCAAGAACCAACCTCAATCCAAGCTTATGGCAGTGAGGGTTGAGATGAGCTTTCTCCAACTAGCCTCCTCCTTTTCTATGCAACACCAAAATCCTCAAAAAAAAAACCAAATTCTCACAATCTCTCAAGTCTCCAAAATTGGAGAGTGGGCAATTGCCTACAATTTTTCCCTCCATCTCCTTAAGAAGACAAACCCTAATCCTTTCAAACAAGAGGGGGAAATTCAAATTCAAAATTCAAAATAAGGAGTGGGCTTGACATGCCTCTTCCAATTTTGTCACTTTTCAAAATAGCATCTTTTGGAAGGGCAAAAATAGTCAAAATACATCATAATGGTCAAAATTGGACCCCCAACACATGGCACCACTATGGGGTAGCCTATTCTTAACCTCCACTACCTTAAATGGTCACTAAATTCCACTCAAAAGACCACTCAAAGATTGCATCCGAAAATGAAAGAGATTTCCACTCATGGCCCCTAAAAATAGAGACCACTCACACACATAAAGCACTTGGGCATTCCAACTCACATGACATGTGTCAATTGACACCACAATTAAATCACATTAAAACACAATACACATGACATGCCAAGTAGACTAAAATAATAAAATAAAATAAAAATAATCAATAATTACATTCATGATCACTTTACAAAAATTACACTTTACAATGAGGTTAATTTCTCCCCTTGGAGATAATCTTGGCTTAACATGATTTTACAAATATCCATCTTTAATTTCCCCTGATATATCCATGGTCTTACCTACACACTTGATAAAATATTAGTAGCTCATGAAATGTCAAATATCATATATATATATATATGTGTGTGTGTGTGTGTGTGTGTGTGTGGGCAACTAGAATACATCTAAAAATCACATTCTTAACATCATAGATTTCTAATTGCATTTCATAATAATTCTCATCATTTTCAACATAGCATTTCTAAAGCATATAAAGTCAAGAATAAAATGATACATGTTAATTCACCTAACATAATAATCATGATCATTTCTCACAAATTTTCCTAACATGAATGTAACATCAAAGTATCATACATAAATCAAAGATTTAACAATTACTATGCTCATGACCTAATAAATAGCATGAAAGTAAAAGCCCTATATCATCGTCACATAATCAAACTCTAGTACATCATATAGTCCAACTGCATCCACACTTTACCACAAGAAAATCACCTACTTCCAATAATACATTTCTAAATTTCAAATCAAGCTATTTCAAGAACATAAATATATCAATTAACCTAGTTTATTAACCATGATTATCTCACATAAACTCTTCTTGTACAAACATGAAATTATGGCATAATATTCTAACTTAAATAATTCATCAATACCATAAGTCAAGACCTAATAATCCAGCGTGAAAATAAGTTCTAAATTATTTACAAGCTACATTTTAAATGATTCGCTCTTCTTGCATTATTATAACAACAAAGCGTTCTATGCAAAATCTCCCACTCAACATTAGGACCTAATAATCACTTTTCTATTAATACATGTCCCAACATAAAATAAATTAAAATGGTCCTTTATGTAAGCATTCATATCCAAATAGAAACATTTCAACATTCAGTAGTGGCACACTCACACCTTCCTTATTACATTTCTTCTAGAGATTACATACACATGGGAAACAATATTTAACTACATTAGAATATATACATATACATATTTCACCCTTTTATTTTTTAAACTACCTTATTCCAATACAATTTCTATAAAACATGCACTTGATAGTATTATCACAAAGATCAGTTGAATTCAATTAATCTTATTTTAAACACAGAGCATCCTAGGATTTTTTAGTGTATAAGTAACATGAAAAGAGTACATCATAATGGTGATCAAACCTCTATCCACCAGGACACAAATTATAATGCAACAACATAAATTTCTAATTACTGAGTCTATTATGTAGAAATATAATACCAAGATAGAATCTCTTAAAACACTTGACATGACTTCCAAAGATAAACTCTTGATAAACATAAGGAAAATCTAGGCAAAGAGCATTTCATGATGCCATTGACCATAATCCAAGTAACAATCACTACATCCACATGAATGACTCATCCCTACTCTAAGGGTCTCCAAAATGTGATTCAAGACCATAACCTATGTCTCCTAGTTCACGTAGAACATCAATACATGCTACAAAATAATCCTCCTAGCAGATCCTCCCTTACATGAGACCAACATGACCTTACCCTTCAATAATGATAGTCAAAACCACACCATTAGGATGTTCATGCAAAAGGGGTAAACAAGAGAGGCACTACACATACCTCTTCTCTACTTCTCTCAAATCTATCTTCACTTCCATGTCTAATACAATGGGCACACCTTATATTTATACGCTCATACAAAATAAACAACTAGGTCGGCTCTTAGACCTATTACAAATAATGCTTCCAAATGAATTGGCTTAAGCACTCTTACAAAAAAAAAAGTATATATGTTGGCAACCTAAATACAATGGGCACATAGCCTTTACAACTTTACATTATGATCGCAAACCAAAATATTGACTGTCGGCTGCTTGCTTTGTTCTTCACTGGCATACACTGGCTGTGCAGCTTCATCTGACTGTAACTTTCACATCCATGCATATCTTCTTATGCGCTCTTAGACTAAGTAAGAATGTAGTCTAACTAACTTAACTTCTAGGGCGCATAACCTAATTCATCCGTACGCATGGGCACATATGCTCTAAGCTGCAGGAACTCTATACACTATCCAATCTTCAACACTTAACCGAATTCTAATCTTTACATGAAGTGTGCTAACTTCAAACTGCTATATGACTTTGTTGCCATAATGATGACACTATAACTAGTCATATACTTCAGTATAGTCAACTTGCCAACACCACTCTTATGTTTCAACACAAATGTATAACTCTACATAAACTCACCCCATCTCATATGTCTCTGATTCAACTTACCCTACACTAGTACATTTGACCTAGTTTTTCTACCAAAATTTTTGACCAAAAAATTAAAAGGTTTTTCTTCGTCAGATTATTGAAGGAAAAATTTTTCTAAAAAAACTTATGCTCGTGTTTTTTGAAATATCGACAAATCCAGAGGTAGTCAAAATTTTGACAAACATGGTTATAACTTTATAAAAAAAGGGAATTTCATTTCTCATTTCATAATTCTCGGCCAGTGAAATAGAAGGGTAGTGCATGCACAAAGGAGATTAAGTTGTTAGGAATGAATGCAAAGTGTTTTGGCAGTCATTCTGTAGCAGTTGTTGTTGCATTCATGACTTGGATTGTCATTGATGTCAACACAATGATATTCTGGATATTAGCAGGAAAGTAGGTATAGTTTTGTTTTGCACACATGTTGTATTGCAGATTGGCTTTTGCGTAGTTGATGGTATGTTCTTTGGTGTGTTATTAACCTATGGTTAATAGCGCAGATGCAAAATAATAAATTTGGAGAGAAGCAGTGAACACAACAGTATACACTATGAACAGAGTACAAATCAAAGAAAATAGAAACAAGACACTAATGCAGGAGCATCTTGGGTGTAAGAGCAATCTTGCATCACCCAAAAATATTTTTTGTTTCTGTATTCAATAAGGGCTATCTTGTGTAGAGTTTCTATTTATGGAAACTTGCTATTTTTAGTAAGTTGGTCTTACGATCTCGGAATGTTCTGATTTTACATGTGGAGGTTCATCTCAGTCATATCAGCCTGCCAGCAAAGTTTCATGGCTAGATCAGGTCTAGTTTTGAAGATATTGAAGATTTTCGGTATTGGTAGCAGGGTACAGAAACTTTGAACTCAGTTTTGAAGGCTTTAGAGGCTCCGGATGAGGTTGAAAATTTGGGTGACAAGCACTTTGCACTAGTCAAGCCTGTAGAGCACTTTGTGGCATTTCCAGAATGGGGTTATAATAGCCAATCAGGTCAACGGGTGATGACTTATGGTCCTCGGAAGTTGGGTCACCTGAAATGGCAGAAAATAAATTTTTTTTTTAAATTTCTATTTGGGTTTCAAAACTCATTTTGAGCCGACTTTGATGTAATAAATTGTAAAATAAAATAATTCTAAGTTTGGTCGGCCCTAAGGGCTAAATTTCTAGAACCTTCTCGGGCAGTGGAAATTACCTATATAAAGAAGGCCCATAGTGTTGTCTAGGGCAGTTCTGGGTAGTAGATTTGGGTATTGATTCGAGGCTTTGTCCTATAGAATATTGTAAGGGAATGCCCATGTGGCTTTGCATATTGTAATTCTGAAAGTTTGTAATTCCACATTTGTGGAGATAATAAGAAGCCAATTTTTTGTTCTTGCATATTATTGTTGTTGTTTCTCTATTTCTGTTATGTGTTTGTGGTATTAAGGGGAGCACCCTTCATCAGACACCTTATGAATTATGGTTTGGACATACACCCTCAGTTAAGTATTCTAGAATTTTTAGAAGTAAATGTTATATAAAGAGAGATGATGATATAGGAAAGTTTGATCCTAGAAGTGATGAAGGAATATTTCTTGGATATTCTTTAAAAAGAAAAGCATATAGATGTTATAACAAAAGAACTAAGACTATTGTTGAAAGTGCAAATGTAAAAGTTGATGAGAAGTTTAAAATTTAGGAAAGAATGCTTGATTATGAATCTGATGGAGAAGCACAACCTCAACCTAACATTGAAAATGCAGAATTATTTTTTGAAACTAATAGTGATTTGCTGAATGAAAGTCATACTAAAGAAGACAGAGAAGAAAATAGAGAAGAAAACAGAGAAGAAAGCAGAGAAGAATATATAGTCAGAACAAGATCAATAACTATGACACCTAACAGGTATACTTCAAGACATCACCCTGTTGAGCAAGTTATTGGAAGTTTAGATAGAGGAGTTTTGACTCAAAATGAGGTACATTTATGTTTGATTTCTCAAATTGAACCTAAGACTACTAATGAAGCTTGTGAAGATGAACATTGGATCAATGCTATGAAAGAAGAACTAGAGCAGATTGAAAAAAATAAGACATGGGAATTGGTCCCTAGACCTGAAGAGAAGAATGTGATTGGAACAAAGTGGTATTCAGAAACAAGATGAATGAAAAAGGAGAAGTGATAAGAAACAAAGTAATATTGGTATGTAAAGGATATTCACCACAAGAAGGAATTGACTATGAAGAAACTTTTTCACTTGTGGCCAGACTTGAAGCAGTGAGAATGTTTCTACAATATGCAACTTAAGAGAAATTCAAAGTGTATCAGATGGATGTGAAGTCAGCATTTTTGAATGGTGAATTGGAAGAAGTCTACATTGAGCAGCCTAAAGGTTTTCCTTTGACACAAGAAGGAGATATGGTATGTAAGTTAAAGAAAGCTTTATATGGATTAAAACAAGCACCTAGAACCTGGTATGCAAGATTGGATAAGTATTTATTGAAATTGGGATTTATAAAAGGAATAGCAGATAGTAACTTATACACAAAAGAAATTGAGAATGGTTTGTTGGTTATAGTTATATTTGTTGATGATATTATCTTTGGAGGAGAAGATGAAGCTAGTGACAAATTTGCAGATGAAATGAAGACTGAATTTGAGATGAGCATGATTGGAGAAATGAAATACTTCTTGGGATTACAAATAACACAAAGCAAGGAAGGTATATTTGTAAGTTAGACTAAGTATTTAAATGAATTATTGAAAAGATTTGGAATGGAAGATTCTAAACCTGTTGGAACACCTATGGTAATCGGACATAAGTTATCTAGCAAAGATGAGACACCAGCAGTTGAGCAGAAGAAGTACAGATCTATGATTGGAGGATTGCAGTACTTGACACATACAAGAACTAATATAGCACATTCAGTGGGGATTGTAGCAAGATTTCAAGCAGAACCTAGAGAATCACATTATGCAGCAATAAAGAGGATATTGAGATATCTGAAAGGAATAATGGATTATGGATTATGGTATGAGAATTTTGATGATTTTACTTTATGTGCCTATACTGATGCAGATTGGGGAGGAAACGTTGATGACAAGAAAAGTACCAGTGGTGGAGCCTTTTTTCTTGGAGGTAAATTGGTCTCTTGGCTAAGTAAGAAGCAGAATTATACTTCACAAAGCACAACAGAAGCAGAATATGTTGCAGCAGCAAATAATTGTAATCAGATTATTTGGATGAAGCAGATGTTGAAAGATATTGGAATAAAGTTTGATGAGCCTATTGTTATACATTGTGATAACACCAGTATAGTGAGTATGTCAAAAAATCTTGTTTTACATTCTAAGACTAAACATATTGAGATGAAGTATCATGTTATAAGAGAGAAAGTTGTAGAAAAAAAGTAAGATTGGAGTACATAAGTACAAAGGAGCAAATAGCAGATATATTTACAAAGCCTTTACCTAAGGATACATTTGTGTATCTGAGAGGTATGCTTGGGGTTATGCCCCAACCTATTTTTGAGAATTGATGCAGATGATTGCATCCATCCAGTGGTATATGAGCCCTATCTTTCTTCTAGATTGGATGTTGGAACTTCCTCTATGGGGGAGTTTATGAGCTGAGTCATGAGGACTCTTGTTATTGTATTCTTCTAAAAAGTGTCTTTTGACATTAAGTTATTGTTGACTTAGTGATAGAATTTCTATCATTGATGTCAATGGGGAGAGATATACATGAAAAACATTGTAGAGTGTATGAGAGAGCTGAATAGGAAAACAAAGCAAGATTTGATTTGATATTTTGCAGTGATGTTGCAGTAATGGATTTTTGGAACATTGGATGTTTTTCATCTATGTTGCCATCAATTCCAATGGGGGAGATTGTTAGGAATGAATACAAAGTGTTTTGGCAGTCATTCTGTAGCAGTTGTTGTTGCATTCACGACTTGGATTGTCATTGATGTCAACACAGTGATATTCTAGATATTAGTAGGAAAGTAGGTACAGTTTTGTTTTGCACACATGTTGTATTGTAGATTGGATTTTTTTTAGTTGATGGTATGTTCTTTGGTGTGTTATTAACCTATGGTTAATAGCACAAAAATAAATTCATTCATTTGTAAGAGTTATGAGCATTTTGGTGAAAGTAGTGTTTAGACAGTGTTTCTGTGTAGCGATGTTTGGAAATCAGAGGATATCTCTTAGCTGGGTTGGAATCTAATTTTGTGTAGTTAAAGGGATGTTGGAGACTCATTAATGATGATGTGTTTCATAGCACAAACTTTGAGGATATGTTTGGAGAAAGTTACAGTAACTGGAAGCCAACAGTTTTATGTGAATTCTGTGTAGCGTGTAGAATTTATTATTTTGTAATTGAGGACCGACTCATTTGTAATTATTTGAGTTTGGTATATAAGAAGGAATTTTTTCCTTATTGTAATGTGTACTATGAAGATTGAGATGCGAATATATGCATGAAGGGAAGAAAAGAGCTAATTCAGTGATGAAGGAAGATTTGTGAGTACAGAGATCTGGAATTGTGATCTTGTGTAGCAGAGAGTGTAGTTTTGGCATAGTGTGAAGGAGGTAATATATATTTCATATTATTCTATTGAATAATTCTAAGATCTTTTGGATAGTGGGTTCAGAGATCTTGCCTTGAATTTGTTTGGGCAGTGGGTCCTTCTGTCTTCCATAAACTATTAACCGGGTTAGAATCTTTTAACAAGGATTGAAAATCTCCTAGTAGGGATTTATATGTACTGAATGTATTTCATAAGAATCCTAACAGGGTCCATCCTCTAACAAGGAACTTACATATTTGTGCGTCATTTTGTGGGCTTCATTCCCACCAGGGTTTACTCTTTTCAAGAGGTTCCCTAGTTAACATATCTTGTGTTATTGTGCAATTGTGTATGATTATCTTTCTATGGTTGATCAGTACAATGATTATATTATTTAAAGCTGTTGAATGGATAAATTATCAGATAACTGATTCTCCCCCCCCCCTCTCAATTATCTTGGGGATCTTTACTTTCTAACATAAGCAGCTAAAACCTTAACCTGGGGTTTTTGGAGGTTTTTCATTCTTTCTCTCAATTGTTTAATTTACTGGATACCCAATCAGTTAAATTTTTCTATTTTATTTTCATGCATCTTATTTTGTCATGAAGTTCCCTATCTATTGGGTTTATCTAATCCAGATATCCCAAAAGATCATCAAAAGGAAATACAAAGATTTTGATGGCTTCAAATGTGTACCTTTTTTGATATGGTTGTTTCATTTCAAAATTATATTTTTCATATCTTCTTCTCCTTCACTCATTTGTTTGAAGCTCAAAATATTTAGCAAAGGTCAATTATTGATCAACGGCTGGCCCTAAGTTTATATATTTGGTGAAACAGTTGGCCCTAAGTTTACCTCCTACATAGTCCTTTGCAGATATTGGCATACTGCAACTACCATGGAGATCGGTATTGCATAATGAAGATTGGTTAAAATGACAAGATTAGTCAAGTAGGGTTTTTCATGCCCCCTTACCAAAAACTCATGGGATTTCATCCAAGAGTTTATGCATTTGTTTAATGAAAAATGAAGATGAATTCTATGATTCCCTTCTCTCACTTTGTCAACCCATATAAATACACAGATCCTACAATTTTGGCCAAGATAACAAAACCGACCTAATAACTTTTATTCCAAGTTAGCCTCCACAATAAAGAAAAATATTTAATTATGTTTATTTAATGCAATTTGGTTACAAGCTAGGAAATTTGACTCAAATGGATGGCTGACCCAAAAAATGGGGGACATTACAATTTTCCCCTCTTCAAGATTTCTTGTCCTCAAGCAATCCACACCTGCATACCCAATCTGAATGCCAAGATCACATATCAGCCTCAAAATCACTTCTCTTCCACTCTTCTTTGTGAGTTTGAGATAAACATCTCTCTTCCAAAATTCATCACTGATCTTATCAATCCTAGACCAGAGGGCATACCTCCATGTAGTAGGAGTGCATAATCATGGGACTTCCTTGATAAACCTGCAGTTCTTCATGACCCTCAATGTCAGATAAACCAAGCATCTCAACATGAGAACTAATATTTTGCATTATATTGCATGAACCAATCAATCTTATATATTGTGAATCAAATAAAGCCTCTATGCATTGGCACTTGAGTTCATCCCATTTCATTGTTATTATTTTTTTAAAACATTTTTCAAAATGTCTATTTTTTTCATCAAGGACAATCTTTCTCTAATAGACTCCATTATGATGTCCCTACCTGAGATGAGTCTAGAACTTTCCTATCCCTCTTGTTTGCAGATTGGGAGCTTTCCTTAGTCTTGTGGAGATTTGAACTTAGGGCACCACTTTGGAAGCCTCTTTTCTTTGGCACTTGAGCCCATCCTATTTTTCTCTTATAATTTTTTCAAGACATTTGCAAAAATGTTTTTTTGTCTTCTTGGACTATCTTTGTCTAATGGACTCCACTTTGATGTTCCTAACCTTAAATGGGATTAAAACTTAGTGCTCCTCTTCAATACAAGTTGGGAACCTTCCTCATTTTTTCATTGTTCTTTCATATGTCTGCTTCATCTTAATTCTTATCTTCGTGGACCTCCATCTATTCTATACAAACAACTTAATATTGTGCTACTAGGTTTGTTTAATAAGTTAATTTGGATAATGATTGTTTTCCCCAAGAGCCCAAACTAAACCTTCGTGACTGATACTTTTATTTAGTTTAGTGGCATCAATCATTTTTGTATCCAATAGAGAGTCTTTTCATGTTATAATGTGCTCTCAAGTTTGTTGTTTCTATGGGAGACAAGTTTTTAATTGCATTCATCAAATTTTCAGTACTATCTCTACCAAATTTCATTCACAAGGATTCTGCCTTGGAGGAGTTCTTTTAAAATACGATTCTCTTGTTTTCTAAATCACTATCAAACTTTATTATGCAAATTTTCCTTTACTTATGATTCATATGTCACAATCATGTGATTTTTTGGTCTATAATTCTAAATAAACCCCCTCCCCATGCTGGATAATTTAGGCTTTACCCATAGTTGCTACTCTGTAGGAAGACTGGAAGTTAAATTTCTATTTCCCATCACCAAACCTGCAAATTAGTCAACCTTGTTTCAGGACTCTTTCACTAACATATTTCATAAGCATCATTATTATGTATGTATATTTTCAAATACCATAAGATCACTATAAAAAATTACCAGAGAATTATCATCTATGTAATAAAGCAATGGGCATATAAAGAAGCAACCCAAACATCCAATCATTGGATTGTTTGTAAGACTTTCTATGATATCTCATGATGACTTTGAAGCTTTAGGTTTTTTCCAGCCATTCTTTCACATAACCATATTTGCAAAAAAAAGAAGGGCAGTGTGTGCGTAGGAGATACATCCCAGCTTGAGCTCAATCTTTACATAAGGTATGTGACTATTATAGCAAGTTTCAGTATTTAAATTCTATCAATCACTGGTTTGATCCTACAACAACATTCCTTATACATTTGGTTATTTAGATTTGGGTTAAGACCATTTGGCATAGACTGTACTATCTACTAAGATGTCACACTAAATCTTCTCCACAACTGTAGCCACTTAGCCTAGCACCGTTGACTATCATAGAGACACTCTAATCTAATTGATCAAGTTAGATTAGGGTCAATATAGAATGGTCAATCAATGGATTCACATAGCATGTACAATTGCCAAGGATTCTTCAATGTGCCTGAGACTATCAAATTCAATCTATGATTCAATTTCAACCTTACTGTTACTACACTGTTGCAAACTTGTCTTCTTCTTACTATTTAAATACATGGAAAGTATCTACCTAGGGTATCAAATCTTGAAGCAATATGCCTCCTTCCATAGTATGAGCACTTATATTATTAAAGTGCATAACCTTGGCTTGCTTCTCACCCAATGGCATTGGAATCCAATGGGGAAACTGCAAGTCAAGGTTCCACCTTCATGATAGAGCTGACTACAAATTTTCTCGGGCTAGTTTGTCAGTGAGGTTGGATTCTTTTGTAGATCAACGCCAAATTTAAAATACAATGTTTGCAAAGTCTAGTTAAATGAACTCTAACAAGAACTATGGATGCGCAAATGAACCTGTAGTGACATTAAAACTCTCTAACCATTACATGATCAGGTTTGCTATGATAGTCAAGCCATGTGTTCAGTTCATAACCGACTATGTAAATGTAACTAAAACTTGAAATCAAATGGTAGTCTATCAAATTTCCTTCAACTACTAACCCTAAAAATTATGGGCTTTCACTACACCAAGTCTATCCGACAACGTCTCTTATTTTACCTCATTATGAATTTTCCCCGCCATATAAACAAACCACCATACAAAAAAATTTGAATTCCACAATATCACTTCTCCAACAAAACACAAATCTCCTTTTAATAATTTATTAAAACTCATTTTTACAAGAACCATCCCAAGAAAAAGATCACCAACTATCCTCTTTGTCAACCTTCATTTTCTACTTAATTGATCTTTGATCTTGCATATTTCCTAGTAGAATCAATGAATGAACCATTTCTTCAATTTAGTAAATAATGTCACAAAGAAAACTACATATCTATAGATCTTTTCACAAGCCCTTCTTGTATACAAATTTGAGAAGAAATCTAATTTTTTGGTAAAACAACTTCTAAAAAAAGAGATGAATCTTTTGACCATGATCAATAGAGTTCATCACATCTATTTTTGATCATCCATACCATGTTCCAAAGCTCCCATTTTGGCACACAGTGGATGTATGCTGACAAAGGTTATGGAATTTGGATTTACATATGCCAATTGCATTTTCTTAAAAGTTTTAAAAGCCTTTTCAACAAATCCAGTTTGAATATATCCTGCAATCATGGCATTCCATGAGACCTCATTTCTTTGAGGCATTTTGTGAAATAGTTCACATGCCTTGTCTATGCTTCCACTTTTGGCATACGTGTCCACCAAGGTAGTTGCAACCACAACATTTGGAGAAAATCATCTATCCTTCATGCTTTGATGGATATCTATGCCCTATTATAGAGTGGCACCAACTACAATGCAACAGTTTTGTACCCATAGAAAACTATGCCCCTATGTCCCATGCGATGCCATGCCTCCTCCAATGCATCCTATCATACATTTCATATGCAAAATCAATTTATTTTGACAAAATGAATCTAAAAATTATATTAATATTAAAATGAAGGGACTTATCTCCTTTGCGCGTGCACTACCCTTCTTTTTTTCGCAAATGAAATAATGAAATGAGAAATGAAATTCACATTTTTTTTTACTTAGGAAGATTATGTATAATCAAGATTATATTTTATACTTGGCAATATCTTGCTAAGCATATTAATATTAAAATCTTGCTAAGTATAAAATATAATATCTTTATATCATCTTTGAAAATTATGTAATAAATACTCTTTGCACAGGCATGACACACAGTCTAACTACCGTAGGGTGTATGACATAAACATTGGAGGAGGCATGGCATCCCATGGGACATGGGACATGGGACATGGGGGCAAAATTTTCTACAGGTGCAAATGCCTATAACTAACTTTCAAACTAGTTTCCCATTAGTTCCCTTCTTGCATTTTTTTGCACAAAAAGTTGTAAAAGTTGTCATTGCAACTTTGACAATTTTGTGCATTTGCTTGTTAGGATTAACAAGGCAGAAATAACAATTATGTGCAAATATAACTAATATCAGAAAATAATAAACCACACAGAATAGAACACAAGACACATAGATTTAACGTGGTTTACCCAATCCCTAGGCTACATCCACCAACAACGAGTCCAATATTATTATTATCCAGTGATTACAACCTAATTCCAATCTATAATCCCTTATAGCCCAATTCTACCACAAGTACTAAAATCATACATAATGAAAATCCCTAACCCTAAGCCATATTATACAATATTTTCCCGCTTTAGGGTTAGAATGAGTTATAAGTAGTCAGCCCAAATAACTGAAAATTAGTCGGCCTCAAAAAAAATTTCCTCAAGGGTTGCACCCCCGAACCCCTACTCTTGGGGGCTGCCACCCCCAAACCCCCGCTCGGGGCCCGGCCTGGCCCCGAACCTCGGCGAGGTCAGGAGGAAAAGTGTACAGTACTTTCCTTATTAGTCACCACAAGCTAACAATCTCCCACTTGGTGACTGATCAGTATCCACACTATACTAAAAACCTCCCTCTTGGAGACTGATCCTGTAGCAATACCGCTACCCACATGAGGCTCCCACTGAATTGAACCACCTTAGACTCAGTTGTTCCTTTATTTTGTTTAGTCTAGAAGACCAACTAAAGCTGAACATGGGTTCAACTTCTCCCTTGTTACTACCTTTGTAAACATATCTGTTGGATTATCATTAGTATGAATCTTTTCCAACCTTAACTGTCCATCATCTAAAACTGATCGAATGAAATGGTACCGTAATTGTATGTGTTTTTTCTTTGAGTGCAAAGCAAAATTCTTTGCAAGATGAATGGCACTTTGGCTATCTATATGTAAAAAATTATCCTTTTGTGGATGTCCCAATTCTTCCATGAAGAATTGAAGCCATATCATCTCCTTGGCTGCCTCTATAGCAGCAACATACTCTGCCTCTGTAGTGGATAAAGCAACCACCTTTTGTAGTCGAGAAATCCAACTCACTACTGTCCCACCAACAATAAATATATAACCTGTAGTACTCCGCCTGCTATCTATATCTCCTACCAAATCTGAGTCAACATAGCCTTGTACAGTAGTAGTAGAACCCCCAAAGTGTAAACACTTACTGGATGTGCCTCTCAAATATCTGAGAATCCATTTGACTACATTCCAATGCTCAATACCAGGGTTACTCATATAACGGCTAACGACTCCCACTGCGTGTGCAATATCTAGCCTAGTACATACCATAGCATACATTAAGCTCCCTACAGCTGAAGCATAAGGTACCTTAGATATTTTAGTCTCTTCTTCTGGTGTCTTGGGACACATATCCTTAGTCAATTTCAAATGACAAGGCAAAGGTGTGCTGACAGCTTTGCCATTTTCCATAGAGAAACGTTGCAACACCTTCTCAATATAAGCAACCTGAGATAGAGACAATTTCCTATTTTTCCTATCTCTACAAATTTTCATACCAAGGATTTGTTTTGCTGCCCCCAAATCCTTCATAGAAAAAGATTTTGCTAACTGTTGTTTCAACCCCTTAATGTGATCCATGTTAGACATGGCTACAAGCATATCATCAACATATAAACATAAAATAATGTAGCTCTCATCATCCAACCTCTTAAAATAAACACAATGGTCAGAATGATACCGACTATATCCATGCCCATTCATAAAAGTGTCAAATTTAATATACCATTGCCGAGGTGCTTGCTTCAAGCCATATAAACTTTTCTGCAATCTGCACACCAAATTCTCCTTACCCTTGACCTCAAATCCTTGTGGCTGAACCATATATATTTCTTCATCCAAATCACCATGAAGAAAGGTTGTTTTAACATCAAGCTACTCTAAATGCAAATCTTCAGTAGCCACAATACTTAAAATAGTACGAATAGAAGTCATTTTAACAACTGGAGAAAATATCTCATCAAAATCAATACCATGTTTCTGTGCAAATCCTTTTACGACTAATCTAGCTTTAAATCTTTTCATACCTCCATCCTCTTCTTTTATCCTGTAAACCCATTTATTCTGTAAAGCCCTTTTACCTGCAAGTAACTTACATAAATCCCATGTCTGATTTTTCAGCAAAGAGTCCATTTCATCTGTCATTGTAGACTCCCACTGAAGCTTTGTATCCACCTGCACAGCTTCATTATAACATTCAGGTTCACCAGCATCTGTTAACAAAATAGAATACAAAGATGGAGAAAATCTTTCTGGAGGTCTACTTAGCCTTGTTGACCATCTAACACTCACTGGGGTGTGTGGTATTTGTTGTTGCTATTGTTGCGGAGCATAAGGAACTATTGGAACATGAACTTGTGGAGTATCATCCAGTACTACATAATCATTTTCTTTCTTCTCATGCTGTAGCAACAGATCTTTGTACAATACTTTCTCATTGAATATGACATCCCTGCTTCTTACAATTTTATGATTTTCAAAATCCCAAAGCCTATAACCAAATTCATCAATGCCATACCCAACAAATACACATTTCTTTGACTTAGCTTCCAGCTTGGTTCTATTTTCAAAATCTATAAGTGCAAAAGCTTCACAACCAAAAGTTTTGAGAAAAGAATAACTCACCTTCTTACCACTCCATGCTTCCTCTGGAATACCACAGTCCAAAGGAGTAGAGGGGCCTCTATTGATTAAATAAATAGCAGTGTTCACTACCTCTGCCCACATATTTTTGAGCAGCCTAGCATGCAACCTCATACTCCTTGCACGCTCCATTATTGTTCTGTTCATGCGTTCAGCCACTCCATTTTCTTGTGGAGTCCTTGGTATAGTTTTCTACCTACGAATACCATTAGAGGAACAATATTCTTCAAATTCTATGCTGCAATACTCACCACCATTATCAGATCTGAGACATTTTAACTTTTTACCAGTCTCATTCTCAACCAAGCATTTCCATTTCTTAAAAGTTTGAAATACATCAGATTTCTATCTAAGGAAATAAATCCATACTTTTCTTGTTGCATCATCTATAAATGTAACATAATACAGAGAGCCACCAAGGGAAGATACCTGAGCTGGTCCCCATACATCTGTATGCACAAGCTCTAATCTCTCATTTTTCTTTTCCTTCCCACTCTTCACAAAACTAACTCTCTTTTGTTTTCCATAAACACAACTTTCATAGAAATCCATATTGACACATTTCAGACCAGGTAAAACTTTCTTTGAATGAATTAATTTCATACCTTTTTCACTCATGTGCCCGAGTCTATTGTGCCATAGTGCTGTGTCAGAATCTACGGCAACAGTTTGATGTTCTTCCTGCTCAACTGCAGCCATTGTTCCTAAACATTCATTATCTTCTGAAACAATTAAAGTAGAAGGAACAGTATGACCTGTACAAAGATATAAGGTGCCTACTTTCACACCTTTTGCTACTACTAAGGAACCTTTTGAAACCTTCCAATTTTTATCATTAAAAGTAACTGTGCAACCCTCATCACCCAGTTGCCCTGCTGAAATTAAATTCCTACTCAGCCTTGGAACATGTCTTACCTCTTGTAGTAGCCAATGATTCCCATTCTGCAACTTAATCTTAATTTTTCCCTTTCCAACAATCTGACAGGGTTCATTATCTCCCAAATAAACTAGCCCAAAATCCCCTTGGACATAATCAACAAAATAACTTCTATGGGGTGTAGCATGAAATGAAGCCCCAGAATCTAAAACCCATGAATCATCAATACTTTCTAAGGACAAGAGCAAAGCATCCTCCTCGGATTTGTTACTTACCACATTTGCCTCCTTGTTTCCATCATTTTTGTCTCCTTGATCTTTCTTCTGAGACCAACAATCTTTCTTCTTATGACCTGGTTTTCCACAGTACCAGCAATCATTTGGCCCTTTAGATTCGGACCTCTTTCCCTTTGATTTTCCTCTTGATTTCCCATGATTTCTAGAGTTGTTTCCTCTATCTCTTATTCTGCCTGTGCTTTCTGTGTTCAATACACTACCCGATGTGGATGCCCCTGAGCTTTTCCTATGAATTTCCTCACTCAATATAACACCAATAACATCATCATACTTTAGGGTATTAGAACCAGAAATAGAATTACTAACAGCCATTACCAAGCCATTCCAGCTTTCTGGCAAAGAAAACAAAATCAAGAGAGCCCTAACCTCTTCATCAAAAGTAATTTTAACTGAGGTTAATTGACTTGTAACTATATTAAACTCATTCAAATGATCAGTAATTGATCCACCTTCTACCAATTTCATATTAAATAAACGCTTCATAAGAAATACCTTGTTTGAAGCTGAAGGCTTTTCATACAACTTCGCTAGGGTTTCCATTAGATCTTTAGCTATCTTTGCTTTAGTAATATTGAATGCCACCGATTGTGCCAGGCATATATGAATACTCCCCAGTGCCTTCCTATCCAAAATATCCCAATCTTCCTGAGACATTGATTGCTCTTTCTTGGCTACTCCCTCTAATGGCCGCCATAGATCCTTCTGATAGAGATAATCCTCCATTTGCATCTTCCATAACTGGAAGTTCTGCCCATTAAACTTATCAACCTTCAGCCTACCCTCGTCTGCCATTTCTCCCACTTAACTGAGAGACTCTCCCACTAACTCGTGAGACCTGCTTCAGAGAATAGATGAAAGAATGAACAAAATAACCTCACTCTGATACCACTTGTTAGGATTAACAAGGCAGAAATAACAATTATGTGCAAATATAACTAATATCAGAAAATAATAAACCACACAGAATAGAACACAAGACACATAGATTTAATGTGGTTCACCCAATCCCTGGGCTACATCCACCAACAGCGAGTCCAATATTATTATTATCCAGCGATTACAACCTGATTACAATCCGTAATCCCTTACAGCCCAATTCTGCCACAAGTACTAAAATCATACATAATGAAAATCCCTAACCCTAAGCCATATTATACAATATTTTTCTACTTTAGTGTTAGAATGAGTTATAAATAGTTGGCCCAAATAACCAAAAAGTAGTCAGCCTCAAAAAAAATTTCCTTGGGGGCTGCGCCCCCGAACCCTTGCTCTTGGGGGCTGCCACCCCCAAACCCCTGCTCGGGGCCCGACCCAGCCCTAAACCTTGGTGAGGTCGGGAGGAAAAGTGTACAGTACTTTCCTGATTAGTCACCACAAACTAACATTGCTAAAAACTAGACTCCAATCTTTAATCTAACCCCTAATACGTTGTTAAAGGTTTAGGTCTCATTAAGACTACTTGAATTTATTCCTCTTTCAAACATGAAATTCCATTTGCATTAAGTGTAACAGATCTTAGCTTCCATCAACAAAAATATTTCAGATTGGTAATGGACAAGTCTTATTTCAATGACTTATCCTTTGTTTCAAACCTCAATGAATTCTAACCAAAATTAGCTCATAAAATTAGAGTTGAAAAAATGGTTGCAAATAAATCATCCTTCTTCCACAAACATTCTAGTCAATGTACAAGTAACGAGTCATTCCATTCAAGAATGACCATGTCTGCCAATATCAACCCAGAACAAAATAAGGAGTATGTAGAATTTAGTGATTGTATCTTCCATTAGATCCACTTCATATGCATAGGTGATGAACATGCATATTTTCTTGAGTGCTATTGGGAGTTTACCTAGCAACACATGTACTATTATGAAAATCACCACAAATCTATTTGATGTTGGGTCTAGCATATGTTGGAAAGTTGACTATACTAAATTATATGACTAGATATAGTGTTGTCATTATGGAAACAAAGTCATATAGCAGTTTGGAGTCGGTGCACTTGAAGGATAGATCAGAAATTAGCTAAGTGTTGAAGACTAGACAGTGTATAGAGTTCTTGCAAATCAGAGCATCTATGCCCATGCATACAGATGAATTATGGTATGCACCCTAGAAGTTAAGTTACTTAGACTATACTCATGCTTAGTGTAAGAGTGCATAAGAATATATGCAAGGATGTGAAAGTTACTGTTAGTTGAAGTTGCACAGCCAGTGTGCGCCAATGAAGAACATAGCAAGCAACCGACAATTAGTATTTTGGTTTGTGGTCATGAAGTAAAGTTGTAAAGGCTATGCTCCCATTATATTTAGGTTTCCAACATGTATACTTGTTTTTTTGTAAGAGCACTTAAGCCAATTCATTTGGAAGCATTATTTGTAATAGGTCTAAGGGCCGACCTAGTTGTTTATTTTGTATGAGCATATAAATATGAGATGTGCCCATTGTAATTGATATGAAAATGGAGATAGAGTTGTGAGAAGAAGAGAAGAGGTATTCAAAGTTAGCATAACATGTATTAGAGCTTAGCTATAGGTCAAGACATCAGCACATCAAAGGAACTGATTTGACAAGCAGTGTCACAATGACAGTTCACCCAACAGATATAGTGTGTATCTGATCTTAGAAGGTTTTAGCCTTCATCATTTGAGAAGTGAGCTCTAGGATAGTGAGTCCACTCCCCTAATAGGGATCATTGTAAAAGACTCCTTACAGGGTCCAACCCTTAACCAACTCTACTCTACTAAAAGCATTGTAAAGCTACTCCTAACAGGGTAAAGGATCTTCTAACAAGGATCACTAAACACTAGTGTAGAATATTAGTGGGTGTCAATTCCCACCAGGGTTTTTACCTATTTGGGTTTCCCAATAATCATATTGGTGTCATTTGTTGATTTCATGTTTCATGTTTATGTGAATGTTTAATTCAGTACTTAAACATTTAAAGTTCAATATAAAGATTAAAGAGAAAAGTACAATATAGTGAACACCGATTCACCCCCCGCCCCCCACCCCCACCCCCCTATCAGTGTTCCCATTCCTAACAATTGGTATTAGAGCTCTAGTCCTCAGCATAGAAGTTTAACCACTTTAGGAGATCATGGACAAAGAAGAAATGAAACATTTGAAAAGAAATCTTGAAGCTTCTCTTGAAGACCTAGATAGTTCAGAAAGAGAAATTGAAGAACTAAAAGAAAAGGTCAGTGATGCTCAATTAGTTATCAAAAAACTAAGAAAGGATCTGAAAGAATGTTCCACCAGTGATTTGGGAATAATGGTTAAGAAGTTGAATGAATAAAATTCATCCTTAAAAGAATAGATTGAAGAACTTGATGATAAGTTGATGAACAATCAAGATGTCTTTAATGAACAAGTCAAGGAGAATTTTCAACTCAATGAAGAACTGAGATAGGAAAAAATGGAAATCTTGGAGCTAAGGAATAGCAAAGAAATCTTGGAATCTCAATTAAAAGAAGAAAAGAATCATATTGAAAAATTACACACCAGTTCTGATTTAGTAGAATCTCAACTATATGCAAGAAGAACCAAAGGAGACACTAGCTATATTGGCTACAATGAAGCACAAAATTAGATTGACAACATGCAAGCAAGAATGGATTCACAAAAGGACTCTACTGATGCTAAGAAGATTGAAGATCAAACCAAAGATAAAGTTGAACCACTTAAGAATGAGTGCAAGCCTATAGACCACACTTTCTTTTCTTGTAACAAGCATGGACACATTTCCAAGAATTGTACAGAGGTAAGAACTTTTAATGGTTTACGTTATCAGAATGTTACATGCTAGATATGTTAATATAATGGTCACTCAACAAAACAATGTAAAATGGTGAATAATGTTAATGCACTAAGGAATACAAGACCTCCAATCATTTTTCAGACTTGTAACAAGGTAGGGCATATTTCTAGGTTCTGTAAATCATGCGTGCAAGGTCAAAAAAGCCCTAAAAAGGTAGAAGAACTAGTTCTAGATCTAGAAGGAGAAGTTAATTTTGTCAAAGCATCAGATGATGAGAGCATGATTTGGAAAGAGGAAAAGAAGGATAAAGTTGATGTGAATGTATTGGATGCATTCACAATGGGCACACCCTCTACATCTGGATGAATGGTCCTTAGGGCCATAGGGGGAGCTAATTTAGCTCTAGACCGATGCGCGGCTAGCATACTCACTCTCAGAGTATGTGCCCTTGGACTTAAGCTTTTGGAGTGGAAAGGAACCTTCGTGCAAGAGCACATAAGATGATTGTTAGTAAAACTCAAGTTGGAAATTTTGAAGTGATAGCCTGGTTTATGCAACTTGCATTAATGGTAGAATTCTCACTTTAAGTACACAGAAAGTTGTTTCATTACTCATTGTATTCAAAGTTAGAATGATTGAAGAGTAGAAAGAGCCTTGGAAGTAGTTGTGAAGATTTGGAGATTGATCCATCAGTGTTTGCAGTGCATTTGATCAGTTGCAAAAACCCTAGCTTGTTGCACCGATCTGGAAGTCATCAAACTATCTCAGAGATTAGTTGGAAAGAAATTATCAAGTAAGTCATGGCCACTCCCATTGTTTATGATATCGATAAGAAGAATAGATATTTTTTCAAGAGGCATCCTTTTAAATCAATGCTAGATGATCTAGAGGGAGCTTTCTCCTGCATGCCTATGGGCATCATGCATGTAGAAGACATAAGGGCATACATTCATTGCAAGAAGGAACCAATTGGATTGGATAGGTTAAGGGTGCACATGGATTCCATGCTGAAACCAGACAAAACCTTCATGGATGAATATGCTAAATGGAATGATCACCCTATCATTGAGTATGCTATGGCATATGAGTTCTATGAAATAGAATGGATTAAGATTTTGTTAAGCAGAATACATGATGATCTATTTTGGATTGGTGATGTGCTGATAAGAATCATAGGTGACCTAATACATGAGATGACAAGCCTATCTATAATAGGCACCATCCTTTCTATGGGCAAGGATGTCAGGAAAATGGTTGAGCAAGTTTGTAAGTTAAGGAGCGATAGGGGTGGCATGACAATTGAGCCTATAGAGCAAGAAAACATCAAATTGATGTCTATGATACTTGGGTATAGGCTCCATCACACTAGCAAGGTGAATAGTGTATCTACAGGCACTATTCTAGCTGCCATCAGACTTGTAAAGGAAGATGGAGAGTTCAACTTATGTGAGATCCTGCACGCATAATTGATTGAAAACATTAAGGCCATCAAGCATAAAAAAAAAAGATATTCAGGTTTGGGTCCTTAATCATCTATATGTACCTTCATATAGTTGGGAAAGTTTAAGATATGTATTTGGATAAGACAATTCCAACCATGCCACAGATATCACTCAAGGCATCAACTAAAAGCACATTAAGAGATTATATCACATTGGAATTGAAGACCTTTAGGGTCAAGATGCAAATGAGGTATAGAATTCCAGAGAACATTGTGGAAAAGTATAAGGATACAATATATTTCATGGTTAAAACTGACACTACTTGTATGGAAGCTATTGAAATAAGAACTAAGTGGATTCATCCACTTGGTTATGAAGTAGAGGAACAAGTCCTTGAGGCATAAGCACAAGTTCTACTATCAGCCCCCAAAGATACCAATGAACCTAGGTGGGGAACTTATGAGGAAAAGACAAGGGAAGTAGATGCTAAACTGAACAATGCAGCAACAAAAAGAAAGGTTGCCAAAGTGACATCTGAGATCTTGAGAATACATGGTATATCTCAAGAAGACCTAGACAAGGCAAGAGAAGAGAAGATTTCTTTGGAATTGAAGAGCGCAACAGCAAAAGAAGGACAAGAAGATCCTAAGTTGAAAAAGATAAAAATTTAAAAGGATTATAATCAGAAGGATATAATTGATGACACTCCTTCTATGCCCAAAGAAACCAGTGATCCCATTACTCCTCTAAAGTATAGGCCAATGATCAAGAGAAAGAAAGAGGTCAACACTAGTCATCCATCCTCGCAAGCATTAAGGAGAAAGAAAACCAGTCAAGCACCTCCTAAGGTAGGAATCAGACCAAGTCTTAAAGCCTTGAGCACAAGAATAATTGATGAGGGAAGAATTGATCAAGTTGGTAAATATTATGAAACATACAGTGAAATTGACAAATTAGAAATCCATAATATGATTATCAAACACATGGTAAAGTTCAAGAAGATAGTTCTTGAATTGAAAATAGTAATTCTAGATAAGGTATGGGAGATAATGGATACCTTAAAAAGACAAGCCATAGAAGAAGACTTCAGAATTAGGGAACAGATTCTTGATTCCACTCTTCCAGTATGTTCTCTTGAAGAAAGAACATTCTTACTAAATCTTGTGAAGCCGCACTTCAGAAAAAAGATGCGGACACTTCATCTCTTGAACAAGGACTATGAGCTTATTTCTCAAGAAATAGAGAAGGCCTTTGAGAAGGTACTCCTAGAGTAGCACATGAAACCTAAGTCTAGGCCCATCTCTCAAGCACCTAGTAAGAAAGACAAAGTAGGAGAGACCATTAATGTACAATCCATAGGTCCTCGGGATTCAATGCCTATAGTAGAAGTACAAATAGAGGTAGATAAGTCTATGCCCATGACAGAGTCACTTAAGGACAGTACCATTATCATTGATAATATCAAGATAACCATGGAGGCCACTGATACTGATTTGGATAAGTTTGAAGAAGCTTTTGTGAGCACACAAGAAGCTAAAATTTTATGCAACAACACACCACCTACTCAAGAAGAAGTACATATTGAAGACATATCTGATAAGAAAGAAGATAAGAAAGAATAAGAAGAGGAATAAAAGAAAGAAGAAGACAAAGAACAAGAGAAAGATGAAACCTCTAGTGATCTAGCCAAGATAAAACTAGTAGTGATGGAAAACACTCCGATCACTCCCTCCTCAGCATTGTTGTCAAGTTTGACACCTGACACATCCAGTTTGGACTCCTAGAAAGAAGAAGACCTAATTAAGTTCAGCATCCTAGCTATGGAGAAGGCAAAGGAGAAACAAGTAATGAGAAATCCTCTCCTAGTGGAATCAATGAACATATTGAACAACTTGTTGCCATCAGACAAAAAGGTGTCCAAGGTACAATCAGTTGATGATGTCAATACAATCATATCACAATTCATGAGCAATTTTTCTAGTCTAGAAGAATCTGCATCCATAGCAGCAGAGGAGAAGTACTTAAAGAAAAGACTTGATGAAGTCATGAGAAATTTTGCACATGAATTGAAGTCACTTAAGAAAAGTAAAGCATCCCTAAAAGAATTTTTTTGAGCAGGAAAGGAAATTCATAGTAAAATCCATGGATCAGGATAAGCTCACAGATGCTCATCTTAAGAAGATAAAAGAGGTGGAGGCTATGATTGAGCAGGTGAAGAATTTAGTGCTAGAAACATCCACTGATGTGAACATGTGTAACAATGTCTATCAAGGTCAGTTGGACAAAATTGAGAAGTTAGAGAAAGACATGGAGAAGATAAGGTCCATATAGACTTAGTTGAGGAATGCTCTTGCGCCCTCTTTAGACATCCTCAATTAGAACATAAAGGAGATTGATGCAACCATGATAACCTATGATCAAGGTCTAAGCATAGAATTGGAAAAGATGGAGAAGATATAATATGCATTATGCGCCCATCTCCAGATAGTTAACTCTCTGATAAATTTTTTGAAGAAGGAGATCCAGAATCTCAAGATAGCATATCTGGATGTTTTCCCTTAGTAAGTGTATGTAAATATAGTTTTTTGATACACCTTTTTCATTAATGTCAAAGAGGGAGTTGTATAGAATATGTAATTGACATGTATAGGGAGTTATAAGTATGAAGATAACAAAAGTTTTTTATAGTAAGGACAGTTAGCAAATTGGCCATATTCCTTTGTTTCCATCAATGACAAAGGGGGAGATTGTTGGAAAGTTGACTATACTAAAGTATATGACTAGATATAATGTTGTCATTATGGAAACAAAGTCATATAGCAGTTTGGAGTCAACGCACTTGAAGGATAGATCAGAAATCAGCTAGGTGTTGAAGACTGGATAGTGTACAGAGTTCCTACAAATCAAAGCATCTGTGCCCATGAGTATAGATGAATTATAGTATGTTCTCTAGAAGTTAAGTTAGTTAGACTATACTCATGCTTAGTCTAAGAGTGCATAAGAATGCTATTGGAATAACTGAGAGGGGGGTGAATCAGTTAAACACTTGTCCCTTTACAAAATGCATAATTCAAAACAATACTTCAATTTTTGCTACTCAGTAAATATGAAATACTTTCACTGTCTGTGCTTTTGCCGATCATTAGTCTAAATATTTTTAGTAGTAACCGATCAAATCTAACATGTAATATGAAAAGTATGATAACAAAAAAATATCACAATCAACACATAACACAAGAGATTTAACGTGGAAACCTTATGAAGGGAAAAACCACCTGGGACTGGCAACCCAAAATATTCACTCTTCTAAAGTGAGGTTGGTGAAGACCCAACCCTATTAAAGGTTTACAAACACACTATTAGGTGTGACCTTGTTAGAGGATTTTAGACCAACAGTTATTATCCAACCATCAGTCACTCTGGGGTTGACAGGATAACAATGTTCACTCTATGAATGAAACATAAAAAGACTTTCTTAGTCTACTCGGTTAAGAGATTTGACTCTGTACAATGGTTAAATATGTAATAGTAGATGATCTTCCTTGATACAACTTCAATTGTAGATTACAGATCAATATTCAGCTCATACAAATCTTTTTGATCAATATACCACTTCAAATTAAATACTATATCAACTTACTGTCCATCGGTTATTACTTTATGTCACTCGGTAATTATTCTGTAGCTCAGTTCTCACTAACCATTATGATCAAAATGCATGAAAACTTGTTCACACAATAATTCTGCAATATCTTCTTCTTCTGGCATCTGCATTATAAAAATCTAGTCTCTTATATAGACATGCAAACTATTTTCTTCTTGTCCATCAAATTTTGCCGCTTAATCTCATTCATTGATTTTTCCACTTTAACCTTCCTCGGCTGATGTATCAATAACATGTTTCAATTTGGTTCATCAGATCTTCCTTGAATTTTTCTAGGCATTGATCTTCATAATAAACTTTATTTGTTACCCTGAAATTGAGGTACTTTACAGCTCATCAATCTTGTCAGCTAAACTAATCATTTAATTCCTTTATGTTCTTGTCGGTTAACGAAGAAATGTGTTAGTGAACACAAGCTTGGTTAATATTGTAGTCGTCGGTATACACTACACTCTTTCAGTGTATACTAAAATGCTTCATTAACCGACAACACTGCTTTGTGTCTTTCAGCTCTATTCTTCATCATAGATGAATGCAACATAATAAAGTCAATATCTGTTGGAATTAGGATAGGTAGGTACTGAGAGGGGAGGGGTGAATAAATGCGTTCAAAACTTTACTTGAAAAACCTTTCAGCTCTATAACTATATACTATGATAACCGATCAAAATAACTTGAATATAATTGTGTAAATTAATCATCTAGTTAACTTGAGAAAGTAAAAAACATGAAATCAATATGACAATCACATAACACAAGTATTTTGGTAACGCAGAAACACTTGTAAGAAGGTAAAAACTATGGTGGGGATGACACCCACAAATTTTTCACTACTGCAGATAGAAAAGGTTTGCCTATTAAGGCTACAAGTTTTGATCACTTTTGGTGATCTTACCCTGTTAGGAGTAACATGTTAGATCAGCTAGATCTACCTAGTTATAGGATTTAACAACACTAAATGAAGTGTGTACTCAGTTAAGAGATTTATACAAAGACTGTTAAATCTACTCGGTTAAGAGATTTCACCAAAAACTCTATCACAATTGTCAAAACGTAATAGGAAATTATCTGCTAGTTGACAACTCAATTGTCTAAAATAGATCTATAAGTTCTCATCAAAATATCACCTTATTTGTGATGATTCTCTACTCTGTTATGTTCGGTAGCCTTCACTGATTCTTCTCAATCTAATATCCTCTATACTCTATTCTGCTCGGTAAACTGATTGTCTTGAAGTTAGGCAATTTCTTCAAGTGCTCCGTGATTCATATATATCAGTTCAACAACCTCATAAAATGGTGTGAACATACAAAATATATAGTGTTCTATTTTTTCCGCCTTAGCAAAGATTAGGTTACAAGAATAATCAAAACCCTAAGATCTACGGTGTAAAATAGCCTAGATCAACTATTACAATAAGATAAACATTACATTTAATGAGTATCTTTTACAATAAATGCTCCTCAATCTTGGTAAACCATTTTACGATCTGTTGTAACTGTTTGCATAGAAGAATGTGCCATTTTAGATTACTATGCCATTTTTTGTGATTGTCAGTAAACACTGTATAATCTGCTTTGTGTATACTATGATTCTTGGTGTTTACTGACTGTCGGTGTCGATGTCACTAGTGCTCGATAAACTATGTGATGCTTGGTGTAAAAGGCTTTACCGACTGCTTTGTCTTACTTCTAGTTACCGACTGTCTCAATATAAGTAACCGACTGACCTGTTTAACATCCTTTGATACTAATGACAACCTTGAATGCTCAATAGAGATTAACAAATATCATCAAGTCATAGACTCATCAACAAGTTACTTAGTGTATTTTTTATCCTCATCTGACATATACATCTTCCTCATGTAGATATTTCTGTTCTTCATCTCTTTCACCTTTCTTTAGATGTTTCAGTGTAGCAACTTACAAGATAAGTGTTGTCAAGCTAGTTGACATCAATGACAACATAATACTGATTTAATCATCTTACATCTCTAATCAAAAACTCTTCAGTCATCTTTAATCACGGTTTCTTCAATCAAGTTCTAAATCAGTTGTAGTTCATCAAAGATATGCAAGGATGTGAAAGTTACAGTTAGTTGAAGTTGCACAGCCAGCATGTGCCAGTGAAGAACAAAGCAAGCAGCTGACAGTCATTATTTTGGTTTGTAGTCATGATGTAAAGTTGTAAAGGCTATGCACCCATTATATTTAGGTTTCCGACATGTATACTTGTTTGTTTGTAAGAGTGCTTAAGCCAATTCATTTGGAAGTGTTATTTGTAATAGGTCTAAGGGCCGACCTAGTTGTTTATTTTGTATGAGCATATAAATATGAGATGCACCCATTGTAATTGATATTAAAATGGAGATAGAGTTGTGAGAAGTAGAGAAGAGGTATGCAAAGTCAGCATAAGATGTATTAGAGCGTGGCTAGAGGTTAAGACATCAATGCATCAAAAGAACTGATCTGACAAGCAGTGTCATAGTGACAATTCACCCGGTAGATATAGTGTGTATATGATCTAAGAAGGTTGTAGCCTTTATCATTTGAGTAGTGAGCTCTAGGATAGTGAGTCCACTCCTCTAATAGGGATCAATTCCCACCAGGGTTTTTACCTATTTGGGTTTCCCCGTAATCATATTGGTGTCATGTGTTGATTTCATGTTTCATGTTTATGTGAATGTTTAATTCAGTACTTAAGCATTTAAGTTCAGTATAAAGATTAAAGAGAAAAGTAAAATATAGTGAACACTGATTCACCCCCCCCCCCCACCCCTTCTCAATGTTCCCATTCCTAATAGCATATACCTTCTATGATCAACTCTTATATGTACAAGTGATAAACATTTAGATTTTCCTAAGCAGTACTGTGAGCTTTCCTCCAACACATATACTATTGTGAAAATCATCACAAGTCCATTTGTTGGAGGAAATCTCATAGTACACATGTTTGGAGGTCTGAAGGAAACAAGAGAATTTGAAGAGTCATGAGTCTTAAGATTGTACTTAATATAGCCAAGCTTCATTCAATGGTACATTCAAACATGAAACAAACCATTCTTAAACTAGATGAAACTAGTAAACCAAAGGACATATTAATTATAAGTAAACTAGTAAACCAATGGACATGCTTTTACTACTAAGTCTCTGTTTGTTGGGCATACTAATTATAATTACTTGACATATATCACAAATGTTGCTCATTAAGGTTGGCGGGATGATTACACCTATCCTGAAAAAAGACTATCAAATCTTTATGCTTTCAAATCAATTACCTATCGACATATCCCTTGCGAGGGAGAGAAGCCAAACACATAAAGAACATGCACATAAACACGATAGCTGAAAAACTTAAATGGAATACACCAAGAAGTACCAAATGATGAATGCTCAATTTTTATAATGGCAAAGCAATATCAGAACCATCCATTTCTAGAACTTGATTTTTCTATAGTCCTAATGATTTTTCTTATTTCTTATATGTGCTTGGTGACAGGATTTTGAACATTGTTGACATACTTAAATGGAATACACAATACCAAATGATGAATGCTCAATTGTTGTAATGGAAAAGCATCAGAACCGTCCATTTCTAAAATTTTATTTTGTATAGTCTTAATTATTTTTCTATAGTCCTAATGATTTTGAAAATTGTTGACAAAGAGTGTTTCTTTTTTTGAATATAGTATAAATGATTTTTCTATAGTCGTAATGATTTTTCTTATTTCTTGTCTTTTGTCCCTTTTGGATTTCCTATGTTTGTGCTTCATGATAGGATTTTGTCACCTTCTTTTGATGGTATATTTCATTCACTCTATGTGGACTACTATTTTGTTTACTATTTTATTTCAGCTTGATATTTCTTTCATTTTTCATATACACAGAGACTACACATGCTGATAAAAAATGAGCTATTTGATTTAGGTTTACTTTTCATTATTGTAAATGGTTAATATTTCTGATGGTACTCCTTGGTGTATTCCATATAAAAATAATCATACAAAAATAATAAATGTAGTATCGATGGTGCGGTGCACTATTGATATAGCCTCAATGACTCTTGTCAATGTGCCAAACTATCAATGTGGTGGTGGGCAATGTGTGTTGAAGACTTCATGGACACCAAACAACCCTGGATGACAATTTTGGTGCTGCCCTAATAGGAAAAAGGTTGCTAATGTGTATATATTTAATATTTCTAATGTAAATGCTATTAACTACTAACCGACTGTAACTACTAACTAACCTTATAAAACAACAACAACTAAGAACGATCGCTTGCCAACATCTACTAAACACAAAGTCCTTGAGAGATCAATCAATCAGGATGAGTGGATGAGGATGATGAGATGGGGGAAGTGGAGTTAAATCCTGATGAAAAGGAAGCTCAATCTGGCTACAATTAAGAAGAAGAAGAAGATGATGATTATCATCGAACACAGATTGAAGAAGAGTACTATAGAGAGCAAGCCTATAGTACCAAGGAAGTTTGACAAGAACAAGGAATATGGCTTAAATAGAATGGGAAGACATCTCTCTAGCCTGGGCTTGGATCCTTCGACAATTAGCTTGATAATAAATGAAGTAGATGAGAGCTGAGCAATTAGCTTCCCAAGAAAAATCTTGTAAATGAACTATGTGTACCCCAATTCTTGTGTGTTTTGTGCATATCTAAATGACATATTTGAAACAAGAAGGGTAAATTTAGCCTTATCCTTGTTGTTTCAAATATATCATTTGGGTACGCATAGAGGGCACATGAATTAGGGTACACATAGTTCATTTATGGGCTTTTTCTTGGGAAGCTAATTGCTCATCTGTCATATACATTATTATGAATCTAATTGCCAAAGGATCTAGGACTAGGCTAGAAAGATGTCTTCCCAAACATATAATAAACATGCATATAAACACGACAGCTGAGAAACATAAATGTAGATTTCACAATAGCTGAGAAACATAATTGTGGGCATCATGGTCACAATTTTTTGGAGACAACATAATTGAGTTGTATACCCAAGTGATGGAGAGCAACTTCTACACCTCCAATTCCAAATTGAATACATTTGTTGGAGGACCTTGTATTCATGAGCAAGAGATGTAGTCAACTTGGAATGAGAGGTGTAGGAGTTGCTCTCCATCATCTAGGTATAATATAACTTAATTACTTTGTCTCCAAAAAATTGCAACCACGTAGGTGATGAACACGCATATTTGTCTAAGCACTATTGGGAGCTTACCCAGTAACACTTGTACTATTGTGAAAATCACCACAAATCTATTTTCTATTGGGTCTAGCATATACCTTCTATGATCAACTCTTATATGCATAGTTGATGAACATTCAAATTTTCCTAAGGAGTACTTTGAGTAGTCCTCCAACACATGTACTATTGTGAAAATCATCACAAGTCCATTTGTTGGAGGGCTACTCATAGTACACATGTTTGGAGGTTTGAAGGAAACAAGAGAATTTGAAGAGTCACGAGTCTTAAGATTGTACTTAATATAGCCAAGCTTCATTCAATGGTACATTCAAACATGAAACAAACCATTCTTAAACCAGATTAAACTAGTAAACCAAAGGACATACTGATTATAAGTAAACTACTAAACCAAAGGACATGCTTTTACTACTAAGTCTCTATTTGTTGGGCATACTGATTATAAGTACTTCACATATATCACAAATGTTGCTAATTAAGGTTGGCGGGATGATTACGCCTATCCTAAAAAAATACTATCAAGTCATTATGCTTTCAAATCAATTACCTATTGATGTATCCCTTGCGAGGTAGAGAAGCCAAACACATAAAGAACATGCACATAAACATGGAAGTTGAAAAACTTAAATGGAATACACCAAGAAGTACCAAATGATGAATGCTCAATTGTTATAATGGCAAAGCAATATCAGAACCGTCCATTTCTAGAACTTGATTTTTCTATAGTCCTAATGATTTTTCTTATTGCTTGTCTGTGCTTGGTGACAGGATTTTGAACATTGTTGACATACTTAAATGGAATACACAATACCAAATGATGAATGCTCAATTGTTGTAATGGCAAAGCATCAGAACTGTCCATTTCTAAAATTTGATTTTGTATAGTCTTAATTATTTTTCTATAGTCCTAATGATTTTGAAAATTGTTGACAAAGAGTGTTTCTTTTTTTTATTATAATATAAATGATTTTTCTATAGTCGTAATGATTTTTCTTATTTCTTGTCTTTTGTCCCTGTTTGATTTCCTATGTCTGTGCTTCGTGATAGGATTTTTTCACCTTCTTTTGATGGTATATTTCATTCACTCTATGTGGAATACTATTTTGTTCACTATTTTATTTCAGCTTGATATTTCTTTTATTTTTGGCATAGCTGTAGATTGCTATATGCCATTTTTCATTTGATGGTATATTATCTTTAAATTGGGAGATTGGTTTTAGATATAATCTTTAAGTATTATTTTTGGCATAGCTGTAGATTGCTATATGCCATTTTTTCATTTGTTGTCACCTTCTTCTGATGGTATATTTCATTCACTCTATGTGGAATACTATTTTGTTCACTATTTTATTTCAGCTTGATATTTCTTTCATTTTTCTTATACATAGAGACTACACATGCTGATAAAAAAATGAGCTATTTGATTTAGGTTTACTTTTCATTATTGTAAATGGTTAATATTTTTGATGGTACTCCTTGTTGTATTCCATATAAAAATAATCATATAAAAATAATAAATGTAGTAATGATGGTGGGGTGCATTATTGATATAGGCTCGATGACTCTTGTCAATGTGCCAAACTGTCAATGTGGTGGTGGGCAGTGTGTGTTGAAGACTTCATAGACATCGAACAACCCTGGACAACAATTTTGGTGCTGCCCAAATAGAAAAAAGGTTGCTAATGTGTATATATTTATTGTTTCTAATGTAAATACTATTCATTATATTATAAGAACTAATGTAGACTAGGCATCATAGGGAAATAATGGTTGTGGATACTTTAGTTGGGTTGATGACAACTCATCTGCATCTACCCGCCCATCTCCACTTATTTGCGATAAAGGATTTGAGTGCAAAACGTGTCAGGCTAGGGCAAATGCCAAAATTATATTTTTACGATGCCTTCTCTGTATTGTAATCGCATATCTTTGTTGCAACCATATGCGGAAATGAGCTCAGGAATTAGTCAATTTAGTATTTTCATATTGTAACTAATATTTTAATATGGATATGGTGTAACTTCTCTTTGCCTCAAGTGCGTATATATATGGTTTACATCTTTTGTTACAAAAATTCTTCATGTTTATGGCTCATGTGAGCCCCAATCTAGGCCCAGGCTAGAAAGATGTCTTCCCGAACACATAAAAAATATGCACATAAACACGACAACTGAGTAACATAAATGTAGATTTCACAATAGCTAACAAACATAATTTTAGGCATCATGGTCACAATTTTTTGGAGAACGTAATTGAGTTGCATACCTAGATGATGGAGAGAAAATTCTGCTCCTTCGATTCCAAGTTGACACCATGGGATCCAAAGACCATGGATAAGGAATAAATTTAGAGAACGAAGGAGGGCCATAATGACCAAAATAATACATGACAAACCTCAAGTTAAATGAGGCAACTGCGAACATTTTAATAGTTTTTTATTATTAAATAATAAAATTTGAATATACTAGTGTTCTAAGCCCCCTCATTACATGATTTATTATTGTAAGCCCCCTCTAACTTACACATCTAGAAAATGAAATTACAACCTATTGGGATTGAGACAAACCTTATAGAACAATAGCAGCTAGGAAGAATGTATTCAATAGATGTTGGCAAGAGATCCTTCCCAGTTGTTGTTGTTCTATAAGGGTTGTCTCAATCCCAATAGGTTGTAGTTTCATTTTCTAGATGCGTAAGTCAGATGGGGATTACAATAATAAATTATGTAATGAGGGGGGTTAGAACACTAATATATGCAAATTTCATTATTTAGTAATAAAATTCTATTAAAATTTTTGTAGTTGCCTCATTTAAATTGAGGTTTGTCCTATATTATTTTTGTCATTATGGACCTCGTCCACTCTCTAAATTTATTCCTTATCTATGGTCTTTGGATCTCACAGTGTCAACTTGGAACAAGAGGAGAAGAAGTTTCTCTTCATCATTTGGGTATACCACTCAATTTAGTTGTCTCCAAAAAATTGTGACCATGACGCCTACAATCTTATTTCTTAGCTGTTGTGTCCCAGGACCCCTTATGACCCTTTACAACCATTTATGATCCCTAAGAATACATCTTAGAGGTCTTAAAATGTTGTAAAGGGTCATAAGAGGCTCCTAGGAGGTGTTATCTCTATTGTGCATTAAAGGTTGTCATCAGTATCAAAGGTTATCAAAGATATCAATCGATTACTTATATTGAGCTAGTCGGTAACTAGAAGCAAAACATACTACTTGGTTAAGCTTGTACACTTAACGTTAAATAGTTTACCAAGCACCAGTAGACACCGACACTGAGTGATAGTAAACACCGAGCACTAGTATATACTGAGCAGTCTACATAGTGTTTACCGAGGATCACTGGAAATGACATAGTAATCAGGAATGGCACATTCTTCTATGCAAATGGTTACAACATATCAAAAAATGTTTTACCAAGATCAAGGGATATTTATTGTCAAGATATTTATTAAATGTAATAAAGATCTTATGTAATATTCAATCTAGACTATTTTTATACACCGTATATCTTAGGTTTTTATCTAAGACTTGTAACCTAATTTTGATTAAGTGGCATAATATAGTATGCTATATAATTGTATGTTTGCATCATTTTTGGTGTGAACTGATGTATGTATCAAGGAGCACTTGAAGCACTTTCCTAACTTCAACTTTATCAGTTGACAAAGAAGAATAGTATACAAAGGAGATTAGATTAAGTAGAATCAGAGTAGGCTAACTGAGCAGTTCAAAGAAGAGATACATCATAGTAAAGGTGAAAGATATTCAATATTTAGATATCTGTATCAAACAATTTAGTTTTCAATTAGCAGATAATTGCCTATTGCTTTCTAACAATTGTAATAGAGATTTTTTGGCTAAAATATCTTTTCAGAGTAGACTTGACAGTCTTATGTAAATCTCTTAATCGAGTGCACACTTCATTAGTGTTGTTAAAATCCTATAACTAGGTAGATCTAGCTGATTTGAAATATTCCTCCTAATAGGGTAAGATCACCAGAAGTGATCAAAATTTGTAGCCCTAATAGGCAAACCTTTTCTATCTGCAGTAGTGAAGAATTTGTGGGTGTCATCCCCACCATATTTTTTACCTTCTAACAAGGGTTTCTGCATTACCAAAATACTTGTGTTATGTGATTGTCATATTGTTTACTTTCTTAAAGTTAATGAATGAATGATACATGCAATTAGATACAAGTTATTTTGTAAGGTTATCATTGTTTACTGTATTAGATCTGAAAGGTTTACAAGTAAAATTTTTGAAGCCACTGATTCACCCCTCCCCTCTCAATAGCATATCTCTCCTAATCCCAATAGGAGGGGCTAGATGAGCTTCCACCTTCACATGGTTGGCCCTATTAAGTAGATAATGTTATACTCTTCTCAAAACAAAGAGAAGCTCAATAATTTAAGGTCTCAGTCCATAAACAAATTAAATTAGACTCACAATCCAAATTGGTACATTGATGAGAATCAATGATGGACCAGAGTTTTTAGATTCTTAGAAGACATATATGCAGTGGAGGCTAGAAGGGATTTTTGTGGAGATTTTCTAGATGTGGAGATTTTCTAGAGTGGTTATATACATAAGAGGGTTTCCAAATTGAGTACAAATGTAGAGATGATGATTCAATAACCTACATCTATAAAACCCTCACAAATATGTCCTCTTAATAATTCTATGCATATTAACTAGGTATACAACTCAATTAGTGGTTATTGAAAGGACATTGTGCACTTGAGTAGTTTAAACTAATCCATTATGGATTTTTTTCACATGGTATCAAGGGTGAGAATTTTTTTGTCTTTAGACTCAATATTGTTGTGACTTAATTTCTTAGTCTAGTTCAAATCATATTATATCAAACTATGCTATTAAGCCTTTGGTGTCATTGTGATCTTTGGATATGAAAAGTCCTATGTCAAGAAAGTCCTATAATTGTTGACAAAGAGTGTTTCTTGTCTGTTGACAAAGAGAAGGAAAATAGCCAGCTGGCTAATAAATTGGGAGATTGGTTTTAGATATAATCTTTAAGTATTATTTTTGGCATAGTTGTAGATTGCTTAGTCATCTCTTATGAATGTCATTGAAATATTGTGAGGCTTATTCTTTATGTCTTTAGAAGTGGAAAGTTTTATTGAAAGGTTAATGACCTCAAGAAAGAACATGTTTGTGTGAAATAAGATAGAAAATGTGTGACTATTTGTAAATAGCAAACAACAATGACATAATATTGTTGTGCTTAATTTGATAATATAAATATATATTTTAAAAAAAATTTAAATTTTCTATCAGTTTTCCAACCAACAAAGAATAGTCATTTCGATGAGAAAGCTATACATTTGACATTTATTCCAATGAGTATATGTCTCAATTTCGACCAACATTGGTCGCAGAGATAAATGATGTAGCCAGCAATTCTTCCAGGATGAAGCAATGATTTTGACGACCTCTCCATTGATAATTTGACCACTATTGACGTCACAATTTTGACGGAGATGTGATGTGTTGTATTATCAACTTAAAAACTCTGATGGCCATTATGGTTGATTAACCATCCAATGGGCATCTAATAATTGACTAAACATCATCGAAAAACAAGCTAAAATTTACTAGTGCTAGCTGCTCAAATACTTCAATGTTTGATGATCAATATACAATCACAAACACCCTAGGCAACAAATAATGTCTCCATTTGTTCAAATATTGAATTATAGCATAAAATTCTTGATCATACACTGAATACCTTCTCTTACCATCATTCATCTTAGATCGTTGAACTAAGAAACCGGTTTTCCTTCTTGAGTCAAAACCGCTCCAATTGCATTTCCACTAGCATCATTGTCCACTTGGAATACCTTACTGAGATCAGGTAAAGCTAAAAATGGTTTTTCTATCACCTTCTTCTTCAAAAATTCAAAGCTCCCTTGTGCTCCATGTTTCCATCTAAACTCATTCCTATCACCTCCCATAGTTTCAGTCATCAACCCATAGATTGAACTACAGTTCCTAATGAAATTTTTGTAGAAACTACCTAACCCATGGAATATCTTACATCTCCAACTGTCACTAGTTTAGGCCACTCAAAAATGGATTTCACTTTCTTAGGATCTATCTTCAATCCATTAGAAAATATAACAAATCCCAAGTATACTAACTCCTCTTTCATAAAAGTACACTTCTTGATGTTTGTCAACAACTTCTCTTCCCTCAACCTCTGCAATACTTGTCTAATATGAAAACAAATTTGCTATTTAATTTAACTAAAAATCAAGATATCATCCAAATAGACTAACATATTTATCAAAGAATTCTTTCAATACTTCATTCATTAACCGCATGAAAGTATTAGGTGTATTAGATAATCCAAAAGACATTACCAACCACTCATACAAATGAAGCCCTTCATTTGTTTTAAATGCAGTTTTCCACTCATTAGCTTCTCTAATTATAATATGATGATATCCACTCTTCAAGTCTATCTCAGTGCAATACCTATCTCCACTCAAGAAATCCATCAATTAATCCATCCTTGGTAAAAGAAACTGATATTTTATAGTAATCTGGTTAATAGCCCTTGAATCGGTACACATCCTCCATTGACCATCTTTCTTATGTGCTAACACTATAGGGACTGGACATGAACTTAGGCTTTCTCTGATCAACCCTCTTTGCAATGAATCTTGCACTTTTCTATTGAGTTCCTCATTCTCCACCGGTTTCATTCTATGAGCTGTTTTATTAGGCAGACTAGCCCCTGGTATCAAGTCCATGCAATGATTAATACTTCTCACCAGTGGTAATCCATCAAAAACCTTATTTGATATGATGTCACCATACTCATTCAACAATTCAGTGATCTCCTCAAGGTGTTCTTCTACCAAGACTTTCTCCTTAAAATCCTTAGGTATTAATGCAAAACACACATTATTATGCTTCATGCCATCCAAAATATTCTTAGCATCCACTAGAAAAATACTTGCACTGGTACATACTTCACCTCTAAGAGGTTCCTCTAATGGAAACAAATTTTATTTTACCCCATTAGAAACAATAGTATAAATATTCCTTCTACCATCATGCGTAGCTTGCCTATCATACTACCATGGCCTACCTATCAAGAGATGGCACAAAACCATAGGCATGATATCACACAAAACCTCATCATAATACTTCCCAATCTTGAATTTAACTTGGAAAATTACTAGTACCTTTTTTTCATATTGTATTCATGCAATTTGATAGGATTTAGGGTCCTTCAAACTCTGCAACTTCAATTTGTCAACAAGCTCCTCTAAAGAAATATTATCAAAACTACCACTGTCTATGAAAACATTACATACCCTATCTTGTACCTTACATTTGGTTCTAAATAAATTCTTCCTTTGTACTAGTTCCTTCTCTTGGTCTCCATGGTATAAGACTCTCCTAGTTATCAAGGTTACACCTTCCTCTACTAGATTGGTGTTTATTGAATCGGTGGACTCTTCATCAACAAATGTTGTCCTCTAATTTATTTATTCCTTCTTCTTAGAATTAATTTTCTTGCATTCAAAGGATTTGTGTCCTACTTCACCATAATTAAAATGGGAACCAATGAACTTCCTCCTTTCACCACTACCTTGTCCTTCCCTTCGGTAGAAACCCCTTTCATTTATCCTATATTGGTCATTGTACTTAACTTCTGACCCATTTTTACTCTAATCTATAGAAGATCTACCTCTTCCTCTTTGTAATATTCCACCTCTACCTCTTTTTCTTTGTTCATGCCTCCTATTCATCTGTTCTTCAACCTTCATGGCCCACTTATAAGCTTTGTTGGGATAGGAAAGATAAAGTACTAAGAGGGGAGGGGTGAATCATTACCCTAAAAAACTTTTACTGAATAAACAATCTGCAATATAGTAGTGTCTATCTAACCAATTGATTCCATTGTATGTAACATACATTCAAATAACTTTGTAAATGTAATGTGTATGAAAACAAATAATAAAACATTCATGAAATGTAACACATGACACAAGTATTTTGGTTATGCAAAAACCCTTGTTAGAAGGTAAAAATTATGGTGGGGATGATACCCACAAATTCTTGACTACTGTAGATAATAAAGTATGTTGGTTAAGGCTACAAGTGTGACCACTTCTAGTGATCTTATGCTTGATGTTTAGTAAACTACTCTTTGATCTACTCGGTAGCCTTGAATGTTTCTGAATAAACTAAATACTATTTCTGATAACTGCTTTGTCATGTAAACCTTGTCTAAATTCTGATGTCCTGATAGGTGGCTATTGTTTCATGATCTCCTTGTCATGTATGTTCGACCCTTTTTGTCAAAATGACTTCAATTAAAAATATATAAAAAATTTCTATGACCTAATTAGCTTTACCACGTCTTAGAAAACCTAAGATCTAAAGTGTACAAAATTAACCTAGATCTAACTATTACATAGGAATCATCATAATATTTAATGATTACATCCATAATAAGTGTGCCTCGATCTTGGTAAAAAATTTTATGGATCTATGTAAACCATTTTCATAGATAAATGTGCCATTATTGATTACTATGGAATTTCTTGAATTACTCATTAAATATAGCCTTTACTATTTGGTGAACACACTAATACTCGGTATGTAGACTACTTGGTGTTTACTAACTCGGTGCTTGATATACTCTGATACTTGATAAACATACTCAGGTAGACCTGTATATAATTAGCTCTCGGTTCTACCTTGTGACTTTTCAGTATGAAGGCTTTGTAGGTTCAATCGACTATCTCTTATAGCTTCTTATTTCATCCTTTACCGACTGATCAACTTAGATTATCGACTAATACAGTTGATACTAATGACAACATATAATGCTCAAATAGAGATAACAATCTCCCCCTTTGGCATTAGTATCAAAACCAAAATGTACATGTGTCAAATCTCCAAAAAAAAATCTAACTTTGTATATACATATACATATACCAACTCTTCTACAAAACTCCCCCTTGGTGCATTCTCCTGCTATGTAGTGTAGTACATTTGCATATAGAAGTTTATGTGGCATATACATTATTATTTCCCCCTTTTTGAAATTAATGCCAAAAATAAAAAGTGTACTTACAACTTATAAAAAATGTTCTTATGGGTTTTCTTCAATGAATCCAAGAGGTTTTCCCATTCCTCTTTCAAGTTGGTAAGAGAAATGTGCTCAAGACTGACTTGTGCATGCATATCAAAGATGTTCTCCAAAACTAATATCTCTGGTGTAGCAACTAAGGCTTGTGCCTTCGTAATGTGTCTTTCCATTATCTTGAGGTGGGGAAGCAGCTCGGTGACTTGATCACTTATATTTTCTTCCTACTTCCTAAGATTTTCTCTCAACTGCCTTAATTCTTGTACTTTGAGAATATGCTTATGAAAATAATTTGGCTTAGTTTGAGAAGCATGTGCACTACCTAAGATATCTGAATCTATCTTTTTGATCTTTTTACTGACCTTGATAGTGAAAGTTTCTATAGTGCATAATTGAAACAAAATTTGAATTATTTTTTCAGTAATGGATTGTAGCTCGATGATTTCCTTAGAAAGCTTTACCTTATTAATTGCCACCTCTTGGCTGATTTTCTCTGCTAATTTGTCATGTATTCTTGCCTCTGCCCTTTCTTTAATTCTTTTCTTGGCATCTATGTTTGGGGCATTAATTTGACTGGCAAGAGTTCCAAGTTAGTCCAAAATAGGTGTTTCCTTATTTATTTGGATGTCAGGTACAACTTGATGCAGAATGTCTCTTACATCCTCTAGAATATGCTTACTCTTACTTTCTTTCCTTAACTTCTCTTGTGCTGCTTTCTTGGTACAAAATCCTCCATACTTCCTCAATTCCTCGGGGTCTAATGTCCTTGGGTCATAGTCAAGAATCTCAATGACTTCATCTAGAGTGACTAGCCCTTTGCCATGTTTCTTCTTTTTATTCTTGGACTCTTGAGGAGATGATTTTACAAATGGAATGATATCCTTTACCTCGACATGTGTCTTGTCTTGCTCAGTTGACAATATGTCATCCTTCTTCTACTCCTTGATGACTTGTGTCTTTGTCATCTGGGATGGAGCCTCTGATGTAGTTTCAATTTTTGTAGTCTCGGTAGGCTTAGGGTCATCATGTGCTTGTGTATCAACCTCTTTTTCTTTAGGCATATTTGTCTTTGTAGTATTTGAAGTACTTGTACCTTGTTCCCCTATTGTATCTTTTGGTTACTCAAGGATTGAGCCTTCAGGTTCCTTTTGTGTTATTATGTCTACTACTTGAACTAGTATAGGAAGGTCACCCAATATGCTACTTATTGTTGGCTCGGTGGGGCCTTGCTCTTCTTTTTGGGCTCTAGTAGCTATAATATCCTCATCATCCTTGATTTCATCAGGATCACCATTAGTAATGTCCTTTATGAGTACATCATTTGATCCATCATCAATTCCCTATATAATCACTTGCTCAGGTGCATCCTGTTGTACATCTATGTACTTGGTGGCATCAGTAGTAGTATCAAGCACCTCAGGATTTGATAGCACAATGGGGTCCTTTTCTAGATCTACATCATCTGCATGGATGCCTTTCCCTTTTCTTTGAGTTTTCTTCTCAAGTATAATAGCTAGATCCAACTTATATGTTTTAGCTTGTGCATGGAGAAGAGAAGTTCATAGCATTTGACTATTCTCATCAACTTCTTCCATATTTTCATCAAGTATTTGTAGAGCTTGACTCTTCACTAGAAATATTTTAGAATATTTCTTCATCAATTCATTAATCTCAGGGCCTGACAATGTTAGCATCGCCAGTACTAGGGACTATTCCCTCATTGTCTTTTCTGTGCTCAAGGCATGAGTCCATCTAGCTGATACCCTATCATATAGACTTTTTGGTACATACTTAGAAAATTATATGGGTACCTTCTTGAATTTGATCATCATTTGTATAACAGCTTCTTCCAGCTTATTTTGAATCTCGGTTGACAAGTGGTCAAAACATCTTATTTTAGGCTCACTAAGACCTCTATAATCTATTATTGATTCAACAATCTCATCAATTGATTGGTCCTTATATATAACCTTGAATAGTTTAGTGTCATCTTTATCATCATCAATGTCTTTTTTGCTTCTTATTAACTTCTTTCTTTTGTTTGGGACCTCGGTGGTAGCTTTAGTACCTCTTTTCTTATAAGTCTTTGTTGGTGTTGGCCTTGATATTTTCACAACTCCTTTCTTTGGTGGAGGTGAAGCTATAGTGGTTGATCTTGTGCATGCCCTAGTTTTCACTTATGCCTACTTCTTCTTTGGAGTGGAAGTGGGTGAAACCTATGTAGAATCTACATATCTATCAGACTTGGTTTCATCATCATTACCTGGTTTGTCAGAAAGAAGTAACTGGTCATCAATTTCTACCTCAACTGGTATGCTCTCAGATGCTTCAACATCATCTCCAAATTTCTTTACCAAATTGCTCATCATTTTCCTTGATTTCTTTGTTATTTTCCCAATGAATAGGTTTGTTTTTTTCCTTGTTTTGACTTCTTCATATGTGCCAAACCTAGAAGCTTTTGTATCCTTGGGCTCAACTAATAAAGCTTTGATTGACCTTGAGGCTTGGTTAATATATATTTCATAACCCATAGGGGCTAGCCATTTTGTCCTAGGTTCTACTACCTTGATCAAAGTGAAATCTGTGTCTACTAAAAAACAAATATCATGTTCATACTTTTCTACTAGTTGACACTGTATCCTACTTCTTGAGTTCATTATTTCCTTAAATTGTTGAAAATAATTATCTACCATACTCACAAAATTATCTCCCAAACTTTTTATCAAATCAGTAATTTATAGTGTCATAGGTTTGTTAGTTGACCAATCCACATTCCCGACCAATGAAAAGAATTTTTTCACATAAAAGAATATGCAAAGTAGTAAAGATCCAAACTTACAAGTTTTGGACTTAGCTGATTGAATAGTCTTCATATTCTCTTCTACTTACCTCAACAACAACTCGACAAGGTCCAACTAGAATCCCTTCTTCACTATCTTATAAGCAATGTCAACTACACACATGGTACAGTATTGGAATATTTTGTACCCTATGACATATGCACCAAACCCAATTTCAGAATTTGTGATTGTGCTCACTTTCAATCCTTTGTCATCCCATTCTGCTCTAGTTGCTTTCTCTATATCAGCTCACGATGCACTCCTTAGTGCTTTGACTTTGTCGATGGTTGGGTATCTAGTTACTGCATGTATGGTGTCATTTGTGATCTTTATGGGCTCATCCAACCATATTTTCCCACCATGAAATTGAATCAAAACAATTCTTATCCACTCATTTCTGAAAACCTTCAAAAAATGTAGGGCATTGGTCAAACCCTTGACTTCTAAATGCACGCGATCACTCTTCAATTTTCCATAAACAATTAGTTCTTGATATGTAGAAATTAGCTCAAAATAACCAATCTCTCCTATTTTGTAGTGATGTAGGATCGTACGTCTTCAATTAGCAAAACCCTAGGTGTTATGCTTGAAAAACTCCCATTTTATCAATCTATGAAGCAATTTCAAGGTGAAGTTTGTACTTCAGCTCGTTGCAAGTAGCAGATACAATTAGTCTCACTTCCTCCTCATCTACATTATTTGAATTGTTGACTTTTGATGTGGATGCCATTGTTCTTTGTTTTAGAGATTTAGAAAATAGCAAATGAACAACTCGGTAATGATAGTACTTACTTGTAATAATGATGTGTTAGTGAACAGATTTATCTTTTACAAAAACAATCTTAAAATGTTCCCAAATGCCTAGACCAAGAAGACAAATATCTATGACTAACAATTGGATCGCTTTGCAATTGAAACACATAAGCATCCTCTGAATTGTCTTGGGTAAAGCTCCCTATGTGAGATCTTCAATAAATTTGATTAACTACAAACATGAATGCTTTTAACTAGAAAGCATAAAAGGCACACAAACATCTACCCGTAAACACAAAATAGATGCAAAAGAAAAGAACAACTAAGAACAATGGATAAGTGACACAAAGTCCACTTATGAATACCCTACATAACAGAGAAAATGCAAGAAGGAAGGCATAACATTCTCTTCCAAATACACGAATGACCAAGGCTCAAAGATCAAATAACAAATATGTATTGTAATTAAATAAGACAAAATTAAATTCAGAGACAAACGAATCAATTCAAACATTGATTTCAATCAAAAGACAAACATTTAGACTCAAAGATCTGATATGTATTTATCTTTCTTCTTTGAACATGCAAAAATATGACATGGATCTTCTTATTCCTGCACTCACAAATTACAATTTTTTTTTTTAAAATGAAATCTCATTCATTTCTCCCTACCATTACCAACTAAAACCAGAAAATAAAACCCCTTTGCCCGCAGCCCAAAGTCTCTAGCCAAAGGTGAAAATCTCACTCTCTTCCAATGTTTTTTACAATAAGTAATCTTTCCCCAACCTTTTTTTGGTTGCTGTAACTAATTCTTGAAAAGATTATTAATTAATCTTTTCTTTTTATTTTCTCTTCCATATTCCTTTTGATGACTTCTTCCTTTTTTTATTTCTCTTTATTAAGCCCAATGTTTTTTTATCTACATTATAGCTATAAGGTTGATAATGAAGATATATAACATACCAAAATGCAGATGTAAATATCTTTTGACATGTGGCATATGAATACATCAGACATAAATAAAAATATTCTTGATGCTGGGCGGATTTTTCATCACAGTCAAATTGGGTCTCGGTGTGGGGGGCATAACATTTTACCTCACTATTAGATATTTCCAATTTTTGGATATGTTGTTGCATTCCCAATTGCACACAACTTGACTGGATAAATCGAGCAAATTATGGCCGAAGAAAAAGTTATTAAGATCTGAGTGGAGGTATATAAAAGTGCCAAAACAATCAAACTTGATGTGTAAGTGTTGCTACACCATTGAACATGCTGCATCACTTTGACCTTGGATGAAGTGGATGAACCCTATTATACCTTGCCAATAAAGAATTAACCATATTGGATCTTAACATTTGAATGGAGTTGAACTTCTGAGAGCCATGCTGAACCAAACCAACCATACAACCCTGCAATTTACAGTTTTAGATTTTTCCATCAAACTTGTGGAACATCGTTAGCTGCACCTTTTAAATGAAAGTTTGGATTGAATCCTTGAACCTATTTGAACTACTTCGAACCAAGGTTCAAAGTCATTCAAAGTGGTTCATGAGTGATAAAGGACTACAAACTCTTGGCCAAAGGGAGCCGACTAGACCAAAACAAGTTTTAAATGTCACGATGGTTAACTCAAGGGAAAAGTTGACTTTGAGAGACCTTTGACGCAAAATTTGAAAAATGAGGAAACCATATAATGATCAAATATATCAAAGGGTCAAGGACACTTTTAACATGGTGACTCAAATAGACCCTAACATTGGCTCTATCTGGGGGACTGCATGTTGTTAAATATGTAGAGAACTCCAACAATATATGGGTAAAAGATAAGTGCCTTAGAAACCATTGGGCAATAGAGTCAGAGAAAAAGGAATGTGGGGAGTTTCTTGCAATGTGGGTGGAGGGGAGAAGGGCTAAACTAAAAAGCCAAAAATGAGGACAAATAGAAAGCCAAAACAAAGCAGACTAAACTACACACACCAAAAACTTGCAAAGATAAAACATAGTTACAAACATGTACATAGGCAGGAAAATCCTACCACAACAATAGAAAAATAAAGAACTTACATGAAGCCATCCACTGACTGAGAGAAATAAGAGCCTTTATGGAGAAACTAATGGTGCCTCTTTGGTGTAGCTCTTAAAAAATGCCATCTAACAACTCTATTAATGTTATAAATCATATTAGTAGCATGCAAAAATTTCTTGAATAACCATCCACACCCAAAAAGCCATTCTTCATCATAAATTTCTGATTTTTCTTGGTCTTTTTGAATATCATTTCCCAAATGATTTTCAATTTTGGGCTGAAAGAAATGATGTCTAGAAACCTTCTCAAGGGAAACTACATAATCTTCAAAATAAATTATACCAAGATCATCATGTTTGACAAAATCTCTAGTATCATGACATATTTTAGCAAAGCAAGATGATTTGTTAAGCATAAAATCTGCTCTCGCAAGAATACTTACTTTACTTTGTGAAAGAAGAACATCATCATTATGCATACCAAGCATCACATCTATTTCTTCATTTATCAAATCATCATTATGCTCAACCCCATTTCTATATTCTAGAATTTTCACAGTGGGGTTCTCTTCTTTGATGGTTGATCTTTCTTGTTGTTGTGGCATCTCATAGGGACAATCATCTTCCCATTCCATCTTAACATTCTTTTTGCAAAATAGATTTTTAGAACTAGATAAATCTTTATCATGAACATATGACATCTTATAATCAGCACAAATTCTAATAGGGGAACATGATATTGCTTCACTATCACCATTGAAAAATTCTTTAGTTGGCTGATTACAATTCTCAAAGTGCAAAGAATCATCCATGTTCATCCATTCAAGGAAGCTAGAAGTCTCACACTATTGCATACTAGTCTAAAAATCTTTATTATTAAAACTACTTGTATCTAGATGACATCCCATAGCTAGGGAGTTGAGAGATTCTACTTCTAGGCTAAAGAAAGATTGTGACAAAACCTTGTCATTTGAATTCATTAGCTCTTCAGCATCGATTTGCTCCTTCTTTCTTGCTGATGGTTTTTGCACGACATGTTTTCTCTTGATAAGGAAAACACCATAGAAGGATTTTAGAAATCTTACTTCCTTTGCCAAGTCTTTTCTAACTTCTCTCATTGGGTTTTCTTTAAATGGTGGTATAAAAAGAAAGATATCACTGATATCCTCACTTCTTGCTAGAACCCAACCTTCCAAAACTTCTAGATATTTTTGAAATACCTCATGGTATTCATCTTCAATAGAGCTGCCAACCTCCATCCTCAGGGAGGTATGTTAAAATTTCTGAGAAAAGAAATACTGAGACTATGATTCCTTCCCCCAACAGAGTCACCAAAAATCTATTAGTGAACAAATTTGTCTTTTACAAAAACAATCTTAAAATAATTCCCAAATGCCCAGACCAAGAAATATCTATGACTAACAGTTGGATCACTTTGAAATTGAAACACATAAGTGTCCTCTAAATTTTCTTAGGTACAACTCCCTGTGTGAGATCTTCAATGAATCTAATTAACTAAAAACATGAATGCTTTTAATCGGAAAGCATAAAAAGCACACAAACATCTACTCGTAAATATAGAATAGATGCGAAAGAAAAGAACAACTAAGAACAACAGATAAGTGACACAAAGTCCACTTATGAAGACCCTACATAATAGAGAAAATGCAAGAAGGAAGGCATAACATTCTCTTCCAAATACACGAATGACCAAGGCTCAAAGACCAAATAAAAAATATGTATTGTAATTAAATAAGATAGAATTAAATTCAGAGACAAATGAATCAATTCAAAGATTGATTTCAATCAAAAGATAAACATTTAGACTCAAACATCTGATATGTATTTATCTTTCTTCTCTAAACATGCAAAAAGATGACAATGATCTTCTTATTGCTGCACTCACAAATTACAATTTAAAAAAAAAGAAGAAATCTCCTTCCTTTCTCCCTGCCATTACCAACTAAAACCAGAAAATAAAACCCCTCTTCCCGCAACCCAAAGTCTCCAGCCAAAGGTGAAAATCCCACTCTCTTCCAATATTTTTTACAATAAGTAATCTTTCCAGAGCCTTTTTTTGGTTGCCGTAACTAATTCTTGAAAAGATTATTAATTAATATTTTCTTTTTCTTTTCTCTTCCATATTCCTTTTGATGACTTCTTGCTTTTTTTATTTCTCTTTATTAAGCCCAATATTTTTTTTATCTAAATTATATCTATAAGGTTGATAATGAAGATATATAACATAACAAAATGAAGATGTAAACATCTTTTGATAGGTGGAAAATGAATACATCAGACATAAATAAAAATATTCTTGATGCTGGGCAGATTTTTCATGACAGTCAAATAAGGTCTCGGTATGGGGGGATAACTTTTTACCCCACTATTAGATCTTGCCAATTTTTAGATATGTTGTTGCATTCCCAATTGTGCACAACTTGAATGGAGATATTGAGTAAATTATGGCCAAAGAAAAAGTTATTGAGATCTGAGTGGAGGTATATAAAACTACCAGAACAATCAAACTTGATGTGTTAGTGTTGCTACACCATTGAACTTGCTGCATCACTTTGACCTAGGTTGAAGTGGATGAACCCTATTATACCTTACCAATAGAAGATTAACCATATTGTATCTTAACATTTGAATGGTGTTGAACTTCTGGGAGCCATGTTGAACCAAACCGGCCATAAAACCTTGCAATTTATAGTTTTAGATGTTTCCATCGAACCTGTGGAACCTTGTTAGCTACACCTTTTAAATGAAAGTTTAAATTCAATCCTTGAACCTCTTTGAACTACTTTGAACCAAGGTTCAAAGTGATTCAAAGTGGTTCATGAGTGATGAAGGACTATAAACACTTGAACAAAGGGAGCTAACTAGACCAAAACAAGTTTGAAATGTCACGACAGTTAACTCAAGGGCAAAGTTGACTTTGAGAGACCTTTGACACAAACTTTGAAAAAGGAAGAAATCAAACAATGATCAAATATATCTAAGGGTCAAGGACACTTTTAACATGGCAACTCAAATAGACCCTAACATTGGCTCTGTCTGGGGGACTGCATGTTGTCAAATATGCAGAGAACTCTAGCAATCTCTGGGTAAAAGATAAGTGCCTTAGAAACCATTGGGCAATAGAGTTAGAGAAAAATGAATGCGGGGAGTTTCTTGCAATGCATGTGGAGGGGAGAAGGGTTAAACTAACAAGCCAAAAATGAGTAAAAATAGAAAGCCAAAACAAAGTGGACTAAACTACACACACCAAAAACTTGCAAAGACAGAACCTATTTACAAACATGTACATAGGTAGGAAAATCCTACCACAACAATAGAAAAATAAAGAGCTTACATGAAGCCATTCACTGACTGAGAGAAATAGGAGCCTTTACGGTGCAACTAATGGTGCCTCTTTGGTGTAGCTCTTAAAAAATTCCATCCGATGACTCCATTAATGTTATAAATCATATTAGTAGCATGCAAAAATTTCTTGAATAACCATCCACACCTAAAAAGCCATTGTTCATCATAAATTTCTAATTTTTCTTGGGATTTTTGTGTATTATTTCCCAAATGATTTTCAATTTCGGGCTAAAAGAAATGATGTCTAGAAACCTCCTCAATGGAAACTACATAATAGATCATCATTTTTTACAAAATCTTTAGTATCATGATATATTTCAGCAAAGCAAGATGTTTTGTTAAGCATAAAATCTGCTCTCACAAGAATACTTACTTTACTTTGTGAAAGAAGGACATCATCATTATGCATACCAAGCATCCCATATGTTTCTTCATTTATCAAATCATCATGTTGCTCAACCCCATTTCTATATTATAGAATTTTCATAGTGGGGTTCTCTTCTTTGATAGTTGATCTTTCTTGTTGCTATGGCATCTCATAGGTACAATCATCTTCACATTCCATCTTAACATTATTTTTGCAAAATAGATTTTCAAAACTAGATAAATCTTTATCATGAACATATGACATCTTATTATCAGCACAAATTCTAATAGGGGAACATGATATTGCTTCACTATCACCATTGACAAATTCTTTAGTTGGCTGATTACAAATCTCAAAGTGCAAAGAATCATCCTTGTTTGTCCTTTCAAGGAAACTAGAAGTCTCACATTGCTGCATACTAGTCTGAAAATATTTATTATTAAAACTACTTGAATCTAGATGACATCCCATACCTAGGGAGTTGAGAGATTCTACTTTCGGGCTAAAGAAAGATTGTCACAAAACCTTGTCATTTGAATTCATGAGCTCTTCAACATTGATTTTCTCCTTCTTGCTTGCTGATGGTTTTTGCACAACATATTTTCTCTTGATAAGGACATCACCATAGAAGGATTTTAGAAATCCTACTTCCCTTTCCAAGTCTTCTATAACTTCTCTCATTTGGTTTTCTTTAAATGGTGGTATAAAAAGAAAGATATCTCTAATATCCTCACTTCTTGCTAGAACCCAACCTTCCAAAACTTCTAGGTATTTTTGAAATACCTCATGGTATTCATCTTCAATAGAGCCGCCAACCTCCATCCTTGGGGAGGTACCTTAAAATTTCTAAGAAAAGAAACACTAAGATTGCGATTCCTTTCCCTAACATAGTCACCAAAAATTTGTTAGTGAACAGATTTGTCTTTTACAAAAACAATCTTAAAATGATTCCCAAATGCCTAGACCAAGAAGACAAATATCTACAACTAAAATTTGGATCACTTTGCAATTGAAACACATAAGATTCCTCTAAATTATCTTGGGTAAAGCTCCCCATGTGAGATCTTCAATGAATTTGATTAACTACAAACATGAATGCTTTTAACCGAAAAGCATAAAAGGAACACAAACATCTACCTGTAAACACAGAATAGATGTGAAAGAAAAGAACAACTAAGAACAATGAATAAGTGACACAAATTCCACTTATGAAGATCCTACATAACAAAGAAAATGCAACAAGGAAGGCATAACATTCTCTTCCAAATACATGAATGACCAAGGCTCAAAGACCAAATAACAAATATGTATTGTAATTAAATAAGACAGAATTAAATTCAGAAACAACTGAATCAATTCAAAGATTAATTTCAATAAAAAGAAAAACATTTAGACTCAAAGATCTGATATGTATTTATCTTTCTTCTCTGAACTTGCAAAAATATGACACGGATCTTCTTATTCCTGCACTCACAAATTACAATTAAAAAAAAAATTGAAATCTCCTTCCTTTCTCCCTGCCATTACCAACTAAAACCAGAAAATAAAACCCCTCTGCTCATAGCCCAAAGTCTCCAGCCAAAGGTGAAAATCCCACTCTCTTCCATTGTTTTTTACAATAAGTAATCTTTCCCCAACCTTTTTTTGGTTGCTGTAACTAATTCTTGAAAAGATTATTAATTAATCTTTTCTTTTTCTTTTCTCTTCCATATTCCTTTTGATGACTTCTTCCTTTTTTTATTTCTCTTTATTAAGCTCAATTCTTTTTTATCTACATTATAGCTATAAGGCTGATAATGAAGACATATAACATATCAAAATGCAGATGTAAATATCTTTTGACATGTGGCATATGAATACATCAGACATAAATAAAAATATTCTTGATGCTGGGTGGATTTTTCATGACAGTCAAATTGGGTCTCGGTGCGGGGGGCATAACTTTTTACCCCACCATTAAATCTTGCCAATTTTTGGATATGTTGTTGCATTCCTAATTGTACACAACTTGATCAGAGAGATCGAGCAAATTATGGATGAAAAAAATGTTAGAAAGTAAAGACCACCAAGATAACTAAGAGGGGGGGGGGGGGGGGTGAATCAGTTATTTGATAATTAAACCATTTATCATCATTAACTTCAATATCAACTTCAATAGCTTTAAACCATATAATTAATGTAGTAACCAACCATAGAAGGATAATCATAAACAATGACACAATAACACAAGATATGTTAACTAGGGAACCTCTTCATCAAAGAGTAAACCCCGATGGGAATGATGCCCACAAAATGATGTACTAATATGAAATTTCCTTGTTAGAAGATGGACCCTGTTAGGAGTCTTCTGAAATACATTTAGTACATATGAATCTCTGTTAGGAGATTTTGAATCCCTATTAAAAGATTCTAACCCTGTTAGGAGTTATGGAAGATAGAAGGACCCACTGCCCAAACAGCTTCAAGGCAAGATCTCTAAACTAACTGTCCAACAGATCTTAAGATTATTCAATAGAATAATATGAAATATGTTACCTCCTTCACACTATGCCAAAACCACACTCTCTGCTACACAAGATCACAAATCCAGATCTCTGTACTTCGCAAGTCTTCCTTCATCACTGAATTAGCTCTTTTCTTCACTTCATGCATGCATTCGCATCACAACTTTCATAATTTCATATCACAAATATTAAAATCCTCTTATAACAAGGAAAACATTCCTTCCTTTATACCACACTCAAATAATTACAAATGAGTTAGCATGCAAATACAAAATAATAATTTCAACACGCTACATCAAAATTACATAAAACTATCAGCTTCCAGATACAATAACTTTCCAATCATGTGACCTCGAAGTTTGCACTATGAACCACGTCACCAACAATGAGTCTCAAAATTTTTAATTGTGCAGAATCAGATTCCATCCCGGTTAGGAGATATCCTCTGATTACCAAAAATCGCTACACAGGAATACTGCTAGAATACTGCTTCCACCAAAATGCTTATAACTTTCATGAATAAATGAATTTCTTTTTGTGATCTTAACCATAGGCTAATAACACACCAAAGAGCATACCATCAACTATGCATAACTCAATCTACAATATAACATGTGTGCAAAACAAAACTGTGCCTGCTTCTCTGCTAAACTCCATAATATCACTATGTTGACATCAATGACAATCATAGTCATGAATGCAACAACTACTGCTACAAAATGATTGCCAAAGGCTTCAACATTCATTCCTAACAATCTCCCCCATTAGCATTGATGGCAACATAGATGAAAAACATCCAATGTTCCAAAAATCCAATCACTGCTACTCAACTGCACTGCTACTCATCATCAATCAAATCTTGCTTTGTTATCCTATTCAATCTCTCAAAAAATGTAGTTCCTAAATGTTTCCTCAATGTTTTTCATGATTCTCTCCCCCATTGACATCAATGATATAAATTCTATCACTATGTCAAACAATAGCTCAATGTCAAAAGACACTATTCAAAAAATACATTCACAAGAGTCCTCAATGACTCAACTCAGATACACATACTCCCCCATAGAGGAAGTACCAACATCCAATCCAGAAAATAGATAGGGCCATAAACCACTAGATGGATGCAACCAACTACATCATTACTCAAAAGTAGGTTGGGGCATAACCCCAAGCATACCTCTTAGATACTCAAATGTATCCTTAGGCAAAGGCTTAGTAAATATATCTGCTATCTGCTCCTTTGTGCTTATGTACTCTAGTCCGACTTCTTTATTTGCAACTTTTTCTCTTACAACATGATACTTGATCTCTATATGCTTTGTTTTAGAATGTAAAACTAGATTCTTAGACATACTAACTGTACTTGTATTGTCACAATATATGGCAATAGGCTCATCAAACTTGATTCTAATGTCCATCAACATTTTCTTCATCCATATTATCTGATTACAATTGTTTTCTACTGTTACATATTCTACTTTTGCTATACTCTATGAGATACAATTCTTCTTTTTGCTCAACTGAGAAACTAATCTTCCTCCAAGAAAAAAGGCTCCACCACTGGTGCTTTTCTTGTCATCAACGCTGCCTCCCCAATCAGCATCAGTATATGCACATAGGGTAAAATCATTAGAATTTTCATACCACAGTCCATAGTCCATTGTGCCTCTAAGATATCTCAATATCCTTTTTACAGCTGCATAATGTGACTCTCTAGGTTCAGCTTGAAATCTTGCTACCATCCCAACTGAATGTTGTATATCTGGTCTAGTGTGTGTCAAGTACTACAATCCACCAATCATAGATCTGTATTTCATTTGCTCAACTTTTGGTGTCTCATCTTTACTAGATAGTTTATGTCCTGTAACCATAGGTGTTCCAATTGGTTTACGATTCTCCATACTGAATCTTTTCAAAAAATCATTCAAGTACTTTGTTTGACTTATAAAGATACCATCTTTGTTTTGTGTTATTTGTAATCCCAAAAAGTATTTCATTTCTCCAATCATACTCATTTCAAATTCTATCTTCATTTCATCAGCAAATTTATCACTGGCTTCATCTTCTCCTCCAAAAATAATGTCATCAACAAAAATAACCAAAACTAACAATCCATTCTCAATTTCTTTTGTGTATAAGTTACTATCAATTGTTCCTTTTGTAAATCCCAATTTTAACAAATACTTATCTAATCTAGCATACCAAGTTCTAGGTGCTTGCTTTAGTTCATACAATGATTTCTTTAGTTTACATACCATGTCTCCTTCTTGAGTCAAAGAAAAACCTTCAGGTTGCTCAATGTAGACTTCTTCCTCTAATTCACCATTCATAAATCCTGACTTCACATCCATCTAATACACTTTGAATTTCTTAAATGCTGCATAAGCCCAAAATATTCTTACTGCTTCAAGTCTTGCCATAGGGGCAAAAGTCTCTTCATAGTCAATTCCTTCTTGCTGTGAGTATCCCTTACATACCAATCTTGCTTTGTTTCTAATTACTTCTCCTTGTTTATTCATCTTGTTCCTAAATACCCATTTAGTTCCAATCACATTTTTGTCCTTAGGTCTAGGGACCAATTCCCATGTCTTGTTCTTTTCAATCTAATCCAATTCTTCTTTCATAGCTTTAATCCAATGTTCATCTTCACAAGCTTCATTAGTAGACTTAGGTTCAATTTGAGAAATCAAACATAAATGTACCTTCTTTCTAGTCATAACTCCTCTGTCCAAACTTCCAATAACTTTCTCAATAGGATGATGTCTTGATATATACTTGTTAGGTGTATTAGTCACTGATCTTTCTTCAATTGTAGATTCTTCTCTATTTTCTTCAGCATGACTTTCATTCAACAAATCACTGTCAGTCTCAAAAAATTGTTCAGTAGTTTCAATGTTAGGCTGAGGGTTAGTTCCTTCATCAGATTCATAATCAAGCATTCTTTCCTGAATTTTAAACTTCTCATCAACTTTTACATTTGCACTTTCAACAATAGTTTTAGTTCTCTTATTGTAACATCTATATGCTTTTCTTTTCAAAGAATATCCAAGAAAAATTCCTTCATCGCTTCTAGGATCAAACTTTCCTATATCATCATCTCTCTTAATATAACATTTGCTTCCAAAAATTCTAAAATACTTAACTAAGGGTGCATGTCCAAACCATAATTCATAAGGTGTCTTGTCTGTGTCTGCTCTGATTTGTACTCTGTTCATTGTATATACCGCTGTATTCACTGCTTCTCTCCAAAATGTCTTTGCCAAATCACCTTCAAACAACATAGCTCTAGCTGCTTTAGTTACTGATCTGTTCCTTCTTTCTACAATACCATTTTGTTCAAGTGTTCTAGGGGCTGATAATTGTCTCTTAATACCATTCACTTCACAAAAAGTGTTAAACTCTTTAGATGTAAATTCTCCACCTCTATCGAATCTCAAACATTTAATCCTCATTCCTGATTCATTCTCAACTTTATTCTTCATGACCTTAAACTTATCAAATGTTTAGATTTTTCTTTCAAAAATGCAATCCACATCATTCTTGTAAAATCATCAACAAGAATCATAAAATATCTTTCTCCATAGAATCCTCTAGTCCTAGTAGGACCGCTCAAGTCTGTATGAACAATCTCCAACTTTTCTGTAGATGTGAACTTCTTGCTAGGAAATGAACTCCTTTTCTACTTAGACATCACACATTCCTTGAAAATCATGTTAGTAGGCTTCATAATCTTAGGTAAGTCTCTTACTGCAAGTATAGAACTCAATTTCACAATATTATCAAATTTTATATGACAAAACCTTCTATGCCATAACAAACTGTCATCAATCTTAGTCATCAAGCATGTCATCTCAGTAGGGTTCAACTAAAATGCATTACCTCTGGTTCTAGATCTAGTTCCAATTAGATTTCCATCTTTATCCTTAATCACACAAGTTTTCTCAGTAAACCAAACTTGATATCCTTTATCCACTAATTGTCCAACACTCAAAAGATTATGTTTCAATCCATCAACAAAGTAAACATCATCAATATTAGTCTTTCCATCAAGAGTAATAGATCCTATACCTTTAATCAAACAAGGTGCATTGTTACCAACTCTAACAACTCCTCCATCATAATTGTTAAACTTTATGAATTTTCCTTTATCACCAGTCATATGATGTGAACAACCACTATCAGAATATCAGATTCAGATATTCTTCCTTAATTGCTACAAATCCTATGATTCAAATTCAGAATTTTCTTCCTTAATTGCTACAAATCCTATGTCATCAAAGTTATCATTATCACTATCACTCAAATGGCTTTCAATTCCTACTTCAATTTCTTCATCATTTGCATAATAACATTCTTTAGATCTTCTAGGCTTAAAATTGTTCCTATACTTCTAACTCTCTTAGGACACTTAGATGCAAAATGACCATATTCTTGACATGTCCAACATTTAAAGATTTTCTTACCATCTAATTCTCTTTTCACAAGAAACGAAATACCTTCTTCAATCTTCTTATCTTCATCAGATTTGGATATGCTACTACTGGCATAATCTCCATTCACACTTGTACTTCTAGACAAAGTAGGTCTGATGCTAAGAGCACTGAATGTTGTCTCCACTCTAGGTAGTTCTCCTAATAATCTCAAATTCATCTCTGCTGCTTCCAATCTTCCATGAAGAGTCTCTCTTTAAAAGTTTGGTGTACAAGGTATCACTTGTTCAATCATTTGTGTAGTTTACCTGAATACCAATGTCAATGTTCTCAAAATCTTCCATATTACTTCATTCTCTATCTTTTCACCTCCACAAGACTTTATTCCTGCAACAATTTCTGACATCCTACCAATATAGCTTCTAACAGATTCATCTTCCATCATTCTTATGTCTTCAAATGCACAAATCCAATTATGTAACCTAGCTTTCTTTGCATGTTCATCACCTTCAAAAGTAGAATGTAAAGCTTTCCAAATATCATGAGATTTAGTTAAACTTTTTACCTGACTATATTCATTCTCCAGAAGTGTTGATAAAAGTGCTTCTCTTGCAAGTATGTTACACATAAATAGATCTACCTCATCTTTAGAACTTGTTTCAAGATTGTCTTCTTCAATTATAGTCTTTTAATTCTTTTTAATCAACCAATAACCTGGTCCTAAACACAAGAGATGTGTCTTCATCTTTTCTTTCTAGCTATCAAAATTTACTCCATCAAACTTAGGGCTTTCTTTCCTGAAATTTGCCATAGATCTCCTTAAGTTGTTAAACTTCTCTTTCAAGGACCTGTTGCTTTCATACCAATTGTTAGAAAGTAAAGACCACCAAGATAACTGAGAGGGGGGGGCTGAATCAATTATCTGATAATTAAACCATTTATCATCATTAACTTCAATATTAACTTCAATAGCTTTAAACCATATAATTAATGCAGTAACCAACCATAGAAGGATAATCATACACAATGACACAATAACACAAGATATGTTAACTAGGGAACCTCTTGATCAAAGAGTAAACCCTGGTAAGAATGATGCCCAAAAAATGATGTACTAATATGAAAGTTCCTTGTTAGAAAAATTTATTGAGATCTGAGTGGAGGTATATAAAACTACCAGAACAATCAAACTTGATGTGTTAGTGTTGCTACACCATTGAACTTGCTGCATCACTTTGACCTTGGCTAAAGTGGATGATGTAATACCTCTCCTATAGTGATACTATGATTTGACTCTTTTCTATTATGATGGTTAGAACTATGCACTCATGTTTATGTTTCATGGAGGATTATATGTTCATCGGATGATATTTATATGTTCAGTTATAGTTACATTGATTATATGTTTATGAGATCCTAGAAGAATTTATTTTACATGTTTTATCTAATGATTTGGATACTAACCCTTATCACGATTGTTTTATGGATACATATGTCTGATGTGTTTTCATGACTCAGGACGGAGTCATAGTTACTCACTCAGTGAGGTCCACATGATGTACCGATCCTATTCATCTGTCTGCAAGTATTTGATCTATATATATGTACATGTATCTCTTCTTGGTGATGCAAGATTTGCAGGTACCAGGTATCGTCTCCACCTGGCTTCACAGGTCTGAGCGATCCCTTAAATCCTCGATCGTTGTTGTTGTCATGGAGATATCACCAAGCCTCACAAAAGAAAACCTTTACCTTGATCATTCACCCTAGGTGGGAAGTGTCAGATCAATTCCTGGTAGGGAGGTAATATGTGATTTATCAGTTAATAGGATTTGGACCTTGTACTTGCTTTTAGGGTATGCTCAATCTTGGTAGTAGATTATCAATGTGAGTCTTTGCTGGTCAAAGGTTGTTATCTTTGTTTAGATTATCATGTTAGCTTTAGGGGTAAGTTGATACATGTACCTTTAATCTTATGAATAATCGGTTACTTATAATATATGTGTCACAAACATATGGGTGCACACATATGTTTATGAACACATATACGTATATTAAGATAGATATATATATAAATAAATATATATAATATATATATACTTAATTATATTAACAGGACTAATGAATTTTACTATCTTAATAATTGATTGGTAAAATTATTTTAAGAATATATTTATATACATATATTCTTAAATAGAAATTATAATTATAACCTATTTGTAAATAATAATAATAGTAATTAATAAAAAGAAAATGCTCTTTGTAATAAAACTAGCTATCTAGGAGGGAGTTGAACTCGAGACCTCCTAGAAGTTAGGCTAGTTGAATTTCAAATGTGCTATGTAATTTCCTTGTAAGCCATTTGATTAATTTTGTGGTTATAGTTTTCTTTGGATGTTATTTTAATTAAATTCATTAAAAGCTTTATTATTGTTTACGGGAGATGATTGGTTTTTCCAACTAATTATGGAAGTTGGAGAAGTTTCTTCCTGTAGAGAAACTCCTCCAACTATCATAGTTGGATATTAAATATTTTAGAAGGTGTGAGCGGAGGGGAGGCTAGATTTTGGAAAGAAATTGGAGGCTGGGAAAAAAACTATTGAAAATATTATTGAACGGAGTATTTATTAAATCTCAGTTTGAAGGTCTGTGGGCATTGCATCTGGAAGACTGCAAGCATAAGGATTCAAAGGAGTGCTGGAAAAGTTAGAGAGGATTTGATCGTCCTTCATCAAACAATTTTCAGAGGACTCCAGGTTGGAATCGAGCCTGAGAAATAGATTTATTTTATAATGTGAATGTTATTTTTAGATTTGTTTGAATGATTTGTGTTTTAAAAAAAAAAGATTACAAAATATTGATACATTATTGTATTATTGTTGGTCATGTAAATAATATTGCATTATTTTTCTAGCCATCCATACATTATAGAAATGATATAGTTTTGTGTTTCAAATGCTATATTATTGTGGCATTCCATCATTTTAATAATAATGTATTCTGTGTTGGTTATACTTTATTTTGTATAATTTTATTATTGTCGAAACCATAAAGGACTGATTTTATAAATTAATTAATTGATTTTATTAATTAATTATATCTTATAAACATAAATTAATTTATATTTTATAAATTAATTAAACCGTTTGCAAAGTAAATGAAAAAAAAAAAATCAAAGTAAATTTATTATAGTGTAAAACCATAATAAAATTTTAGTATAGTAATTTATTTTATTACTCTATTAAAAACAATATAAAATAATGTTCAAAATTTACTTTATAACATTTGAATTTATAAAATAAATTTTGAAACTGAAAATCGGTTTAAAGTTATGATAAAGTAATTTTTTTGTTTTTGAAACCGAAAATGATATAGGAAATAATAAAAACATAGGGCAAACAAAATTTATGTTTTAAACCTTTTTCAATTTTGTTGGGTTAAAATAAAAACAAATTTTTATAATATTGTTGGTGTTATTAATATATTTTATTATATGTATAATATATGTAAAATATTATATATATAATATAATATATGTTTTTATGATATTTTTCGGTGTAATATATATAGTATTATATTATATATATAATATGTGTACTATTATATATATAATATAATTTATGTTTTTATGTTATTATTTCATTTAAATTTAGTATTATATTATACATATAATATATGTAATATTATATGTATAATATGATATATGTTTTGAAAACATGGGTTTCAATTAATTTAATATATTAGATATTATATTATATATATATAATATTATATATATATATATATATATATATATATAATATTATATATATATAATATAATATATGGATGTATTAATTTTAAGACATCTAAGAGGCATATGAATTCGATAAGTAAATTATATAAATATTTAATGTGATATTGCACATATATATATATAATATATTATATATATATTACATATATAATATATTATGTATAATACAACTTAGATGAAGTAAATTCAGAAACTAGAGACATCTTAATTTAGTGATTTAAATCATATATATCTTATTTACAAATATATAATGAATACTCATTTTCATACTTGGATAAATGTTAGGAGAGGCTAGAAATGTGAAAACAAAACCCTTTCTTCCTGACTTGTCAATAATCAAACCTAGCCAAACTTTAGGACCTCTTAAACATCCAAAGGTAAATCTGAAATTGTGCAAATGTTGAGCATGTTAGTAGGTTGCTGAAAACCTAACGGGAATGGGTTAGGGTTAGGAAACCTAGGACCCTAAGTGAGTGGCTCTCAGTGCGGGGCCGGGGCCCTAAAGTGGCTAGAACCAGGATAACCGACTGATGAGTTAATTAACCAGTGATAACCTAATTAAATTTAAGGGAATGGGTATTAAAACATTAAAAAGATTAATTTGTGCCTCGCCCATGCCATTAGTGCTAAGATAGGCTATGGATGGGAGTGGGAAAAGGTACCTAGGCATAGGTACGATCGAATGGCGCTTGTCTGTATGAAAGGAATTCGATCCTGCATGTGCCTACTTGGGGGCCGGGGCCCGGAGTGGCTAGTACAAGGACAACCCAAGGTGTGAGGGCTATGCGATGACACTCACTTAGGTAGTTACTAGAGTTTTCTACCCAGGCCTTAGAACCCTTGTTGTAAAGTACTATACTTGTGGGAAATGTTACTCAACCCTAGGTATAACCTAGTAAGTTCCTTCTTTGTGGGCTTGGTGTTTATCTCCTAGCACGGGGGAGTGGATCCTTTTGGGTATCCACGTGGTTGGGTGGAAAATCTTTCTATCGAGGTATTCTTTGTAGATGTAAATAATTGAAGATCCATGCTTGTCTATGCACCTGTTGAAGAATGAAGACTTGTACTTAATTTTGTTATGATGTAAACTTTATGTATTCTCCTATGAGGAGTTTGAATGTAATGTAATTTCAAGATGATGTAATAATGGGTAGATATAGGAAAAAGGGGTTATATGGGATGTTTATTTTCATATACAAAATGTATGTTGAAAAGATGTAATTATGTGATATTTCAAGTTTTGTAAAATGTTGTGTATCAATTGTTGTATTATTGCAAATATGTTAAGTTAGATGGATGAAATTGATTATAGTAATTGATCTCTAAAAGTTTCAAATGGAAATTAAAAGTGAATGTGGTTAGGTATTTTTCTAATAAGGAATATTAGATGAAACTAGTATGGGTAGTAAATGTGGTTAATAGAATTTCTTATCAGCTTTAAATAAATCATACATTTACAATTAAGGGAACCTTGGAAAGAAGTTAGAATAAGTTTTGTTTATTTGTAATTCTAAAAAAAAGTTCAAAATTTTTCATAAAACTCTACTTAGGTTTTCTTTTATAAAGTAAACCTTTGTGCTTTTCCCTGGTTCCCTTGCGGGGCGTGACATCTTTGGTATCAGAGCCCTAAGTTGCTACACTGGGGCCTAAAGAATTGGGTCCATGTACCTTAAAACTTGTACTACATCTTAGGAAAACTCAAAATGAAAATCAAACCATAAACTCATCATTCTTCTTAACTCATGGCAGGATGCCACCCGTAACCCATGGTCGAAGAGGAGGTGCCCAAAATGCCCCTCCTAGATCTCAACATGAAAGTTCTCATGAAGAAGAACAATACGAGGGGCAAGGGGAAAAATCTAACAATCAATTAGGAGGTTTTCAGGGAGCCCAAGTAACAGAACTACTACAACAAATTCTTCAGAGGTTAGAGGCAGGGCAGGATAGAGGCCAACATGGGGAGAATAACACTCACCATGAGGAAAGAGAAAGAAGTCCTAGGAGGAGAGACTCAACAATGGAAGAAGATGCCCTACGGGCTTCTCATATGCGGGATCTCCTTAGGACCAAGACAAACCCATTTAAGGGAACACAAGGTGGAACTATTGCACAAACTTGGTTGCTAGAATTAGAAAGGCTTTTCTCCATGCACCCTTACAGCAGTAATACCAAAGCCCGGTTTGCCGTTATTCACCTTAGAGACTTTGCCTCCACATGGTGGGAAATAGAAAGAGAGAAGCTTCACTTAGACATCACCACCCTTTCTTGGGAATTATTCCTATAACTTTTTCGAGCTAAATTTCTATCTGACCATTGGAGGCAGGAAAGAGCCGAAGAATTTCACAATCTGAGGTAGCTTAATATGTCAGTGGATGACTATGAGAGGAAGTTCTTGGAACTCAAGCCATATTCAGGGTTTAAGGATGATGAACCTATGTTAACTCAACACTTTCTTAGAGGGCTCAACGGTCATTTGGCCTATAGTGTAAGAATGTTTGAACCTCAGACTATAAATGATGCAGTCATCAAGGCTCGTCTTGAAGAACAAAACATAGCCTTGGGGTTAGGAAGCCGAACCAGTGGCCAAGGTGGCAATACTTTCTAGGTTGGGTCAGGGAATCAACTTCAAGGCACACCTAAGAACTATCCGCCTAAGGGGAATCAAAACCAACAGAAAAGGAAGTTTTTTAGCAACAACAATAGCAACAATCAAAATGGAAACAAAAGTAAAAGTGGGGGTTCTCAATCTAATAATCCTCGCAATTGGAAATGTGAAAAATGATTCCCAAACCATCTGCCAGCTCAGAGTATACCTCAGAACTCTAGTCAGGGTAGCTACCAGCAATCTAGTGCACCTTCTGCAGGGAGGAATTTTGTCAAAAACACTGGATGTTACTCTTGTGGGCAACATGGGCACATTGCAGTAAATTGCCCTCAGAAATCTTCTCCAGCAGTTAGTTTCAGACAGGCCACTTCAGAACCAACAGTAGGTAACATAGGCAGATCTCATCAAGTGTTTTCTACTGTAAACTAGGGTGAAGCCAATCATCAGGGGGCAGTCATTGAAACTCCAGGTTTGTTGAAGGGTATCTCTACCATCATTTTGTTTGATGTAGGGGCAACAGATTCTTTTATTTCATCTTCTTTTGTAGAGCAATGTGGGCTGAAGGCAGTAAGGCAGGAAGATAGGTGGCAGGTTGAACTAGCCTCTGGGGCAAGAGTAGCCTCTAACTCCTGTGTTCAAAGTTGTAGTTTAGAACTTGGACCTTTCTCTACCTTAGTAGATCTTAGAGTGATTCCTTTAGGGTCATATGGAGTAGTGTTGGGCATGGATTGGTTGGATGCTCACAAAGCCACTTTGGATTGTCGAAACAAAAGTGTTCAATGCACTGATGACTCGGGGAAACCTAAGAAGATTATTGGGGTTCAATCATCCATCTCTCTCCGCATGATTTCTACGATGTAGCTTAAGAGGTGCATGCGCAAAGGATGCCAACTTTTTGCAATCACAATGGAGGATTTAGATCAAGAAGAGAGTAGGGAGATATCATTAGATCACCCCCTTTTACAGGAATACTTGGATGTTTTTCCAAAAGAAATTCCAGGGATGCCACCCAAGAGAGACATAGACTTCCGAATTGATTTGGTGCCGAGAGCAGAACCAATTTTCAAAGCTCCATACCGTATGACCACACAAGAACTTGAGGAACTCAAGGTTCAGCTAGAAGAACTTTTAGAAAAAGGGTTCATAAGACCTAGTGTATCACCTTGGGGAGCGCCAATAATATTTGTAAAGAAGAAAGATGGATCTCTTCGATTATGTATTGACTATCGTCAACTGAACAAGGTTACCATCAAAAATTAGTATCCTCTACCTCACATTGATGATCTATTTGATCAGATGAAAGGGGCAAAAATATTCTCTAAGATAGATCTCAAGTCAAGCTATCATCAACTGAGAATTCAAGAAGCTGATATTCATCGAACAGCTTTTCACACCAGGTATGGCCATTATGAGTTCATAGTGGTACCCTTTGGGTTAACAAATGCTCCTTCCGTATTCATGAGCTTGATGAATGGAGTATTTAGAACCTATTTGGACAAATTTCTGATAGTGTTCTTAGATGATATCTTGGTATACTCCAAAACTCTTGAAGAACATGAGGTTCATCTTCGGCAAGTATTGCAGTGCCTTAGGGAAAATCAACTTTATGCCAATGCGGAAAAGTGTGAATTCTTTCAGATTGAGGTTAATTATCTTGGGCATGTCATATCAGGAAATGGCATTGCTATTGACCCAGATAAAATTCAAGCTATAGTGGAGTGGCCAACTCCAACTAATGTCCCTGAGATTCACAGTTTTATGGGATTAGTCGGGTATTACAGAAGGTTTGTCAAAGATTTTTCTCGGGTTGCTCATCCCATTACTTCACTTCAAAGGAAGGGTAAGAAGTTTGTTTGGTTAGAAAAATGTGAGGCCACTTTCCAAACCTTGAAAGACAGATTAACCAGTGCTCCAATTTTGGTAGTTCCTGAACCATCCAGAAATTTTGTAGTATACACAGATGCTTCTCTAGAGGGGATCGGGGTAGTTCTTATGCAAGAAGGAAAGGTTGTGGCTTATGAGTCAAGGAAACTCAAGGATCATGAACTCAACTACCCCACCCATGACCTTGAACTTGCAGCAGTCGTACATGCCTTGGTGAAATGGAGACACTTTCTATTGGGTCACAAGTTTGAACTCCAAACAAATCATAAAAGTCTTCAGTACATCTTCTCCCAACCCAATCTCAATGCTAGGCAACGAAGGTGGATGGAATTTTTATGTGAGTATGATTTCAAAGTTAAGTACGTTCAAGGCAAAATGAATGTGATGGCAGATGCTTTAAGCAGGCGCTGACATACTCTTTCAGCCTTAACCCTTAGCACAGATTTGGAGAGCAGAATCAGGGAGGCCCTTACTTCTGACCCTTGGTTTCAGGAGGTTAAGTTAGAGATAGAATCGGGAAGGCCTTTGGAAGGTCACTTCTCAGAATATTCCTTGGATTCAGTAGGGTTGCTAAAACAATGAAATAGAATCTATGTTCCCATGGCCGGAGATCTTTGTGCGCTTATCCTTTCGGAAAGCCACAAGGCACCCTATTCAGCACATCCAGGGGTGAAGAAAATGTATGCCGACCTACGTCAGTTATACTATTGGTCAGGGATGAAGAGGGATATAGCAGACTATGTGGCTAGATGTTTAGAATGTCAGAGAGTGAAGCCTGAGAAATAGATTTATTTTATAATGTGAATGTTATTTTTAGATTTGTTTGAATGATTTGTGTTTTAAAAAAAAAAGATTACAGAATATTGATACATTATTGTATTATTGCTCGTCATGTAAATAATATTGCATTATTTTTCCAGCCATCAATACATTAAAGAAATGATATAGTTTTGTGTTTCAAATGCTATATTATTGTGGCATTCTGTCATTTTAATAATAATGTATTCTGTGTTGGTTATACTTTATTTTGTATAATTTTATTATTGTAGAAACCATAAAGGACTGATTTTATAAATTAATTAATTGATTTTATTAATTAATTATATCTTATAAACATAAATTAATTTATATTTTATAAATTAATTAAACCGTTTGCAAAGTAAATGAAAAAAAAAAATTCAAAGTAAATTTATTATAGTGTAAAACCATAATAAAATTTTAGTATAGTAATTTATTTTATTACTCTATTAAAAACAATATAAAATAATGTTCAAAATTTACTTTATAAAATTTGAATTTATAAAATAAATTTTGAAACCGAAAATCGGTTTAAAGTTATGATAAAGTAATTTTTTTGTTTTTGAAACCGAAAATGATATAGGAAATAATAAAAACATAGGGCAAACAAAATTTATGTTTTAAACCTTTTTCAATTTTGTTGGGTTAAAATAAAAACAAATTTTTATAATATTGTTGGTGTTATTAATATATTTTATTATATGTATAATATATGTAAAATATTATATATATAATATAATATATGTTTTTATGATATTTTTCAGTGTAATATATATAGTATTATATTATATATATAATATGTGTAATATTATATATATAATATAATTTATGTTTTTATGTTATTATTTCATTTAAATTTAGTATTATATTATACATATAATATATGTAATATTATATGTATAATATGATATATGTTTTGAAAACATGGGTTTCAATTAATTTAATATATTATATATATATATATATATATATATATATATATATATATATATATATATATATATATATATATACATATATATATATATATATACATATATATATATATATATATACATATATATATATATATATACATATATATATATATATATATATATATATATATATATATATATATATATATATATATATATATATATATATATAATATATATAATATTATATATATATATAATATAATATATGGATGTATTAATTTTAAGACATCTAAGAGGCATATGAATTCGATAAGTAAATTATATAAATATTTAATGTGATATTGCACATATATATATATATATTATATATATAATATATTATGTATAATACAACTTAGATGAAGTAAATTCAGAAACTAGAGACATCTTAATTTAGTGATTTAAATCATATATATCTTATTTGCAAATATATAATGAATACTCATTTTCATACTTGGATAAATGTTAGGAGAGGCTAGAAATGTGAAAACAAAACCCTTTCTTCCTTACTTGTCAATAATCAAACCTAGCCAAACTTTAGGACCTCTTAAACATCCAAAGGTAAATCTGAAATTGTGCAAATGTTGAGCATGTTAGCAGGTTGCTGAAAACCTAACGGGAATGGGTTAGGGTTAGGAAACCTAGGACCCTAAGTGAGTGGCTCTCAGTGCGGGGTCGGGGCCCTAAAGTGGCTAGAACCAGGATAACCGACTGATGAGTTAATTAACCAGTGATAACCTAATTAAATTTAATGGAATGGGTATTAAAACATTAAAAAGATTAATTTGTGCCTTGCCCATGCCATTAGCGCTAAGATAGGCTATGGATGGGAGTGGGAGAAGGTACCTAGGCATCGGTACGATCGAATGGCGCTTGTCTGTATGAAAGGCATTCGATCCCGCATGTGCCTACTTGGGGGCCGGGGCCCGGAGTGGCTAGTACTAGGACAACCCAAGGTGTGAGGGCTATGCGATGACACTCACTTAGGTAGTTACTAGAGTTTTCTACCCAGGCCTTAGAACCCTTGTTGTAAAGTACTATACTTGTGGGAAATGTTACTCAACCCTAGGTATAACCTAGTAAGTTCCTTCTTTGTGGGCTTGGTGTTTATCTCCTAGCACGGGGGAGTGGATCCTTTTGGGTATCCATGTGGTTGGATGGAAAATATTTCTATCGAGGTATTCTTTGCAGATGTAAATAATTGAAGATCCATGCTTGTCTATGCACCTGTTGAAGAATGAAGACTTGTACTTAATTTTGTTATGATGTAAACTTTATGTATTCTCCTATGAGGAGTTTGAATGTAATGTAATTTCAAGATGATGTAATAATGGGTAGATATAGGAAAAAGGGGTTATATGGGATGTTTATTTTCATATACAAAATGTATGTTGAAAATATGTAATTATGTGATATTTCAAGTTTTGTAAAATGTTGTGGATCAATTGTTGTATTATTGCAAATATGTTAAGTTAGATGGATGAAATTGATTATAGTAATTGATCTCTAAAAGTTTCAAATGGAAATTAAAAGTGAATGTGGTTAGGTATTTTTCTAATAAGGAATATTAGATGAAACTGGTATGGGTAGTAAATGTGGTTAATAGAATTTCTTATCAGCTTTAAATAAATCATACATTTACAATTAAGGGAACCTTGGAAAGAAGTTAGAATAAGTTTTGTTTATTTGTAATTCTAAAAAAAAGTTCAAAATTTTTCATAAAACTCTACTTAGGTTTTCTTTTATAAAGTAAACCTTTGTGCTTTTCCCTGGTTCCCTTGCGGGGCATGACAGATGAACCCTATTATACCTTTCCAATAAAGAATTAACCATATTAGATCTTAACATTTGAATGGAGTTGAACTTTCGGGAGCCATGTTGAACCAAACCAACCATAAAACCTTGTAATTTGCAGTTTTAGATTTTTCCATCAAAGCAGTGGAACCTCATGAGCTGCACCTTTTAAATGAAAGTTTGGATGGAATCCTTGAACCTCTTTGAACAACTTCAAACCAAGGTTCAAATTGATTCAAAGTGGTTCATGAGTGATGAAGTACTACAAAAGCTTGGCCAAAGGGAGCTGACTAGACCAAAACATGTTTGAAATGTCACGACAGTTAACTCAAGGGAAAATTTGACTTTGAGAGACCTTTGACATAAACTTTGAAAAAGGAGGAAACTGAACAATGATCAAATATATCGAAGGGTCAAGGACACTATATGAAAAATTAGGTAAAAACTATTCTAAATGAAATATTAGCTATTTTAACTTAATAAATCAAACTAATTAGCAACAACAATGAAGAATACAAAATGATCAAATGAAGAAACTAAAACTAAATTTACCTTCACTTACCCATTTTAGCTTGTCTCCATTGTCCTCTTAGCCTTGATTTCTTGATGGTGAGCTCTCAGATTTCCAAACGAAGCTCCTTCCCAAGATGAAATCAAAGTGTAGAGATTTGTATGAGTGGTATGCCAAACTAGAGCTTAATTATGCAAATAATGTGGATGAGATGAAATTGGTATGAAAATGGCTTGAATGCTTGTATGCTTGTTTTATGCTTGATTGCTTGAATGCTCTTGATCTCTAAAATGTTTGATTTCCTATTCACTATTAGCTCACAAAGGGAAAATCAGGCTCCTTTTATAGAGTTTTGGAGGACTCAAGAATAGGTGGCACAATCCAAGGGTGGAGATTGAAAGGTGGAAGATCCTAGGGCTAGGATTGACTTGGTTGAAGGGGTTGAGAGAAAGGGGGATGTAGTTGGAATGTGAGAGGAAGAATAGGGAGGATGTTCCTCCTACATTGACATGGAAGAGGAGAAGGTGGAAGGGCAAGACACATGTCAAGTGTCTCACAAAGACCAATGAGAAGAAGGGGGAGAGACTTTTTCCTCATGAGGACTCCTTATACAAGTGTCCTATGAGTCACCTTTGACCCTTAGAGGTGTCTTGATAAGCCCCTTAGGAATAGGGATTATCTTTTGACTTGGTTTAAGAGAAGACATGTGGTGATGAGACCAAGTCTTACAAGGCCATATAGCCCTTAGGAATGGGAATATTCTCTTGATTTAGTGTAGGGGAAGACATGTGGTCATGAGACCAAGTCTTATAAGGCCACATAGCCCTTAAAGATAGGACATGTGTGGGTGAGGATAAATGATTAATACATAGTTAATAATAATTATTTATTTTAGCCAAAGTGATGTGTCAAGTGACTAGGTAGGTGAAGTGGACTAGAGGACTTAATCATAATTAGTGATTGTGTAACTGATTAAATCACTTTACTATACTATTTAGAAGACTTAGGATATGACAATAGACTATAGTTAATTTATTAAATAAATTGAATAATTTATCTAAAAAGTAGAGGAATAAATATTAATTAAATAATAAATATTTAATTAATTCATCAAGTCAATATTAATTAAATAATAAATATTTAATTAATAAATGAAGTCATTTTTTAGTGTATGCATTTTGCCCCTCTTTGAAATAATGTGCGAGTCGTATTGTTTCAAAGAAAATTTCTATCATTTTTGCCCATGCCCTAGACAATATATCAGATGACCTATGCATGCCCCCTTGAGAGATTGATTGACAAAATTTTATTTTATTATTATTGTTATTATTATTTTTTGTCCTTGACAATCAATCTCACGAAAAGAAATGATAGAAATATGGGTGAAAATGGTGTGAATTGGAAAGAAGTCATTAGGTGGGGTCCACACATCAAGAAAAATGGGTCCACATGCTATATATAGAGCCAAGGGGTCCACAATAGAGTCATTATGCACACTTGTCATTTAGAGATTGGAGCATGAGAAAGAAGAGAAAAGCTGTCAAGATGTCATTCCTACTATCCAATCACCAATTCAAGAGAGTTAGATGATTCCAAAGGCCACCTGATTCAGGAGAGTCGGTAGGTGACTCATCCTACTTTGTCAATTTGTAATTTTCTACATGATTCAGTAGGTTTTTAGCATGTTTAGGATAGATTCAACCAGAGATTTAGGATAGGAAATTTTTATTCTTAGTCAAAAAATAAATACATAGTTGTGGCACATGTATGCGTAGCAATGGGCCATGTTTGTGAAGAAAATGGCTGGTTATGCGCATATGTGCCACACAGTTACACATATGTTTATAGGAAAAATTATGTCGCATATATGTCAAATAAAAGTGTGCATATGTAGTTGCTGCACATTTGTTTAGGGAAACTATGCAAACGTGTAGGGAAACTGCAGAAATGTGAAATCTGCGCAAACATTAGTGGGATCTATACATTTAGTTATCTATACTATGCAATTATGATAGGTGATAGAATTTGGATAATTTTGATAGGACATTTAGGTCAAACTTGATATCGATAAGCCAATTTGATCTATCGGCATTGTATTTTGATCGATTGGTGTCAAGATAGGTAACATTGTAGCATGGTCACTAGTTAACCTTCCTGATGGTAGATAATTAATAGAATTAGTTGATAAGACATGTGATAAACATGTGTTTGATTTGATAGGTTAGGATAGATAGATAGATCAGCTATATCAAAATCTAATAGTTTAATTATGTGATGGTGTTAATAGGAGGATATCACAGATATTCTGATGTCACGGGAGATATCCCGTAACTTAGAATTTGAGGCTAGTCCTATCAGAGATTGACAGGTTGTTGATAGGGGCTACTAGTTTGTATCATATTATCTATTTACCTAAGATTCGGGAAAATTTGAGCATGTTGATAGCACTAGCAGAGAGATGGCACTTAGAGATGAGTATTTTCCATCTCCCTACAAGAGAGATGACAGTGACATTAGAGGATGTTTATCGCATCCTCCAACTACCTATCATAGAAGAAATGGTACAGTATGATCATCATGGTGGACTGACTAAGTGCAGGGTTATGTTCAGGGATGATGATATTGATGAGATGGAGATCAGTTGGGAGGATATGGTAGATTGCTTTTAGCCACTTCCTATTGTTCTGCCTAGCGCTATTAGAGGTTTTGTTTGTCCAGATCAGAGATCTCATGGTTTTGTAGCCAGATGGGGCCAGACTCTATAGAGGATGATGGAGGATGGGACCTATTTTTCTTGGGGGTGTGTCTGCTAGCACATCTATATCATGATTTGCATTAGGTTGTATATCACAAGAGTGCATCATTATCAGTTGGTGTGACTCTGCTCCATGTTTGGGCATGGGAGCACATTGCAGTGACATGACCAGTAGCTATGCGATTCTATGGTGCAAGGCAGCCATATGTATATTTATATTCATCCATCCAAACTTATCATAAGCTTGGTCAGTAAGAGTTTTGGTGATACACTTTTGATACAATTGATTCTGTAATTTGGAGACCTTACCTTGGATGTGAGCCATGAGAGGATGAGCGGTAGCTCAAATTTTTCTTTGAGTCATGATGGATGCTAGGGAGGACTCCCTACATAATAGAGAGATAGATAGTGAGCTGGGTTCTATGATAGTTAGGCAAGATCCAGGGGATGCCGCAGGGGGTCATAGAGTTCTCACAGACTCATTAGCAGAGGTGTGATTGGGGGCCCATGGTATCATTTGAGATCGCACAATAGGAGTTCTTAGACATGTCATTTCAGGCATGGTCCTTGAGATAGGAGGTCATAGACCTAGGTTGTTAGAATAACTAAGAGGGGGGTGAATCAGTTATCCACAGTCCCAAATCCAAAATGTATAAACAAAAAAAATTTAATGAAATTTATGCAGCTCGGTAACTTAAGATAGTTCTTTGTCTTTGTATTTACCGATTGCCAGTTAAAACATCTATTGATTACTGATCAAATCAAATATGCAATATGTAAAGTATGACAGCAAACAAATCATCACAATAAACACATAACATAAAAGATTTAACATGGAAACCTTGTTAAGGGAAAAACCACCTGGGACCGGCAACCCAAAAATTATTCACTCTTCTGAAGTGAGGTCAATGAAGACCCAACCTTGTTAAAGGTTACAAACACACTGTTAGGTGTGACCTTGTTAGAGGATTTAAGAGCAACCATTATCATCCAACCAGCATTCATTATGGGGTTGACAGGATAACAAATGTACACTCTATGAATGACATTATAAGACTTTCTAAGTCCACTCTGTTAAGAGATTTGTCTAATTACAATGGTTAAACTGTATCAGCAATTTGATCTAAATATAGCACAACTTCAATTACAAATTATCAGATCCATTCTTAAGCTCATTAAAATCCTTTGATCAATGTTTCTATTTTGTTTCAATCAATTTCCTTTTACTTACTATCGCTTGGTTATAGCTTCCTAGTGCTTGGTTAACTTTGTAGCTTGGTTCTCCTTTAACCAATTTGATCAGGCTTGCATGAAACTTATTCACATGAAATCTCTACAATATATTTCCTCCGACATCTCTTTCATTGTGAAACTCTGATCTCTTATATAGACATGTAAACTATTTTAATTCTATCCATCAGATTTTGTCGCTTAATCTCCTTTGTTGATTTTGCTGCTTTAACCTTCCTCGGCTGATGTGTCAATAACATGTTTCAATTTCATCCTTTAGATCCTTTTTAAATTTTTCTATCTATCGATCTTCATAACAAACATTATCCATTACCTTGATTTCATAACACTTTACAGCTCATCAATCCTTGTCAGCTAAACTAATCATTTAGTTCTTTTCTCCTGCTCGGTTAACAAAGAAATGCATCGGTGAACACAAGCTTGATTAATACTATCATTGGTATATGCTAAATCTCGTTGGTGTATACTAAAATGCTTCTTTAACTGACCACATTGCTTTGTACATTTTGCTCTTTTTCTCCATCATAAATGAATGTAACATAACCAAGTCAATAAAATATGGTCATGGACTCATTCATAAGTTACTCAGTGTATTCCATATCCTCATCTGACATGTTCATCTTTCTCCATGTAGATATATCAATTCTTCCATCTCTTTTCTTCCTTTCTTCAAATGTTTAGGTGTAGTAACCTACAAGATAAGTACTGTCAAGACTTAGCTGACATCAATGACAACATATTACTGATTTAATCATCTTACATATCTAATCAACAACTTAGTGATCTCAAATCACAAATATTTAATGAATTCAAATCAGTTTTAATTCATCAATCTCTCCCTTTAGCATTGATGGCAACACAAGCAATATGAAATATGCCATATACCAAAAATGTATTCTACAACTATATGAACAAAAGTTGTAGCTCTCCCTTAGCTAAATCTTTTATATGTTTAATCACTACATTACTAATCAGCATTATCAATATAGACTTTCATCTATGGATTAGATCATTTCAGTGCTCTTTCAAATTTAAATACTCCCCCTTTGCTCTGTCTCTCCCTTTGTTTGTTTCTGGCATCAAATATGTATTCATATGGAAATCTTTCTCCCCTCTAGTATAATCATCTAGTATTTCATATGGAATTCTCTCTCCCTTTGACAACAATGCCAAAGAACAATAAACATACAGCTCTTTTCATAGCCATGTAACTCTGTTATCTAGTTCTTTCTCTGTATCTCAGTATACTGATATGACTCAGGTTCAGTTCTTCAATCTTTCACAACTCTAGATAGAAATCCAAAGTGTGAGCTCTACTTGCATCAACATGTATGATCTTCTGATAAGCTTAGACTGATGCAACCTCCAAATCACCTTAGTGACTGGTAGATAGGGGACGGACCCCCAGTCTAGTCCTAAAGTACTCATATGTATCCTTCGGTAGAGGTTTTTTAAATATGTCATAAAGTTTCTCTTTTGATGTAACAAATTCTAGTTTAACTTGCTTCTCCTATAATTGTTCCCTTAAGTAGTGATACTTAATAGATATATGCTTTATCTTAGAGTGCATCACTGAATTCTTTAAAATATTAATGGCACTAGTGTTGTCACAATATATAATCACTAGCTCTGTGATTATCTCATTCATTCCTTCCAACACTTTCTTGATATAAGCAATGTTTGAACAGTTAGTAGTAGTAGCCACATACTCTTCTTTAGTTTTAGACTAAGAAATACAAGATTGTTTCTTACTTGTCCATGTAACAAGTCTTTCACCAAAGAAAAATGCTCCTTTGGTGGTGCTTTTCTTGTCATCCACATTTCCAGCCCAGTCAGCATCGGTTTATACCTTCAGTTCAAATTTTCCTTCCTTAGGATACCATAATCCATAATCTTTAGTTTTCTTCAAGTATCTTAAGATTCTCTTAGTAGCAACCATGTGTGATTCTCTAGGGTTTGCAAAAAATCTAGCAACTATTCCAACAACATGTGCTATGTCAGGCCTACTATGAACTACATACATTAACTTACCAATCATGGATCGGTAGATTGTCTAATTTACCTCAGTAGTTCCATCATCTTTCATCAATTTACATCTAGTAGCCATCGGTGTTCCCATAGGTTTAGCATCTTCCATGCCAAATGTCTTCAATACTTTCTTTATATACTTGGATTGTGTGATGAATATACCATCATTCTGTTGAATCACGTGTAAGCCTAGAAAGAACTTAATCTCTCCAAACATAGACATTTCAAATTCATTCCTCATATCATTAGCAAAAGACTTACATATTTGATCATGTCCTCCAAATATTATATCATCCACAAATATTTTAGCAATCAAAATAGTATCATCAGAATTCCCTTTCATGTACAGATTGCTATTCTCACTAGTTCTAACAAATCCAATGCTCAAAAAATAATTATGTAATCTTTCATACCATGCTCTCGGTGCTTGCTTCAAACCATATAAAGCTTTATGCAATCTACATACCATATCTTTGTTGTCTAGATCAACAAATCCTTCAAGTTGTTCTATGTAGACTTCCTCTTCAAGTATCCCATTCAAAAAATCAGATTTAACATCCATTTGGTAAACTTTGAACTTTTTGTGAGTAGCATATGCAAGTAACATTCTAACTCCTTCTAATCTAGCAACAGGTGCAAAAGTCTCACCATAATCTATTCCTTCTTCCTATGCATATCCCTTGCATACTAGTCTAGCTTTGTTCCTTGTTACCTCTCCATTCTCATTTAGCTTGTTTTTGAATATCCATTTAGTATCAATAACATTCTTGTCTTTAGGTTGGGGTACTAAGCTCCAAGTCTTGTTCTTCTCTATTTATTCTATTTCTTCTTTCATTGCATTAACCCATTCATCATTTTCTAATGCAAGTTTCACATTCTTTGGTTCATAATCACAAACTAGACATGTACCTTGTCTTGCTCTACTTCTTTTCTACATGCCAACTTTTTTCTCTCTAATAATCTGTGTTTCAAGATGATGTCTTCTGACAAATTTTTGCTAGTATCTGATCTCTTCTTTCTTGTTCATCCTGTGCAGGTTCATTTTCTTCCTTGGTAGGTTCTTCCTTCTTGTCAATCTTTCTATTGGCAATTTGGCTGAGCTGATTAAATAGATGTTGTCATTATGGAAACATATGATCCACATGAAAATCACACAGGTCAGAGAGCAAGTATGACAGAGTGCATTGCAAATTTGTCTAAGTGTGAGATAGTATTTTTACCAGTGAACCTGGACATAGTTTTTGTTTGGGATGTTGATTTGAGTAATTTCAGTGCTTGTGCACTTAAACATAGACTCTATGATGACTATTGATCACCCATCTCATAGTGCAAGTCAGTACGACATGTACGGAAGAAGTTATGATAGTTTTACTAAAGATAGTGTCAAGCTGACAGGACAGAAACTGAAGACAGAATTAGTAAAGAGTTAAGAGATTATTTTGTTTATCAAAATAATGAATTAAAAATATAAAGGGACAAAATCCTAGATGTTAACCCTTTGATAAAGTTATTTGTATAAATGTAATTGTAATTGTAAGAAAAGTAGAGTTGAAAAATAGATGTATAGTGAAGTGATATGATGCGAAATATATGATGCATATGTAATAGCAATAGTGAAAGAGAAACAAAGAGATATTGATGCAAGCAACATAAGGTTATGTACCTTAACCTATTTTTGTAATCAGTGTATATTATACATTACTTGTTTGGGTAGTGGGCTCATCTGGTAATCACATTTTGTAGTGCCAACTCCTAACAAGGTTGAGGCTTCTAACAAGGCCTATAGTCCCTTAATTAGGACTGATACACTATATGTTTGCAATAGACTCCTAACAGGGTCAACATCCTTAATAGGATACTTTTGATTAGTGGATCTTTGTGGGTACCATCCCCACCGGGGTTTTCCCTTGGCCAGGGTTTCCTCAAGAACAAATAATGTGTTATGAGTTCTTTGGTTTTATTGCTATGCATGTTGTTTAGCTTCTTATGTTATGCATGTATAAAGATAATCTATTATATCCATAATTGGGCAAAAGATAAAGTTTTTAGAATACTGATTCACCCAGCCTCTTAGTATTCCCTATTTATAACAATTGGTATCAGAGCTTAGTTACTCGAAAAAGAATCATTCAAGGAAAGCCTAGCAGCTTGAGCAAGATCTCTATGGATATGGATCAACTACAGAAGAATCTTGAAGAAGCTCTTGAATAGATTCACTTGCTTACTATTGAAAAAGATACTTTGAAAAGAAAATATGATGATGTAAAGAACCTCATTGAGAAACTGAAAAACAAGTTGGAAGATCTGAGATCTGAAAAGGAATCTGAAGTTTTTATTGAAGATTGTGATGATAATTTAGAAAAAGCAAATGAGATCCTTAAGCATGAACTGAAGATAGAAAATCTGAATCTTAGCTTGAAAGATGGAAATGGCAAGAATGAAGCAAATCTAAAATTTGAGAATGAAAGTCTACAGACTAAAAATGAAGGACTAAAATCTAAACTTTGTAAAGTAACATCTGAACTTGAGAAAGTCAATTTGTAGTATGATGAACTTGAGAAATACAATAAGATCGTGAAAGGTGAACTGACTCAATCCAAACAACAACTTGAAAGGCTATATTCAGCTAGTGAGAAGATTGATGAACATATATCTTATCAAAAACCATTCTATGATAAGACTGGTCTTGGATTCAACACTTTTTAAAAAAATGATGAAAGCAAGGAACCAGATCTAAAAATATCTGAAAGCATAGATGAGAAGAAGTCTGATGAGATCAACAAATCTAAAGATACACCTAAAGAAGAAGAACCAACGAAGAAAGAGGAATCACCCAAAGGTATGCAAAGAGAATTTAAAGGTAGATGTTTTTCTTGTAATACTATTGGTCATATGAAGAGAGATTGCACAGGTAAGCAATTTAAACTTCTTAATGGTTATTGTTATAATTGTCATGGTTTTGGACATAGAGCTATTGAATGTAGGAAACTTAAATTTATTGAGAATAATGATGGTAGTAGAATGTTTAGGAATACTAACAATGTAGATAAGAAACCTACTAAAGATATGAATAGAAGAAATGGAGTAATATGTTATAGGTGCAACAAGGTTGGACACATTGCTAGAAATTATAGATCACAAATCAATTAGCCTGGACCAAGATATGGAAACAATGGAATTGTTTGTTAGATATGCAACAAGATTGGACATACAACAAGGTTTTGCAGAATGAACAATAGAGTTTTTTATCCTAATCCTAACCCTAGAAATCATGCAAGAAGAAATGAAGATGCAAGTAACAGTCAGAAAGGATGTTGTAGTAATTTAGATGAAGTGAAGTTTATCAAAAGCACAGATCAAGGAGATATAGTCAACATTGAAGTTAATCAGGAAGGTGAAGTATCAAAAGGTAAGAATGAATCTTTACCTGACCCATCTCAAAGTACTTAAATTTATGAAAATTACAGTAGAATAGGAACTTAGATTAGTGTAGAAGTAGATATATGATGAACTAAGTCTTGCGTAGTTAATGCAAGGTGGTGTATGATGTTCTAATGCTATGGTTAAGAGTGCAAAGAAAATTATTATGTTTTGCGAGATCGCAAGAAGTTTTAAGTTTTGCAGGTTAGCAGAAACAAGTTTTTGGAAAGAAGCGGCAAAAGAATTGAATGCAATGTCAAATCTAAGTGAGGTTGAATTAATAAAAGGTTATGATCAGTATTATTTGATCATAAAAGTGAATTCAAGTGTTAAGGAGATCAAAGAGCAGTGATTGGAAGCATTTTGCAAGGATTTGGAGAAGAATTTTGTGTCGAATCTACACAAGCCCTAAAATCACAAAATCAAGGTATTTTACTTGACAAATCTTTAAATCAGTAAAGGAATTTGAAGAAATCATGGATGTTTCTTTAATACACAATTTTAGAGATAAGAATAAACCTAAATTGAAAAGGGAACTAATAGAACCCTTGGAAGATGACCCTAGGTTTGCTTTATCATCTGTACCAGATAGAGTTTTACACCTAGAAAATGTTAGAAGTTATCTTGGATGAAAACTAGAAACAGTTAGTGATAGTGATTTCACAAATGAATATTAGAAGATTTACAATTAGGATATGACACTGAAACAAGGATTTGAATACTTGGAAGATAATGAAACTTTTAAGTATGCATTACAATATGAATTTGATAATGAAGAATGCACTAAGATTATCTTAAGCATAATTCATAATGGGAAGTTTTGGTTAGAAGATAGAGTGATAGATATTACAACTGATTTGATTCATGAAGTCACTGGATTATCTAAAACTAGAGCTATTCCTTTAAATGAGAAGAACATGAGGAAAATAGTCATTGATAACACAAATTCATCCTATAATGGTAGAGGAATTGTGATTAGTAAGATCAAACAAGATGATGGGAGATACTTATGCAAGATCCTAACCACTAAGTTTTGTGCAAACTCAAGAGAGGATTACATGGCAATTGGAATGATACATGTAGCCTATCTAATGTGTGTTGACAAGGTACAAGTTGATATGTGTGAAATTCTAAGAATTCAATAGTTTGAGAACTTGGAGAAGATTAAGAAAACTAAGTATACATAGTTTAGGTTCTCATCCTTAATCACCTATATGTTTTTTCATCTATTGAGAAGATTTCCTTACACCATTGGAAATGACTGGAATGATGGCCAAAATACAATGGAAAGGATTAACTTAGTGTATAGAAAACATGTTATTGACAAAGTAAATGAGAGTGCAGTACTGGTAATCAAGACATTTCAGAATATTGTGTCTAGCAGATCAAGGCTCCCTAAGCCTCTTATGGAGAAGTATAAAGATGACATATGTTTTATGGTGGATATTGACTTTACCTATATTGAAGTAGTAGAACCTAGAACAGAGTTCATAGACCCTCTTGGCTATGAGATATCTGAGGTAGAGATAGAGGAATATGTTAGCAGGTTACTTAAGTGTAAGTTGGACACTCAGTGCAATAGGTTTGGAACCTTTGAGGAGAAATTCAACTCTGCAAAGACCTTAATTGAAGAGAAATAGTTTAAGAAAAGAGTTGAGAGAACCATAAAGAAAATCCTAAAAGATACAGGGATGAAAGAGCATGAGTTTTTAGTAGCAAAGAAAACACTAGCAACAATCAGAGTGAGTGGACAAAAAGAAGTTTTGCCTATTCCTCCTTTATCATCAATTGCAGTACAACAGGAAGAATCACAAGTGAAGGTGAAAGTGGAAGAAATTGAGAAGGATAAAGAAGAAAATATGTCCACTAGATCCACTTCCTCCACACCTAGCACTAGAGTAAAGGAAAGTGCTACTGGACTGGGAAAGAGACATAAAACTTTAGTGCAACCAGTTCCAAGAAAAATTGCAAAAATAAAAGATGATGTCACTACTATTAAGAAGAAATCTTGGAACCTGAAAGTTGAAAAGCTTAATGAGTAGATCATTGAGGATGGAGACTTTACAAGAATGAACAAGTACTATGATCTTTATGATTATGCAAAGAGACTTAATCTAGAGAATATAGTTGTAAAGCATATGATTTTGGCTAATAAGAAGTTTGATACAATTGAGGGTTAGATACCTGATGATTTGTATAATAAACTTGTGAATAGGAAAAAGAGAGCAATGGAGGAGGACACAACTATCAGAGAAAAGCTTGTAAGGAAGCTTTGTGTAGTAAGAGATGAAACACATTTTGGTCAGATCATGAAAGCCTTAAGAACCCATTTGAGAACCAAAAGGAGAACTATTCAAATTATGGGAGGTAGATATGAAGAAATTAATTTTGAGACAGATCAAGAAATTATCAAGGTTATGATAGAAAATGTTGGAGAACCATCAGTTGCAGTAGAGCAAGTAGGTGAGATAGAACAAGAGGACATTCCCTCTCCTCTAGCCATTAACATTGAAGATGAAACCATGAATGTAGAAGGAACCAAGATCACCTTGGATACTGATGATAATGTATTCAAGAATTTGGAGAACATTGTTGACAATTTGGCCTTTGAAGAACATGAAACTATAAAAGGAGAATAGACAATAGAGACAAGAGTTGTAGAACCCTCAGTAACAGAAAAACATATACCCATTCCCACTAAAGAAGATATTAGTCATACTCCTAAGACTGGAAAGAAGAATAAGATTGGATCTATGATTGAGCATTTGGGAAAGGAAGTAGATGATGATGATCAGTTGGAATTGATCACATCCTTGAATAAAATCATTGGCAAGAACAAGAAAGTGAAAAGACTTGAAGGATGCCTGAAGGAACTTACTGAGAAGTTACAAAGCATTGTAAGTACACAAATTGCTAAAGCAAACCCTATGGAGAAAGCAAAGAAGGTAATGAACACTTTTGACAATGAATTCACTAACTTATGTGATAATGCAAAAGTGAAAGCACAAGCAGCCTATGAGGCTAAAATGCTTTTGAACATTAGCTAGAATATCAAGAATGATATCAACAATCTTGATATCTGTATCAAGGACTTGAGGAAGAATTTGGAGATAGGAAAATCTTTGTACATACAGTGTACAAAATCAGAGACTTTGACAGTAGAAGAAGATCAGAAGATGAAGTTGAAGGAAGCAGAGATTCAGAATGAAACAAACCTTTTTTCTAGGCCCAATGTGAAGGCATGTGATGTTGAGAAGAAGATTCAGAAGCTATATGATGAAATAAGAGTTGTGCAAGATGAGAGAGATAGAAAAATGAAAATATTCACTCTTTTGAGAGAGCACACTTCTATCAAGTAAAGCATTATTGAAGAGTAGTTGGAAGAATGTCTTTTAGCTAAGACATCTTTTCAGAAGTTTAACTTTGAGAACCTCCAAGCATGTGAAATAACATCTTATGGACTGAGCGCACTACTCAATGTGGTAGATTCCATTAAGAAATCATGGGAGAAGGAGTTAGAAGCTATGAAAATTAATTTGTAGATTGTGTTGCAAGCCTATTGGCTTTGCAATAATTGAACTAAGGTATAATATTTTTGAGAACACAATTTTGTAACTCTCCTTACCTTTATTTTGTCATTGTTGTCAAAGGGAGAGAGATATATAGCAGAAAATTGATAGTATACGATAAGGATTGATACTCTTAGGGGGAGTACTATATTATAGATAATATTTTTTGAGGAGTTATAAGGATAGTATATATTTTATACTATGGCCACAATTTTGAGAATTTGAAGTTGTACACTTAGCCAATTTTCTCATATGTTGCCACCAATGACAAAGGGGGAGATTGTTAGAAATTTGGTTGATCTGATTACATAGATCTTGTCATTATGGAAACATATGATCGACATGAAGATTTCACAGGTCAGAGAGCAAGTATGACAGAGTGCATTGCAAATTTGTCTAAGTGTGAGACAATATTTTTACCAGTGAACCTGGACATAGTTTTTGTTTGCGATGTTGATTGGAGTAAGTTCATTGCTTGTGCACTTGAACATAGACTCTATGATGACTATTGATTACCCATCTCAGAGTGCAAGTTAGTATGACATGTACGGAAGAAGTTATGACAATTTTATCGAAGACAGTGTCAAGCCGACAGGACAAATTATGAAGACATAATTAGTAAAGAGTTAAGGGATTATTTTGTTTATCAAAATAATGACTTAACAATATAAAGGGATGACATCCTATATGTTAACCCTTGGATAAAGTTATTTGTATAAATTTAATTTTAATTGTAAGAAAAGTAGAGTTGAAAAATAGATGTATAGTGAAGTGATATGATGCATATGTAATAGCAATAGTGAAAGAGCACCGAAGAGATATTGATGTAAGTAGCATAAGGTTATATACCTTAACCTATTTTTTTAATTAGTGTATATTATACATTACTTGTTTGGGTAGTGGGCTCATTTGGTAATCACATTTTGTATTGCCAACTCCTAATAGGGTTGAGGCTTCTAACAAGGCCTATAGTCCCTTAATCAGGACTGATACATTATATGTTTGTAATAGACTCCTAATAGGGTCAACATCATTAACATGATACTTTTGATTAGTGGATCTTTGTGGGTACCATCCCCACTGGGGTTTTCCCTTGGCCAGGGTTTCCTCAAGAACAAATAATGTGTTATGAGTTCTTTGGTTTTATTGCTATGCATGTTGTTTAGCTTCTTATGTTATGCATGTATAGAGATAATCTGTTATATCCATAATTGGAAAAAAGATAAAGTTTATAGAATAATAATTCAGCCCCCCTCTCAGTATTCCCTATTTCTAACACTTCTTGTCCATCGATATTTTTTCCCTGTTGACCGGTTGTCACTATCTGTTGTGTCGGTAGGTACTCTGGTTGTTCAATGTAAGTGAATCTACCATAGTCTTCTAGTTCCTTTGTGCTTTCCTCTACATTCTTATCATCAAACTCATCAACATGGACATTAGTACTTTCAATAATTTTGTTAGTCACCTTATTAAGACACTTGTATGCTTTAGTTTTTGTAGAATATCCTAGAAATATTCCTTCACCACCTTTTGAGTCAAATTTCCCATTTATTTCATCTTTCAGAATAAAGCATTTACTTCTAAAAACTCTAAAATAAATTACAATGGGTTTGTGTCCAAACCATAACTCATAGGGTGTCTTATTAGTGTCCTTCTTTAGTTGTACTTAGTTTAGCACATAAACAGTAGTGCTAACAACTTCTCTCCAGTATGTCTGAGCAACATTCTATTGTAACATCAATATTCTAACAAAGTCAACTATTGACCTATTCCTCCTTTCAGCTATTCCATTTTGTTGAGGTGTCCTCGATGCAGAAACTTGTCTTTTAATACCATTCTCATTACAAAAGTTAGTAAATTCGTCAGAGATAAATTCACCACCTCTATCAGATCTTAAACACTTTAATTCCTTACCAATTTGTTTTTCAACTTTTTCTTTATACCACTTGAACATCTTAAATGCCTTTGACTTTTCCTTCAAGAACATGACTGTCATCAATCTAGTAAAATTATCAATAAAAAGAATAAAGTATCTATCTCCATAATAACTTTGAGTTCTCATAGGACCACATAGGTCGGTATGCACTAACTCAAGTATTTTCTTTGTTGAATAATCTTTTCTTTTGAAACTAGACTTATTCATCTTACCTTTCTGACATTCATAACACATAACATGATCAGGCTTAGATAAGTTAGGAAAACCTCTAACCTTTTTCTTTTTACTGATCTTAATCATGTTATCAAAATTCACACGACATAACCTTTTATGCCAAAACCATGCATCTTCATCTCTCATCATCAAACAAGAAGACTAATTATTATCGAGATAAAATAGATTACCTCTAGATTATGTACTAGTTCCAACAAGTCTTCCTCCATCATCAAATATTTTCACTTTCTTTCTCTCAAAAGCAATTCGGTGGCCTGAATTGTTTAGATGTGCCACACTTAGCAAATTATAGTTCAGTCCTTTTACCCAATAAGCATTATCACATTTGATTTTATCATTTATCATCAGGGTTCCTTTTCCTTTAACCATACAAGGTGTATCATTACCCATTCTTATAGATCCTCCATTGTCTTCTTCAAGATAATCAAATTTTTCTTCATCACCAGTCATATGATGTGTACAGCCACTATCTATGATCCATGTATCATTTCTATTAACCTTAGAGATAAGTGATGTATCTACATACCTTTCATCTTATTTAGAGTCATCCTTCATTGCTACAAATACTACTTCCACATCATTATTAGTGTCGGTGTCTGTGATATCTTCTTCCTCAGTAATGTAGCACACCTTCTTTCCTTTATCACTTTTGTCTCAATTGTCTCTGTTGCACTGTCGGTAACCTTTTTTGCCCCTTCTCCCATAGCTTTCTTCACCAGATTGATCTTTGTTCCTGTCATCATCTTTCTTATGTCGACATTTAGCAGCAATATGACCAACCTCTTTACAGTTAAAACATGCTAAAGGTAATTTGCCTCTATATCTCCCTTTACCTTTAGGTAACCTTCTGGCCATAAGAGCTTCAAGTTTTTCAAGCTCATCATCAGTATTTCTATCACTATCATTATTCTTATTTCCACTACTAAACTTACCAATCTTCAGAGAAGTCATGAAAGAAGACTTAACAGATGGTACAACACTGTTATCAAAGTTATTCAATTCAAAGGTTGTAATCTTACCGATCAGATTATCAAGAGTAAGTGTGTTACCAGTTGCAGACCTTGTCTCATGTATTATAGAAATTCTTATTGCATAGACCAGAAATAAGGTTGTCAAAAATTTTCTTACCACTATCTCTTCATCAATTACACCATCAGATCCTTGTATGGTGTGAACAACTTCTTTTTTTCTATCTATGTACTGCACAATGTTCTCACCTTCCTTCATCTTCATGTCATCAAATCTTCCCCTTAGGATTTTAGCTCTAGCTCTTTTGACATTCACATCACCACTATAAATTTGAGAAAGTTTATCCCACATTTGTTTTGCAGTCATAAAGGTCTTGATATCTTCAAATTCAGCATCTGAACAAGTAGCAACAATCTCCATCATAGTAACATTATGTTCATGCCTATCCCTTAATTGATCAATAGTCAAAGGACCAGTGGGTGGTGCAAGGTAACCATTCTCCATTAGTTCTAGGGTAGAATTCCCAATTCTGGATATATGCAGCTTCATTCTGCTTTTCCATATTGTAAAGTTATCCTTGTTAAGCTTTGGCACTTCCCTCTTATACATTTTGAGATCTTTGTGATGAAGTCCTTAAAACTCTATTCTAAGAAACCAAAGCTCTAATACCAATTATTAGAATAACTGAGAGGGGGGTGAATAAGTTATCCATAGTCCCAAATCCAAAATGTATAAACAAAAACAATTTACTGAAATTTATGCAGCTCGGTAACTTAAGATAATTCTCTATCTTTGTATTTACCGATTGTCAGTTAAAACATTTAGTGATTATCAATCAAATTAGATATGCAATATGTAAAGTATGACAACAAACAAATCATCATAGTAAACACATAACACAAAAGATTTAAAATGGAAACCTTGTTAAGGGAAAAACCACCTAGGACCGGCAACCCAAAAATTATTCACTCTTTTGAAGTGAGGTCGGTGAAGACCCAACCCTTTTAAAGGTTACAAACACAATGTTAGGTGTGACCTTGTTAGAGGATTTAAGACCAACCATTATCATCCAACTAACATTCACTATGGGGTTGATAGGATAACAAATGTACACTCTATGAATGACATTATAAGACTTTCTAAGTCCACTCTGTTAAGAGATTTGTCTGATTACAATGGTTAAACTGTATCAACAATTTGATCTAAATACAAAACAATTTCAATTGCAAATTATCAGATCCATTCTTAAGCTCATTAAAATCCTCTAATCAATTTTTCTATCCTATTTCAATCAATTTCCTTTTACTTTCTATTGCTCGGTTATAGCTTCCTAGTGCTTGGTTAACTCTGCAGTTTGGTTATCCTTTAACTAGTTTCATTAGGCTTGCATGAAACTTATTCATGCAAAATCTCTACAATATATTTCCTCTAGTATCTCTTTCATTGTGAAACTCAGATCTCTTATATAGACATGCAAACCATTTTAATTCTATCCATCAGATTTTGCCGCTTAATCGCCTTTGTTGATTTTGCCACTTTAACCTTCCTCAGTTGATGTGTCAATAACATGTTTTAGTTTCATCCTTTAGATCCTTCTTGAATTTTGCTAGCCATTGATCTTCATAACAAACATTATCCATTACCTCAATTTCATAACACTTTACAGCTCATCAATCCTTGTCAGCTAAACTAATCATTTAGTTCTTTTCTCCTACTCGGTTAACAAAGAAATGTGTTGGTGAACACAAGCTTGGTTAATACTATCATTGATATACACTGCATCCCATTGGTGTATACTAAAATGCTTCTTTCACTAACCACACTACTTTGTACATTTTTCTCTTTTTCTCCATCATAGATTAATGTAACATAACCAAGTCAATAACATATGTTCATAGACTCATTCATAAGTTACTCAGTGTATTCCATATCCTCATCTAACATGTTCATATTTCTCCATGTAGATATATGAATTCTTCCATCTCTTTTCTTCCTTTCTTTAGATGTTTAGGTATAGTAACCTACAAGATAAGTATTGTCAAGACCTAGTTGACATCAATGACAAGATATTACTGATTTAATCATCTTACATATCTAATCAACAACTTAGTGATCTCAAATCACAAATCTTCAATGAATTCAAATTAGTTGTTGTTCATCATAGGTATGACTACTGATTATGAGAGACATCTGAGGGATTATACATTCCCCAGATTGACTAATCGAGTGGAGAGGCCACCAAAGAGAGATGCACCATAGAGACACCTAGGTAGGCAATGATGCCATGATGGGAGAGGCTGAGGGAGGTGTAGAGGTGACAATGGAGGTGACGATGGTGATGGAGGTACAGTTGGGACTCTGATGAGAGGTAGAGGTGTATGACCACGGGGACTAATGCCCCCTCCTTAGAGATAGGTATAGGGACAGGTACTAGCACAGGTTTTCACTAGTGCTCCATTACAAATTTTAGCAGGTGTCATGGGACAGATACTAGCATCTTCCCTGAGACAAGTAGATCTCATAGTTCAAGCACAGGTGCCTACACAAGATGAGGCAAATGTCATTCTTGGTTAGCAGGGAGTAGTAAAGGGTGGTGTTGGACAAGATGATGTACAGGATGATCATATGCTCAATTTTGAGGATGATGTATAGATGCCAGATATAGGGGCAGAGCAGGATGTTGGGGGCTAGGATCCCTATCTATAGAGAGATGCAATAGAGGAGGATATTGACATTGATACATTTCTACTTCGACTAGCAATGACATAGGTACATGCAAACCATGTCCCCAAACTAGAGAGACAAGTAGAAAGGTTGGAGACAAAGATACCTGATATCAGACATGAGCATGATGTCTCCATAGAGTGACTAGGAGAGGCAGAGATGCTACTAGATGAGTTATAGAGGACAGAGGACTTAGGACCTCATGCAGATAGTCTTTGTGTGATGATGCAGGCTAGTAGAGAGATCACCTACTAGAAGGATGCATATAGAAAGGCTATACCTCAGGATCAGTGGATCGAGAGCTTCAGAGATAGCTCATACATAGTGAGGACAACTGTTTATCAGAGACAAGGACTGAAAATCAATAGAGGTGGAGGGATCTCATCACGGCCACCTAGAGTACCTATAGGTTTAGGAGATCCAGTAGGACCTTTTGGCTCAAGTGATCCAGTAGCACTAGGTCTTATTGCATCATGTAGATAGCGATAGATTGAGTCTGGAGGTGGTGGCTCATAGACATATTGTATACATTTGTATCACTATTGTATCAGTATTATTCATTATTTTATTGACTTGATGGACACTCTTGGACACATAATCATTTGATGAAATATCATTGGACATTTGGATAGTGACTACTTTTATGGACTCTTATATGATGGACTCTATATATATGATGATGCAACTCTACTCGTATTTGCTTTGATGATTATATATACATGTGAATACTAACATATGCAGGATGTGATGATTTACTTTGATATGCATGGTATTTATGTTCTCTAAATGCAAAAATGATTTTCTTTTATGTGGATGCATGATGATTAATGATCTATTAGGATGATGATGATCTTTATATATAAATGCATGTTCTAAATGATTTGTTATTCAATGCTATGTGTTGTGAATGCAATGAATGAATGTTAATGATTTAATTTGATATATAAACAATGTAAAATGCAATGTGAATATTGGATAATAAATGAACTAAATGTAAAATGCATATAATGGATAATAAATAAATGATAGGATAAATGATATTTGAGTGTAACGAATGAACATATTTTATAATATCACAAAAGAGATGGACAAAACATGATGAAATGAGAATTTATGAGTCAAAATTGAATTCTAATGGTCAAAAACATGTGTAAGTATATATAATTGGTATATGAATGAACAAACCCAATGAGATTAACACATGCATAATGAAGTTTAAAATATGATAACGTAAGGTGAAAATTGTAGTTTTGTTATCCAAATGTCCTCAATTGTAAATAATAATGTGTCCTATTGGGTATATTCTTAATTTTCTGAGGTTTTTGTCTAAACGTTGGTTTAGTCCTCTGGTCTGTGAAGTTTTCCTAGGTACAAGTATCAGAATTTCTTCAAAAAATTGTCATAGCCCACTTCAAAAATCCTTACCCTAGGTCTTGTCCTTGAAGAATTTTGAATTCTTGTCAAAAAACCCTAAAATGTTTGCCATTTTCAAATAAACCCTAAGTCATTCTCCTCATTTCTTTTCGAACGTTACTTTTTAAGTCACTTAAGTTCATTAAAGAGAACATGCATTTATTTTTCATGTGGGGGTTATATCTTTTCCTAATTCTAGAACCCCGGTGATATAAATAACATATCCTATGTCCTAATTACCTTGTATTCTAATGTTTCGAGTTTCATTCAACTATGAATCTTTAAAGAAGATCTAACGGCGGTCGCGTGTTCACATGGAATATTTCCAAGCCATGTGAACATGTGAAATGACCATTGATTTTATAATGAAGCTTGATGCGGAAACAAGGTGGGACCACTGACAAGTATTTCACAAGTGGCGGCCTTTTATTTAAAAAGGATAGTGGGGCCGGTGACAGAGGAATCTCCAAAGTTTGAAAAGCAATGAGGGGAAGATCAAACAGCTGTCGTATAATCGCATGGGATCTTAGAAGCCTATGCGATCATGCAACAAGCCATTGATCTTGCATTAAACCAAGCGTGATTCTCAGGTGGAACTTTTGATAGATGTGCATGAATAATGTTTTCTCATTGGCTAGTATCAGCAAACACCAGTGCTTAGAAAGAAAGAAAGTACCTGACAATTTGCCAGGTGTTGCAAGCATGGATTTTCTTTATTGACAAAGGTAAGGTGGGACCGGTGATTTGAAGGAAGATAATGACGGTGAATGCTAATGGGTTTTTGCATGTTCGCATAAGCTTCTTTTAAGCTATGCGATCATGCGATTAACATTTTATCTTAACAGTGGAAGTTATAAGAGAGTGCCAAAAATAGAAAGGTAACGTGATAGTTAGTTGCATGTTCACATGAGTGATTTTCATGCTATGCGATCATGTGATAGGTCGTTAGATCATCTGCTAATGAGGATTGATGGTTCTAATTCAAATTGGAGATAAAGTGATGCAAATTTGAAGTTTCCCATTGAGAAGTGACAGTTCACTCTTCCAGAGGAGTAATGGTTTCAATCATGCTAAATTAATTATTGACATGATTGCTTTAAATGGCTCATATATCAGAATTTTGCACACTCTCAGAAGCACAAAGAGATAAAAAATTTGTAGAGACTTAGGCGTGAAGAATTATGAGGACTGGCTGCTATTCCCCGGTGGTTTCCAAATAAAAAGGTTGGTGAAATACTTGTGCATATTGCTTCCTTACTAAAAGAATCATAGTTCTGTATCTTGTCTATCTTGAAAAGATTTCTTTTAAAGATAAACCTTAAAATGGCACCAAGGAAAGAATTGTCAGGTAAAATTAAGTATAGTGAAAGGGGTTTGCACGAGGATTTATTGCAATTACTTCTCGGCTCTTCCACTACCCCAGTGAAAACCAAGAGTTTGATTCCCAAAGATCCTAGGGTAAAAATAGGGGAGGGTTTATATGACACAACAAGTTTTATTAGAGAGGCCAAAATTGGTACAATCAATGCAAGAGGTGACTCTGATATCGCAGGATTGGAATTATTCAAAGTAGGGTTTAGTCAGAGAAATGCCCCTCACCCTGCAAGCAATATATGGTAGTCTGACCTAGGAAAACTTGTCATGCCCGATGTCTTTTTAGATGTAGATTTGATGACCCAGGTTGCAAAGAGTTATGATCCAATCACTAAAGAAGTTAGGGATGCAAAGGGATTATTATTGATTAAAGTTTCTTTTGAAGAAATTAGGAAGGTGTTCAGGTTAAGTGAACCCTCAGATAGTTTGGAGAGCATTGATTTTGAAGAACTAAGGCAAGTATATAATGCACAAAGGAACTATTTCAGAGGCAAGTTGTTGAAGGATTTCTGCACCAAAATTGGAAAAATGGTTATTGTGGGACAGAACACTCAGGAGCCTTTTAAAATAGAATATTTTGATCTCAGAGCTAATGGTACATATTGGTCATTATGTCAAATTTTTGGAGAGGATGTTAGTGAAAGGATGCCAATACACTTGATGTGCATGATGATCCAAATTTTACATGCACACGTATCTATTACTTTTAATTTTGCTCCTTTTATTGCTGAATTAATCCATAATGGATTAGTGAAGATTCAAAAGAATGAAGGTGACAGGCCCTTTTGCTGGTACTCTTTCATAATGTACATGTTTCTATTTAAAGGAGCAAGGTATTTTGAACAAGAAATGGAATTAGTGAGAAAGAAGGATGGTGAAGCTATGCCAGTCCAACTATGGAGTCTCACAATGACCTGGGATAAGAAGGATCATAGTTTCATCAATTTTGATAAATGTTTTGTAGCTAGACTCAGGAAGTTGTTTGTCTTAGACAACCCAAGAATCCCAATAGTATTGGCACAGCTTATTAGGCCAAACCAGTTTGCTAAAAATCTGAACATCATACACAATTGGGGAGATGTTATTTTCTACAATGTATCAACTGTCATCAGGTTGTATGGTTTCAGGGGGACCCATTTTATATTTCCCTATCAAGTACCCCTTAGGATTGAAATTGCAAAGTTTTTGAGGCAATTAGGAGATATTGAAGAGTGTGCCCTCACTGGGAAAGGCAAGGGAACTTTATTCCCAAATGTTACCATTGCCCATCAATTCATAATTACCAAGGGTGGATGGGTTTACATGGATAAAATTATGGCTCCATACCATATGGCTACTGCAATTGCCAAAATAGTAGATCCAGAAGGTTTCTATAATGAAATGTTTAAAAAGAGAGCCAAGTGTGCCATGATTAACCATATTTTTAATTTCCCTGAAGATATTGTCAGAAATGTAGCAAAGATATAGGAACAAGAGGTTATGAAAGAAAAATGGTTGGTATACAGGAAGACACTAGATTTTATCCTGTAATTTGATTCGGGATGGGATCCCCTAAAAAGCATAACTCCAATGGGGAAGAAAATAGATACTCTTATGAATTATTTTCAGGATATTTTTCAGACCCTAAATGAAAAGAAGGAAAAGGTTATGAAGGATGATCCAGAAAAGGCTACACAATTGTTGAGCAAGCCTGTGTTTGAAAAAGGGTTACCCCGAGGAGGTACATGGTGCAAAAGAAGACTGGTTATAATGTGGTGATACCAGAACAAAGCCAGCTAAAGAAAATAGATAAAAGGGATATCCCATCAACCTTACAATAGGTTGGAAAATAAAAGGAGATTGTGGAGATCCCCGATTCTCCTCATCCTCAAACTTCTGAGGATATAATTGATTCTCCACCCCCATCAAAAAGGCAAAGATTGGAAGAAAGACCTGCTCATGTTGAAAAGGAGTACTCCCTATCACAGTCTCCTCTAAGAATTTTTGATGACCAAGAGATTGCAGAACAAGTACAGCAATTAGATGCTCTAGGTCAAATCTTTATGACTTATGAAGAAGTAAATGAGGGAGTGCCAGAGCTACCAGAAGAACCCAAGTTGGATTTAATAGTAGGGGAATTGGCAGGTATGGAATTGGACCCTGTAATCAAGCAAGCTTGTGAAGAGTTTTTGGTTGATGATACTTTTGTTAAAACTAGGGCCTTTATGCAATTTCTTTGGAAATTAAACATCAAACAATTTCAAGAAATCTATGAGAAGAGACATGAAGAGAATCCAGAGAAGGATTTACATGTCATAGAGGAAGAAGTGGAAACAAAGATGATTTCAAAATTTAAACAAATCACTCCAGAATAGGGAAGAGATATGGTAAAGGTGTCAGGAGTACTAATCCTCCCAGAATGGGATATAGCTGATGCAGTAGTGTTTGATGCAGTCAGAAAATAGACCACTCCTCTCCATAAAACTCTAGAGGAAGAAGAACAGGCTATTAAAGGAGTCACTTTCAGTGATAATCATCAAGCATTGGTAATGTGGTCTTTAAGAAAGAATGAAAGTAACAAGGGAAAACAAATTGTCAAAGATGACCTCTCAGGGAGTCTAATTGTAAGAAGAGTTACTGATACTTCTTTGGTGGAAGCATCAGGTATGGTAATGGCCATGACACAATTAACAATAAAAGTGGTAGAAAAGGAAGCTAAAGAGAAGGAAGAGCTCACTCCAAATTTTGAAACAGTTTTGAAGGTTTATGGTGAGATGAAATAGGGGATTCTTGAGAGAGATATTCTAATTGCAGATTTAAGAAAGAAATTGGGAGAACATGGCCCAATACAATTATCAGAGAAAATTCAGATAGCTTCCTCCCCTGCTGGGCCTTCCTCATCAAGCCCTATTATTGAACTTCCCCCTTCCCCTTTTCCTCCTTCCATATATGAGGAGGATATTGATCAAAAAGTAAAGGATAGGTTAGGTGAGAAGATAAAAGATGTTGTGTCACATTTTGTTGCAAAGGTGAGGCCTAAAGAAATATACAAATTTGCAAAACAATTGGCAGATGTCTTAGCAATTTTTCAGAAAGAGGTGGCTACTGTGGACAAAATTTTGGAAAGGTGGTCTACAAGAAAACATAGTCTGAGGTCATGGTTTGATCAAAATAAGGATAAATGTGTTGTAAATATAGAGCTAGAAAATACTTACAAGTTTATCAAGGATCTTTTTGACTTTGAGGTAAATAGGGGGAGTATAAGAAGAAGGTCAGAAATCCTAAGGGCAAGATACTTCCAAGATGATTTCCAAATTTTTCCTGGTCTTATTAAGGTAGATGGGGTAATCAAAGATAAAGATCAATGGATGGAGCAAATAGATAGACAAGTATTGTCTAAAGTAGATTCCATTTTATGTACAGATGATAATACCCCATTCATACAATTTATTGAACTCCTTCAGGATGCTAGGATATACTTTGCAAATGTAAGAATAGAGGTTCACCAGTTGGTTGCTGAGTGGGACAAGTTGTCCCCAAAGAAAGATGAGGTCCTTGCCTTTCATTGGCCAAGTGAAGAAACCTACATGACTTGGGAATCGACATATCTTTCAGAAGATTCAAAAGAAAAGGCATCAAATGAAGAAGTGGTAGGTGTTAGTACTCCCAACCCTTGAGGATCAAAGTAAGAAAGGACAAAGATGTCAAGCAATTATCATAGGCATGAATATGACACCTGGCCAAAGTTGAATTACCCTTGGGAGCTATTACAAGATTTTGACACTCTTCCTAACAATCCATTTTGAAGATTTGTAGCAAGAAAAGGAGGAAGAAGAGTAGAACACACATGGAACCTGATCCAGAATTTGAGGAAGAATGGTTTCAAACAGAGGATGATGTAAGTTAGATAGATGGCAGTCATCATTCATGCAACAAATTTAGCAAGTGCTCTAAAATATCCTTAGACAAAGGTGCCACCTGCAAGATTGTTGGAAATAGATATTTGTAATCTGTTGTTACAAACAACTTGTCAGTTTGTAATCTTATCTTTAGTGCAAGATCTTTTAACAGCCATCTAAAGCTTGTTGCATCCTTTCAAGGATTCCAAGATGGCTGATTAGTATAAGTAGCAAGTCTTTGTTCATTAGAGAGGGGGTTGAAAATACTCTGTAAGAAAGGTTCTGAATACAAAACCTTATTTTCTAAAAGTGATAGGATACTGTATCTATGCATTTTGACCATTAATACAAAACATCAAAGCTCTGTTACTACTATTTTGTTGTCTTTGTGTATGGAATGTGTTAGTTTTCTTATGTATTTAAATTGCAAGGCTTTCTTAAATGCATTATTCACAAGGTGAATATAGGGGTTAAGCTTAAGTTTCTTTCAAGGAAAGAGTAAAATCTTAGGGGAGATCTCTAGGAATGACTAATCCATGTATGAATTTGATGATAGTAGTAGGAATTAAAAGGATGGTATGTTAGGCATGTCATTTGAGTTTCAAGAAATTAGTTTTGATAGTTATATGTAGAGGTAGGGTTTGACTCTATCACCCAAGTGGATAAGGCACTGGTTTCAGATCTATTTACACTGATTTGCCACCCTAAATCTAAATAACTATTTCATTTTACTTTATTTGTACAATCACAAACCTGAATCATTCTATGACAAGTTCATAGATATGCTTTGTAATGCTTTGTAGAAGCACTGAATGAGGTTAACCTTCCTTGAGTTCAACTCTAAAAAGAAGAAGGATGAATATCCTTAAGCCATTGTTTCGTGTTGTTGCTTTCATGATTTCCATCATAATATTGTGTATCAGGATAATATGGGCCATACTTAGAGTTCTCTCATCTTATTGAGTTGAGTTTGGAAGTAAGGACAGAATAGTGAAGGAGCTTGTTCACAATTTAGAGCTCAGTCAAAACCATGAATTGGAATAGGTACACCTACCTGAGTAGTCATACTCGAAGTGAAGAAGGTTTTCTAACCTTATTACCTTAGTGTTTGCATCTTGCTAGATTATGTCCATTGGGATTATAGGAGTATTTGATAATCTGTAGATTTGAGCACTAACATGTCCAATAGAAGAAGAATGGACTAAGGAAATAGATGACCTAATAAACAAGAGAATCGACAAATCTCTATGAAAGGAGCATTGATATGAAACATGAGGTTACTAAATGTAATGCAATATAAAAATGAATAACTATCTCCACATCTTTAGGAACATCCTAGAACTTCATTATAATTGGAATTTATTTTTCATCATTGAGCTCTTTATGTTGCAAGGTAATGCAAGCATCATAGTATAATTAAACCAGGATGACCTAAGCATTTCTTGCATGGATTTTAATATAGAAAACTTGACAACCATCTAGGTATAATTGAACTGAGATTACCTGAGTGTCATTTGCATAACAGAAAAGGAATACTCCCCCCTTCATCGGGGAACAAATATTTGGAATCAAGGTATGTGTGGTGTATCACCATTAATAGCATTCGAATAAAAACATGATTTGTATGTTGTCAATACTATTAGACTGATGAAGACACTTATGCACAGACACCCCAATTACTTGTTCCTTCGACTTCATCATAAAATACCCCACAAATAGCAATCAAAGAAAATATCATGCCTCATCTCGGCCATTCTAATCAATGACATATGGGATTTTTAAACTCTTGTCAAAGATATCCTAGAATAGCATATGAAACATGATAACAATGAAATCAATTTTATGAATGCATAATCTACAACAAATCATTCTAACATGCCTACCATGAATATACATTTCTTTGCCAAAAGATATGTTTAGGTTTAAAGATCAGGTTGTTTTGATGTATAGCCATTTGAAATGCATAAATGATCAGTCATGTTTGAAAGACTGATCATAGATTACGAATCATGGGGAAGATATCATTGTGAAGAACATTTGATTGTGTTTTCCTATCTGGTGAAAGTACTCCATTTTGTCCTCTAAGACTCATGACTATCATAAATCCACTTCCCAAACTAGGTTGAGGACATACCCCCAACGAGGTGATGGACTAACTTATTATGGATGAAGAAGGACACAACAAGACTAGGATGAAGACCAAGACAATGGACCAAGCTATAGAGGGATTTTATTATGGATAGATACAGTGAATGGAATGTTATGAACTATCCATTTTATTATGATATATACATAGCAGAAATGACTATGGACTAACCATTTTATTATGGGTATATACAATGAGATGATATGTGAGAAGAATCCTAATAGATCAAGGAGCTAACTTGTCACACATGGTGCTTGTTTCTAGGTTTTCACCACATGTTTTTATTGCAACTTTCTTTGTTTTTTATTTTTTTGTATTTTTGAGATTTTATAATTTTTTGTTTATTTTTTTGAGATTTTATCTATATACATATCCCTTGCATTGGGATTTCAAGCATAGAACTTCTTGAGGTGCATGCTATTGAGAGGCTCATCCAAGAGATCTCCCTTGGGTGTAAACAATTGATAAGCCCTAGAACCATAAACTGTTGTAATCACAAAAGAACCTAACCAATTGGGTTCAAACTTGCCCTTTTTCTCATGATGCTGCTGATTTTTGGGATTTTCAAGAAGGACTAAATCACCCACTTGAAAGTCTCTTGGTTTCACTTTACTATTGTACTGACAAGACATCCTTTGTTGATAGACTTTCAAATGATCATAGGCTCTCTGACAACATTCATCCATCAATTCTAATTCAGTTAACTGTGCAACCCTATACTCTTCATCTTGAATTAAATCTTTTAGGGATACATGAAGAGAAGGTAACTCAACCTCAAGGGGCAGAATAGCTTTAGAACCATAAATAAGGGAATACAGTGTGGGTCCTATGGGAGTATGGATGGAAGTGTGATAAGCCCATAAGGCAAGATTTAATTGAACATGCCATTCATGACTAGTGTCATTGACAATCTTTTGAAGGATTTTGACAATGGTTTTATTAGATGCCTTAGGTTGGCCATTACCCTAGGGATAATATATGGTGGAATAGTGGTGTGTGATGTGGAACTTCTCACATAGTTCATCCATGTCCTAGTTTTGAAATTTTTTCCCATGATCTATAATAAGATGCATAGGTATACCATACCAACAAATGATATAATTGAGGATAAACATAGAAATTTTCTTGCTAGTGGCAGTGATTAGTAGAATGGATTCAATCCACTTGGTAAAATATTCAGTTGCAGTGATAATGTACTTATGGCCATTGGATTATGGAGGGTGTATTGCACCCACAAGGTCGAGTCCCCAATGATTGAATGGAAATGTTTTTATAAAAGGATGAAGTTGTTGTGTTGGGGCATGAATAAGATTCCCATGTATCTAACATTTCTTGTATTTCCTAGCAAATTGAAAGGAATTTGTCTCCATAATAGGCCAATAGTAACCCATATGCATAAGCTTCTTATCCAAGGAAGGACCACTTGAATTCATCCCACAAATACCCTCGTGTATGTCTTGTAAGGTAGTTTGAGTGTCATCATGTTCAAGACATCGTAAGAGAGTATAGTCAAGACCTCGCCGATATAGAGTGTCGGATATGAGGAGATAGTGGGAGGCTTGGTGTAAAAAGGTTCACTTTTGATTTCTAGATAGGTCAAGTGAATGATATTATTTTTTAGATAAGAATATATCTTTCCATAGGTAGGGGAATCTTGTCCGATAATATGACATATAATACATGTATCAAGATCATCATATGCGGGATAAGTCAGGGATTCCACTAAGAACTCAAAATGGGCTTTTGCATCCTCTGCATCAAATAGATAAGCAATTGTATCCATGGCATCTGTAGCCTTATTATCATGCCTTGTAATTTTCTCAAAGGTGATGATTGAAAAATATTGTTTGAAGTCATCCACCATACATTTATATGGGAGCAACTTATCATCCTTGGTTTGATATTCATCATTAATTTGATTTATAATCAACTGAGAGTCTCCATAGACATTCAATTCAGTGAATTTCCATTGTAGAACCATCTTCAAACTAATCATTAAGGCTTCATACTCAGCTACATTATTTGTACAAGGAAAAGGAAATTTATAGGATTTTGGTATCGTGCATCCTTGTGGTGTAACAAATAGAACTCCCACTCTTGAGCCATGGTGAGTATATGATCCATCAAAGTACAACTTCCATGTCTATGTAGATAATATTAGGATATGTGCATCTAGGAATTTTGTGTGGATTGGTTTATCATCTATCAGTGGTGCCTCAGCTAATTGATCTGTGATTACTTATCCTTTGATGGCTTTTCTATCCACGTACTCAATATCAAATTCACTAAGTAACATAACCCACTTAGCCAATCTTCCTATTAATGTTTTCTTGCTCAAAAGATATTTCAATGGATCAATTTTTACAATAATATTGATAGAATGAGACAACATGTAATGTCACCATTTTTGTGAAGCAAATACTACTACTAGATAGGATCTTTCAATCAAGGAATAGTTTAGTTCATATCCCACAAGGGTACGGCTGATATAATATATTGCCTTCTCTTTTCCTTCTTCATCTTGCTGAGCTAAAAGAGCACCTAGTGAAACTTTTGTAGCCAAAATGTAAAGCAAGAGTGGCTTTCCTGGAATTGGTGACATAAGAGTTGGGAGGATTTTCCAAATATATCTTGATCTTAGTGAAAAATTCTTCACACTTATCATCCCACTTAAAAGTGATATCTTTATGTAATAGGTTCTGAAATGGATGACTTATGTCTGCTAATTGAGAAAAAAACCTTTTGATTGATTTAAGATGTCCTTGCAAAGATCTTAACTGACTGATGTTTATAGGAGAAGCCATTTCCATGATTTCCTTAACTTTTGTAGGATCAACTTCTATACCTTTAGCTAAGACAATATAGCCTAACAGTTTGCCTAATGTAACATCGAATGCACATTTCTTTGGATTGAGTCTGATTTGATACTTTTCCATTTGGGTGAATATTCTATCTAGCACTCTTAAGTGACCATCTTTGTTCATGGATTTTGCTAGAATATCATCAACATAATCTTCCATTATGGTATGCATCATATTGTGAAAGATTTTAGTCATAGCTCTCTGATAAATGGCACCAACATTCTTGAGCCCAAAAGGCATCACATTCCAACAATATGTGCCCTAAGGACATGCAAAAGAAATCTTCTCTTGGTCCTCTAGCACAATCTTAATTTGGTTATAGCTAGAAAAACCAGCCATTAGAGACAACATCTCATGCCCAGTTGTTAAATCAACTATTATATCAATGTTAGGAAATGGGAAGACATCTTTGGGACAAGCCTTATTAAGATCTCAAAAATCTATACATATCCTTATAAACTTGTCTGGCTTGGATACAGGTACAATATTAGAAATCCACTCAGCATAATCAATAGCACGAATGAATCCTACATCCAGGAGTTTCCTTAACTCTACTTTTACCATAAGTGCAATATGAGGATGCATTTTTCTAAGTTTTTGCTTCACTAGCTTGATTCTTGGTGCTATAGAAAAATGGTGCATAATAAGATTTAGATCCAATCCAGGCATATCAGCATAAGACCATGCAAAGTTAACTTGTTTCTCTTTGAAAAACTATGAAAAGGCTTCTTTTTCTGACTCAGTTAAGGATGCAGCTACTTTAACAATGCAATGAGACTCCTTTGTTTCGATGTTGAGAGGCAACATTGGTTCAATAAGTATTGAAAATTGTTCATGATACATATAATTGGGGAGAGTGTCAATCCTTCCATCTTCAGGTGCCTCAAAGAGGTTTTCACCCTTAGATACGTCTTTTCTTTTTACTTTTTAAGGATCTAATACTGCCATTGAGTGGTTTTCACCATTAGATTTTTTAATTATTTTAACATTTTTATGACTGAAAGGATTGGCACCCTTGCCAAAATAAGCCATGTCATTGAGTTCTATCAAAAATCCCAAGTTATGATCCCCAGGTGGTATATGATCTTTGATTCCAAGATAGTCAATAATTGCATCATCATTATGGAAAATATCAAGTTCTATATTATTAGGAGAATCCCAATCTATAAGCTCAGGATGTACAAGGGGTATGGGATCATTTGGGTCAATTTCAAAGGCTGAGATAGTATTGATAGAGAAATTTTCAAGATTTATGATTGTATCAACAAGGTCTATATCTATACTCTCATCTGAATTGTCTATTACAAGATAATTCTCACTTTCCTCACAATCGCCAAGAGTAGTATTATGTGAATCTAATCCTAATGGTTCCATCCTTGAACTCTCCCCCTGATGATAATCATTACTATATGTATGGATGACATCAACTCCTATTTCCTCAGTATAGTCAGATAATGAATCCCATTCATAATTATTAGAGTCAGAATCATCATCATCGTGATCTCTAAGTCTATTAATGATTTCTATTGCTATCCTTTGCTTTTTTGGATTCACATACATACCATGTTTATGGAATTGTAATGCAGGAGCTTTTGATATCTCAAGATTATGTGTGATCTTTTCTTTACCTTTAGGTTTGGTGGGTCCTTCTCCTTTGTATCCTAGGCTTGTGGTGTCTCTTTGGTAATTTGGATTTTTTAAAATTGGACTTATAACTCCTTATCTCTACAATCCTATAGGTCCACTGCCTTGGTATCCCATATATTGTAACAAAGTATATCCTTTACCATATACATTAGGTGATATATTTTCATGCTTTACATCTATTTCATTCTTCTGAGTTTTAAGAAAATGATTAGCATTTCTTTCAGCTGCTTCTTTTGATATAGTGCCCCCACTTATAAATTTTTCATAAACAAGTGTAGAAGGGGTTTCTGACTGTTGTTTAGAAATTAAGGATTTTCCATATGATCTAGGAGATAAAGGTAACTCTGTGATACAAAAGGTTTGACCCAAGGTGTATTCTCCCATACTTTTTTCTTTTATGTCGATCTTGATCCCATTAGATTTAGAAATTGATGCTATATTAGTTGGATCAATGGGAGTTGTTGCAGAAGATCCAACATGATTATATGGTACCAAAGATTCAGGTGTTGACTTGACTATGTTGTAGTACTTAAAAGGATTTGGATCTCCTTTGATAGTTATTTCTTGACCATTGTAGGGAAACTTCAAACGCTGATCATAAGTGAAGGGCACAACTTCCATAGAATGAATCCAAGGTCTTCCTAGAAGGATGTTATATGTGAGGTCCATATCAAGCACTTGACAAATTACATCTTTCACTACATGACCTACTCTGATAGGAAGAACAATAGATCCCTTGGATGACCTCTCTTCATCATCATAAGCTTTAATTGTGATTTTCTTCTTTGGATCGACAACATTTTCAAAAAATCCCGATGCAAGGACTAGTTTCAAAGTGCATATATTCAAGCCAACTCCATCTACTAGTACTCTCTTGATTTTATGATTTTGTACAAGGACTTCTATATGGAGTGGAGCATTATGAGGTTGATTAATAGCTAAATCATCATGTTTGGTGAAGGATATGTAATGTGGGGTTGTCAAATGTCCCACCATGGATTGAAACTAGTCTTGATCTAGATTTTTAGGAACATGAGTTTCCAGGAGAGCTTTTTGAAGAATATCTTTATGAGATAGTGACAGATGCAAAAGCTCTAGTATAGATATTTGGGCTGGTGTTTTCTTTAATTGATCCAAAAGATTGTATTGTTTGGAAACATTAGGCATGGACTTTGGCACATAGATAGACTTGTTTTGAGAGGTGGTAGGCTTTGATGAGACACCTTGAAGAGTAACCTTATATTGGGCTCGAGTTGTAACATTGATTGGTTGACTCTTTTCTTTTATAGTAATCACATTGACATAGTATTGAGAAGGATGACATTTAGAAATATGATTTACATACTTGTAGGATGTGGTATTGTAGTTGGGTTGATTATCACCTTTAGGATTGGAAGAACTTCCTTTCTCATGTTTGCGAAGTGGATCTTTAAAAGTCGTATGTTACTTGTTTGAGGTATGTCCATCAACACTAATTTCACCACTTTCAATTAAGCCTTGAATCGCATGTTTAAGTCTTTGATAGTCATTGGTTTTGTGACCTTTCCCTCTATGAAATTCACAATAATCATTATCATTCCACTAAGAACGTTTCACCCTAGGTTCAAAATCTCGATTATCAAGAAGTAAAATGAGTTTCTTTGTGATCAACTTCCTTAATGTAGATTCAAGAGATTCACCCAACGGAGTAAAAGTTCTTCTATGTGGCATAAAAGGTAATCATGCATTTGATGAATTGTTGTTGATATTCTAATTTGCAGATTGCTTGCTATGAGTAGGTTGAGTAGCATTGGTTTTTCTTGTGAGATTCAAAAGGGGTTGTGTTGTTTTAACATTGTGATTATCAACAATCCCATCATTGACTATGTTCTTGTTTTTGTTCCAAAATTTGGATTTGTCATTAGTATTGTTGGGATTTGAATTTGAAGATCCAACATTGTCTTTAGAATAAAGCTTAATCTCACCTTTTCTAACCATAGCTTCCTCAATGTTGATTCCATTTTCTATGATCTTGTTGAAGTTTGGAGGATATTCCAATTGCAATCTATAGCTCATTTCTTGTGTAAGGTTATACCCAAAGATATCCATCTTTTCTTGTTCTGGAATTGTTCGTGGATACTTGGCAAATAATTGATGTAATCTTTGCAAAAAAGTAAGGAAAGGTTCTCCATTCTTTTGTTGTGCATTGCAAAGATCAAGCATAGTGACTTCATGTTTTCTGTTATATGAGTAATGAGTCACAAACTTGTCAATAAGTTCATTGAAAGATTTGATACCTGGGGGTAATTCAGAGAACCTTTCCATGGCTTGTCCTCCTAAACTATGTGGAAATAGTCACATAAGATAAGTGTCATTGTGAGTGACTTCAATACAAGTAGCACAAAACTCATGAATGTGGTCTTGTGGATCCGAATTCCCTTTGTATTTGTAAAATTTAGGGGCCTCAAAATGAGGAGAAAATGTAATCATTGCCAAATTCTTATCAAATGGATAAGGACATATATCATCTAAGGAATACTTCTTGGTTGATAATCCAATTTGAATGTCATGGATTTGTTGTAAAATGGGATCCAAAGATAAGGTATGACCTTGAGTGTTTTGAGATGCATTAGATTGCTAATTGTGTTGAGAAGCATTGTTTTGTTGATTGTTTTGGGAAGCACTAGATTGCTAATTGTTTTGGGAAGCATCATGTTGTTGATTAGTTTCCTTTTCTCCATGAGTATGTGTCTCTTGAGAACCACTAGGGATGTCATGGTTGTAAATGATAGGTGGTTCTTTCAAGGTTGAAACATCAAAATCACTTGGCAATTTTGCCCCTTGTTGAGCAAGCATGGGGAAATACATCTCCTTATCCATTCATAAAAATCTTTCCATGACATTGTAGAATTTAGCATCTTGCATAGCATCTCAAATCTTGGTCTGTAGGTTCCTCATCGGATGAAAAAATTGAAGCTTTCTTAGGATTTCTAAATGACCAAGGGTTTTCCTCATTATTGTTGCTTCCTTCCATCTTGTCTACAGATTCTAGATCAATGGTTTGTTTGAGCTTTCGAGATCGAGTTTGAACCATAAAATGTGAAAGGTGATGTTTGTATGAAAGAAATTGATGAAAAGATATGAAAGACGTGAAAAAGAAAATTGAAAAGTGTTGAAGTAGATAGGCCACTTGATAATCTAAGTCAATAGGAGCTATAAATCTCATTATGATGTGACAAAGAGAATCAAAAGATAATAACCTAAGTAAGTTTGATGATTGAGGATGATAAATCCTGATATGATAAACTTAGAAAGATCAAAATTGGATAAATAAGGTAATGTTTCAGCACTTAACTAGAGAATTTGGAAGGATTATGAGGATCCTAGTGAAAGATATATGATGAAAAGTGATGAAAAATGGTCAAACTGAGGATGAAAAGTCTATGTAGCTCAAAAATGTTTCTAGAATCGTATTGAGGACCAAAATGGGTATCTGAAAAAGTAACTTTAAATTTTCCAAGACTTATAGAAATGCTCTCTGTTATGTATGCGCAGCAACAAATGCACAAGACAGTATGATATATGTGTAGAAGAATGTAGTAAACAGACAATAGATTGAGACAAAAGCATAATGACAGTTACAAATGCACAGGGAAAATGAACATATGCGTAGCTAAATGTAGTAAATGGGCAGTTTCTGGTTTCTAATGATTTTGGGAAATTTTTGTTTGGTTTTTTTCAAGTGATGGTTTCTAGCAAAATAAAATGCATAAACACACACATGCAAGATAGTAATGATCTAATCTAAATTAATCTAATATGAATGCACAAAAATGCTTACAATCCTATGGTTGGAAAGGACAATATCTATTGAATCCCCACTTGGATAATAAAATCCAGCCATGCAATTCAAAGAGGACAACCTAGGAACTTGGAGGCACGGGCTCCTCCTTATAGTGCACTCACTTCTCTGGTACACCAAGTTCTAAATTCAATGGGTCATTACTTCCCAATGAACTACTATCTCTACTTTGAACCATGACTAATGTGGGGTGTCTTCACGGGCTTGAGTGACCCCTTGAGCCAGTAAATAGAAGGTTTTTGGCCACTAAAACAAAGTTTGTAGTAAGGAAATCCATTCAGGTGGTTGTTGTATGCACCCTAAAATGGTCGCCTAGACTTTGGGCCCCCATTCAACAATTTATCAAATCCCTGAATCAATATTTTCAAAAATCAGCATTTTATCAATTACATCAATTTTCTTGATCAAATCCTATTTCATCATTTTCAATTATTTTCCTTGGGCTAACCATTTTATCCTAAGTCTTTATTTATTAAAAGGAATATTTCCTCCCCTTTTAATAAATAAAAAACCCCACCTTTTTCTCTTATCCTAAGTTGCACAAATAAAGCATTATTCTTATTTTATAAAAAGGGAAAAACTACTTTTTGTCTTATATGGGCACAAAAGTCAACTCTTATTTTCTCATTGGAGGATACTTGTGCACATGGATTGCTCTTCTTTGATGCTCCACCATTGATTAAGTCTTTTTCCTCTTAATCTCCATGGTCCATTCCTTTTTATTTCCTATAAAAGAAGAGCTCTCTTCCTCATTTTCATATGCAATTTTGAATACTAATGTTATGCTATAGGTTTTCTAGGTCATTTGGAGCTCTTTGAAGACATTCTTGTATTCAAGCTTTGAAGACATTGTTATTGCATTTCATTTAGTTTGCTTTCGTAGTTGCATAATCATGACATTCTTAGTATAGATTTCTTTTATGCAATAGATTAATCTCACATAGTTTAATTAGGAGGGATTGTAAGACTTGTACTTTCCTTTCATAGTCTAGTTTGCACTTTCCTTTCATAGATTAGATTTCCTTTCAAGCATTGCATTGTTATCATTTAGTTTAGCTTGCATTTTCATTCTTAGTTTGCTTGCATTGCATTGCATTTAATCTTGATTTCATTGGAGATATTGGCACTCTTTCCCTTATCTTCACTTGAATCTCTCATTGTGTGGTTGACTAGCAAGGTCATTAGCTCCATAGCTCTAGTTGAGAGCAATTTTATAATCTTGCAACTCCATACATAGAGAGCTATGGATCGATTTGTGATGGCTCATTCTTGAGTTTCCTTGCATGTAAGGATTCATAGAAGTGTGGTAACTTTTTCACCATACATTTTTGGCACCCACCATGGGGAAACCCACTTTTACATGCTAGTTTTGATTATTTTTGGAGCTAACCCCCTTGTGCAAATTTGCTTGGAGACTAAAACCCTAGATTTTTAAAGATTTGATCATATCTCCCAAATGACTTGGTGTTTTGGACTAAATTTGTTTTTGTAGGTTGAAAACATGTTAGAGAAGCTTCAATAAAAAATTCAAAATTTTTTGATGTATTTTTGAGTTTTTATAATTTTTTCTTTATTTTTCATAAAAAATTAATTTTTGGTGCAAATTAGCATATTTTTTAGAAATTTTTACTATTTTGGAAAGATATTCTAATTTCATAGGGGGTACATTCTTTGTGATTTGAATTTGGATGCAATATCATAACTCAAATAATTGATTTACAAAAAGTGGTCTATTTTCATAAAATGTGTCTCTAGGGCACAAATGAAGAGATTTTTTTAAAAATTTTACATTTTTTGAAATCTCTCTATTTTTTGATAGAGGTCTTTTTTTTTCATTTTGGGTTTAGGGTTTGAATTCATGTCGTATAAGTCCAATGTTGTTGGCAAGGTCAAAAATCAAAATTTTAAAAAAGGGTAGTTGATGATTAGCATGCACTTATTTTTCACATGGTTAAATGCATGATGTGAGTTGTCATTTGGATTATTTGTTGGTTATTATTTCTCCTAACAATTGATTTTCAGATCTAACCACCTCAGGGTTTGCATAAGTTGAGTATACATTTCATATCTTATTTGCTTGTCTTGTTCATTGGAAGGTTCGCGGCTTGCTTTCATGCAGATGCTTAACAAAAAAATAAAAATGAGGTAAAATCTACTAAGCGTGTTGCTTTAGACTTGAGGTATTTTCTTACATCTCTACAACATTTGGATTTTGGAAATAAGAATGAACCTCTCATGTGTTTGGGTTGAGTGTTTATATGCTTTCATAGAATACATTTCAATTGATGCTCTTAATGAAAAATGAATGAACATAGATTTTCTTTCATACAAGTTTGTGTAAGTGAATGCTTGTGTTTACACCTTAAGTAATTCTTGGTTCCAATATCAAAAATTTCATTGAGTGATTGAGGGCATGGATTCATTCCTTATTTGCATAGGGAGTTAAATGCACCACTTTGTGGACTCACTCTATGTTTACTTGGAAAGTTAAATATTCTATTGATTCAACCCTTTGTCATTTGTGAGTAGTATTGATAAGAAACTTTAGAGTACTTTTGATTGATCTTGTTAGCTGAATTGGGTGTTGGACTCGCTTATTTCTAATCACCCCTCATTTCTTCCCTTTGGATGCAAGGTCAAAATTCATACATAGGGGAGGGGTCTACTTGAAAAGAGCGTTAAGTGTTCCACAAAGTTTCTCCCTTTTTATGCTTTCTTGATCTCATTAGTTTTCTAAGGTGTGGACTCACTTTAAGTTTGTGTGAGGAGTTAAATGTTCCACTTTTGGAGTCACTTTGAGTTTGTGTGAGGAGTTAAATGTTCCACCTTATGGACTCACCTCACACTCACTTGAAGAGTTAAATGTTCCACTTTTTGGACTCACTTCACATTTACTTGAAGAGTTAAGTGTTCCACCTTTAGTGCTTTAAATACTTTTGATAGTGAATTACTTAATTTTTATTTTTAGAAGGCCTGCTTGAGGACACATCACCTCAAGGGATGACCTTAACTCCTATGTTCTGGTAGAGTATAAATAACGGGTGGTGAATTGAAAGACACCTCTCTTGGGAATGAGTTAGATATCACTCTTGGCTAAGCCTCAAAGAACTTTATACCTTTGAGAAGTGAAGGAGGATATTTGGGTTACCGTCTCCCCCCAGCTGTGTGATTTTAGATTCTTCTCATCTATGGATTTGGGCCTCACGTACCTTGCATATATCAAGGACTCCCTTTAGAATAGCTATGTATAGCCTTGTAGACAACTTGCTAGGATGTTGTTGTGTTTTAAGTGCCTGCTAAAACATTTTCAAGAACATACACAAGTAGAGTTCATAGGGAGAGGAATACTAAGTCACTATCTTTGTTCATGCACAAGGTTGCTTTGTCCCTTGCCCATTGTTTGAAGACAATTGCTTGCTTGAACTCCTTGATTTTTGTCTTATGTGCTTGATCAATAATAAAAATCTATTGATGTACTTACTTGATCTTTTAAAATGAACAAAAATTGAGTTTCTAAATTGCAAAACCAACTTTTACAGGTTTCCTACTTGGACATCTTGCTAGTCTAGTCTTCCTTGGTTGGTCTAGGTTAGATCTTAGGTGCTATGACATGTTGCTCAACATCCAAATGAACTTAAATGATATCAATTTGCACAAAATGGCTCTTGGTCTTCTTTCTTCCACATCTCCCATGTCTTCCTAGTCTCCCATTTTCATCCTTTCTCTTATTCCTTCCATGCTTGATTCCTCTTCAAGAACCATGAATCTCAAATATCTGGTTATGGAACCTTCATTAAGAATAGATGATCTTGAGTTCATTGATATATTTAAAAAGTTTTATTCCTCCAAAATTCTCATGAGTGACAAATTTATGGCAAAAATACAAGAGAAAGCGAACAAATCAGATGCCTTTGCTAGGATCATAGACATGATCATATCATAACCTCCTTCTTCCAAATATTCTTCATCTTCTAAATCTTCTCACCATTCCTCACATTCTAAGTCTTATCATGACTCTTATAAAGATTACTTGCATTCTTCATCTTCCAAATCTTATCATGACTCTTCTAAACATTATTCAAATTCCTCATTATCCAAGTCTTCTTCCTCCACTAGGTCTTCATTTTCCTCTTCTTCAAGATCTCGTTCCTCTTATACTTGTCCCAAGAGTCTTACTTCTCTTCAAAAGACATACCATAGTGAGCAACATGATCATACCTATGAAACCTCTATTCCTAAGAGCCCTCCTCATCGTGTGCTTAGGCATACTAAAGGGTCATCCTATTGGATAGATTATGATGGTGATCTATATGATTTTGATTTTAAAAAATACTTTGATGATTTTTGTGAACAATACCTTGATTATGATCCACCTACTACTGCTGAGGACTATAAAATGCACCGTGCTTATTGGAAACGTAAATATTATAAGAATCCTTCCTCTAAGAAATCTCATGCTGAAGATAAAAATGAAACTCTCAAGAAAGATTATGTTAATGATGGACCTTTGTCTTTTGATGGTTCCCTTCCATCCCCTACTTCCTCCAATACCCATACATTTCCTAAAGCTTCTGAGTCTTCCAAATCTTTCACAAATCCTTCATCCAATGAAAGTCCTAATACTTTTCATGTAGTTCCATATAGTTATCCTCAAGGGCTATCTCTTAAAGAAACTCAAGCTAACCTTCACTTGGCTACAAATACTTCCAATAATGCTACACCTAGTGAGCATAAGCCTTTATGCACTATAATGCCTACTTCAACTAGTCCTTCACCATCTATTCCAAAATCTTTCATGCAATTCCAACATGCTTTCGTGTCCTTAGAAGTGGCTCCATGTCAAAAGGACTCTAAAAATGATGAAGAAAAGAATATAAAAAAAGATCAAGATGAAGAACCCTCCATGTCATTTAATCCTTTTCATGATGTCTCTGATCTACTTCATGGTTCTTTTGATCCTCTATGCTCTTCTGCATTCATTCCACCATCTCCTAAGAAAGATCAAGTTACTACTTACACCATTGAGCTTATTGACAATCAAAATAACCTTACTACACTTGCGCTTTCCAAAGATGATACTTCCATTAAGGTTATTAAAAATGGTGTTGTTACTTCCAATGTTAAGCTTATTGAAAATCAAGAGAAAAAATATACACTTATTCTATCCAAAGCTCCTTGTCAAGATCAAAGTCTTCCATCTTCTTGTTCTACCACTCCATCTTCACTTCCACTTTCTACTCTTCCTAAGTCTTTTCAAGCTCCGAACAATCTTATCAAAGAAGTTTCTCATATTCAAGATGTTGATGATCTTATTGCAAATCTTGATGTTCACTCTAAAGATGCTGATGTCCTTGGTTGTCATATAGATGTTAATGAACCTATTGATTATCCTTTTATATCTTCCACGTCCATCCTTGGACCTCCTCCCCCAATACTAAGAGCTTCACATATTCCTTCCATCTTGGGCCCTTATGTCCCTTCACTTTCCCCTCCTAACTCTCCTAATTCATCATCCATCTTGGGTCCTTACATCCCTCCATCTCATATCTTTCCTCAAGATCAACATAGATGCATACCCTTGAATTTTTTTCATCCATCCACCCATCTAAACCAGTCATATTCTCATCCTTCTTCCAGAAGTCCCAAGTCTTTTGGAAGTAACTTGAATGGTCAATACAAAAAAAATAAGCAATACAAGCATCCATAAAAAAAAGAAGATCACCATGTCTCCTCTAATCAACATGGATACATAAAGTCAAAGGAGATATCTAAGAAAAAAACTACAAAACAAGTATGGGTTCCAAAATCCATCATTGAAGATATTATCTCTAAATCATCAAAAGGAAATTAAAAACCTAAGGCTATATGGATTCCAAAGTCTCTCTTGAAAGAGTCTAATATTGAACAAAAAGTGAAGTTGACATTCAAGCTTCCAAAGACTTCCACTTCATCTTCTTCCAAAAATGATCTTCAATTCCATGCGTCTAAACCACAACCTCTGCTAAACATTCACCATATTCCTTCTCATATTCCTTCATTCACATTTCTTCCACCCTCTCGCCACCCTTCAAGGTGTGTTTATGTTGATCTTTCCTTCTTTTCCATCTACCATTTCACAATCCTTCCATTCATTATCCTTCTACCTTCTATCCTTTTTCCTCATTTGCCTATTCTTCCTATCTTCCAACCTCACTTGCTTTACATAAAACCTTATCCTCCATTTTTCTCTTCTATCTTCCTTTCCCTATCAACATCTTTGAGCATATCATTTTGAATCCTTGGTATATCATGGTTTATCCTTTTAAGGAGAATTATCTAAAAAGCTTGCCTTTTTCCAAAAAAATAAAATTAAAAAAATAGAAAAATTAAAAAAGAAAACAAAAAAAAATTAAAAAAATTAAAAATGTGCCTTGGTGGAAACTTGGAAATAGGTGCCTTGGTAGCAAAAGTAAAGAGAAATAAATTCATCCTATGGTGAAAACCACTCCCTTGTGGCACCTTGGATAAGTACTGTGATGAAAACCTGGCAATCAGGCATCATGTGTAGTTCTTCTACATATTTCATCCATTACATCTTCTCTCTTTGATCTTGACTATGTTGACCTATACATGAACATTTTCTATCTTGTGAGCTATCTTACAATGATCTTGCTTTCATTCCTTTCATGTTTATCCTTCATATTCATTTTCCTCCATTCATTCTAGCCCTTCATTATCCTCTTCCCCTTTGGTCTTGATCTAATAAAAAAGAGTAAAACACGATGCTATGAAGCCTCTTGACATGTCTACTCCTTTGGACTGCATCCTTTCCTTCTGTGACTTATCCTATGCTGGTCTTTCATTGCTTGTCCAAATGTGCTTTAAATTATAATTTTTCCCTATCTTGGGTACTCTTAAGGAGTTTTCCTTTGAGGATTTATTTCCTTCACCCTCCTTCATTCTCTTGTCTTCCATCTCTTCCACCAGCTTGTCAATCCCTCTTGTCCTCCACCTTGCTAGAAATTGGAACCTCACGATGTGATCTTTCTTGGGAGCTTGATGCCTATTTTGTTTGGGGGCATCCCTTGTACATATCTTATTGATCCTAAAAAAATTTCAAAAAAAATCATATATGATGCTGAAAAAATTCTAAAAAATTGAAAAATGTCTTGAAAAAATGATCATCTTAGTGAAAACCTAGCAATAGGTGCTTTGATGTATCTCCAAAAAAATTATATATTCCAAAAATAAAAAATAAAAAAAAAATTCAAAAAGTTCAAAAAAAAGAAAAAGTGCCTTGGTGAAAACTTGGAAACAGGCGCTACTTGAGGCCTTTGCACCCTTGTCTTTTAGCATGCATCCTCGACTCTTAGCTTTTCTCCATCATGTCTTGACCTTGTTTCCTTGGTTTGGAATTGGGCTTTGTCTTTGTCTAGGGGGCATCACTGTGTTAGCTTTGGTCTCTAGGATGAGCTAGTCTTTAGGACATCTTGCAAACAGTGTTTTTCAACACCACCCAAATTATGTTTTTCAACACTTTCCTAGCATCGAGTGTTTCTCAACACTTATCAGATGTCTTACCCACCAGTCTAAGTATGATGTGATATTTCTCACTAAGAAAATTTGATGCTTGAAGTTTGACTCTATGAACAACACATGCACTTAAACACTTGACTCGCTGAGACTTGTTTGATTTTATTTTCTTTGTGTGCTATCTATGATGATTTCTTTGATGAGTGTTATCTCCCTATGATATTTTTTGATGATGCATAGCTAGAAGACTGAAGGAATGAGAATATGTTTTATTTCTTTATCTTCTTGTGGGTATATTTTGTTGGTCCTAACTATCATTAGCATTTATGCTTGATCCACTTGACACCTAGGATCTACAAAGTATTATCCTTGATTGTTTGTGAGTGCATGCTTATAGCCACCTTGAACTTCTTATGTCTTGATGCAAGCATAATCTCGCTATAACAAACTTAGGTAATCTCACTGCACTAGTCATCTTGACCTACATGTCTTTGGTGCCTAGGTGAGATTCCCACATTCCTATATGATATAGATCATATTCATATACCCATAGTTATACTAGTGTGTATTGTATGATTTTATGACACTACCAATAATGCTCGATGATGATAATTAAATGTCTATAAGTGTTGTGACCTTGCAAGTCAACCACTTTTCATAGTAGCTTGCATTTTTTTAGGGTCATGTTATATTAGTTTTTGTACTTTGCATATGGAGACAACTCTTCTTTTATCTTTCATGGACTTGTTGGTCAACTGCACTCACCTTTCCTTTTTTTGATCATGTCTTTCACATCTTGTCTTTCACATCACATCCTTTTGACCCCTTTTATAGCATTTGGACTTTTTGACCTAATTTTCAAAACACCTCGAAATTGTACAAAAATTGCACCCCTAGCTAATTTTAACATCCTAGATCTATTTTCGGACTCAAAATCAAGATTTGAGTTCATCTTGATAGTCAAAATCACATTTTAAAATTTTCACCCTCTTCTACACAATTGGCTGATCATTTGAGGCTTGATCCTTCGATCTTTGTTGGGGCATCTTCATTTCTTCACCCCCATCTCTTTCAAAACTCCTAGTCTATCATTCATTATCACTCACTTCATTTCTCTAAGGTTTGACTTAATTTTTATCCTATATCTTTCCCACTCAAACCTAGTCAACCTTGGGCATCTTTTCACTGCTTGATGGTTATCCTGTTATCCTCATCTTCGATTATGATTTCTAGTGCTTTGATCAAGTTTATCAATTTCCTATTCTCCTCTACCTGATTTTGATTTCAATTCCAAGGGGGTAGTACTTATCAGCTTTAATCTTTGATTCAGCTTTATCATTTAGCTCAGCTTGAGATTCTTATTTGGAGACTTGATTATCACCTAGCAGCGATGGTGGTGATTTCATCTTTTGATTTTTATCTCCTATTTTTTAGACTTGATTATTGGCTAGCAGTGACGGTGATAGTTTTGTCTAAGACTTGATTTGCACCTACCAATGATGGTGTTGGTCTTGTCTTTCAGCTTTTGCTAATTTTTGTCGTGATGTGTTCCCAAAATGAACACACATCTAGGTTTTTTTGTGATCCTAGATCGATCTCACATTTTAATTTATTCTTTAACTGCATGTGTTCCCGAAATGATCACACATTAGTCAAAGAGGAGAAAATGTATGCACCTTAAAATGGTCACCTAGACTTTGGGCCCCCATTCAACAATTTATCAAATCCCTAAATCAATATTTTCAAAAATTAGTATTTTATCAATTATATGAATTTTCTTGATCAAATCCTATTTCATCATTTTTTATTATTTGCCTTGGGCTAACCATTTTATCCTAAGTTTTTATTTATTAAAAGGAATATTTCCTCCCCTTTTAATAAATAAAAAGCCCCACCTTTTTCTCTTATCCTAAGTTGCACAAATAAAGCATTATTCTTATTTTATAAAAAGGGAAAAAGTATTTTTTGTCTTATATGGGAACAAAAGTCAACTCTTATTTTCTCATTGGAGGATACTTGTGCACATAGATTGTTCTTCTTTGATGCTCCACCATTGATTAAGTCTTTTTCTTCTTAATCTCCATGGTCCATTCCTTTTTATTTCCTATAAAAGAAGAGCTCTCTTCCTCATTTTCATATGCAATTTTGAATACTAATGTTATGCTACAAGTTTTCTAGGTCATTTGGAGCTCTTTGAAGACATTCTTGTATTCAAGCTTTGAAGACATTGTTATTGCATTTCATTTAGTTTGCTTTCATAGTTGCATAATCATGGCATTCTTAGTATAGATTTCCTTTATGCAATAGATTAATCTCACATAGTTTAATTAGGAGGGATTGTAAGACTTGTACTTTCCTTTCATAGATTAGATTTCCTTTCAAGCATTGCATTGTTATTATTTAGTTTAGCTTGCATTTTCATTCTTAGTTTTCTTGCATTGCATTGCATTTAATATTGATTTCATTGCAGATATTGGCACTCTTGCCCTTGTTTTCACTTGAATCTCTCATTGTGTGGTTGACTAGCAAGGTCATTAGCTTCATAGCTCTAGGTGAGAGCAATTTTATAATCTTGCAACTCCATACATAGAGAGCTATGGATCGATTTGTGAGGGCTCATTCTTGAGTTTCCTTACATGTAAGGATCCATAGAAGTGTGGTCACTTTTTCACCATAAAGTTGTGATGAAGTCATTTTCCTAATTAAGGGGGCTCTCCCAATCCTTCCAAAGTAAGGTTTTCACCTTAACAATGTAGGGACTTCAATGCACTGTAAAGGTACTAGAGGAGATTTTGGTTGCCACAACAAATTCACACCTGTCCAATGTGAGACTAATCACACTAGCATTTTTTATATACCAGTTTGGAAGGGCTTGGCTTTAGCCTGTTATCTGTTGGATCGTTCCTTGGGGTGAGTACCTCTTTTCCCACCAAAGAGCACCCTCTAAAAAATATAACAATTTCTCTTACACCAAAGATCCATGAATGGTGAGGGGAGAGGATACGTTGTTATAATTTTGGGATTATAATTATGCTTAGAAAGAAAAACATAATAGACAAAATACTAAGCTAAAGAAAACACATGAAAATAGAAATCATGTCATATTTTAGAGCCCAAACGAGGTTATAGTTTATTTTGCAAACCCCTAGAAACCTACAAATAAACTGTTAGAAATTTAGCAATGGGGTCTTCAGATTTACGACCTACAAAACAACATAAAATCTACAAGAATGAAACTGTTAAAATGGTTAGCTAAAAAAAAAATGACTAAAAAATTAAATTTTAACAACTAGAAAGATCAATGCGTAGAAATAGATTATAAATGCACAGCGATAGGAAATGAAAGCGTAGCTAGAGTAAATGCGTAGTAGAATGGTATGTTTGCATAGAATGATGATATGGAAGTGCAAAAGGAAGTTATGGAAGTGTAGAGATAATGAATGAATGCACATGACTAATGGAAAAAATAGAAAAATGGAAGTGACTATGACTGGAAGAATGGATGCGCAGTAGAAATTGATTTATGCACAAAAGCGACCTATAGAAATATACACACGAAAAACTACAAATAAAATGTTAAAAACGTGGGGATGGCCTCACGGTGGGTGCCAAAAATGTATGCAAAATTAGGTGAAAACTATTCTAAATAAAATATTAGCTATTTTAACTTAATAAATCAAACTAATTAGCAACAACAATGAAGAATACACAATGATCAAATGAAGAAACTAAAATTAAATTTACCTTCACTTACCCATTGTAGCTTGTCTCCATTGTCCTTCTAGCCTTGATTTCTTGATGGTGAGCTTTAAGATTTCCAAATGAAGCTCCTTCCCAAGATGAATTCAAAGTGTGGAGATTTGTATGAGTGGTATGCAAAACTAGAGCTTAATTATGCAAATATGATGGATGAGATGCAATTGGTATGAAAATGGCTTGAATGCTTGTATGCTTGTTGTATACTTGATTGTTTGAATGCTCTTGATCTCTAGAATGTTTGATTGCCTATTCACTATTAGCTCACAAAGGGAAAATGAGGCTCCTTTTATAAAGTTTTGGAGGACTCAAGCCTAGGTGGCACAATCCAAGGGTGGAGATAAGGTGGAAGATCCTAGGGCAAGGATTGACTTGGTTGAAGGGGTTGAAAGAAAGGGGGATATAGTTGAAATGTGAGAGGAAGAATAGGGAGGATGTTCCTCCTACATTGACATGGAAGAGGAGAAGGTGGAAGGGAAAGACACATGTCAAGTGTCTCACAAAGACCAAGAAGAAGAAGGGGGAGAGACATTTTCCTCATGAGGACTCCTTATACAAGTGTCATATAAGTCACCTTTGACCCTAAGAGGTGGCTTGAGAAGCCCTTTAGGAATAGGGATTGTCTCTTGACTTGGTTTAAGAGAAGACATGTGGTCATGAGACCAAGTCTTACAAGGCCACATAACCCTTAGGAATAGGAATAGTCTCTTGACTTAGTGTAGGGGAAGACATGTGGTCATGAGACCAAGTCTTATAAGGCCACATAGCCCTTAAAGATAGGACATGTGTGGGTGAGGATAAATGATTAATAAATAATTAATAATAATTATTTATTTTAGCCAAAGTGATGTGTCAGGTGACTAGGTAGGTGAAGTGGACTAGAGGACTTAATCATAATTAGTGATTTTTTAATTGATTAAATCACTTTAATATACTATTTAGAAGACTTAGGATATGAGAATAGACTATAGTGAATTTATTAAATAAATAAAATAATTTATCTAATAAATAGAGGAATAAATATTAATTAAATAATAAATATTTAATTTATTCATCAAATAGAATGAAGTTATTTTTAGTGTATACAGACACTTTTAAGATGGTGACTCAAATAGACCCTAACATTGGCTCTTTCTGGGGGACTACATGTTGTCAAATATGTAGAGAACTCTAGCAATCTTTGGGTAAAAGATAAGTGCCTTAGAAACCATTGGGCAATAAAGTCAGAGAAAAATGAATGTGGGGAGTTGCTTGCAATGTGGGTGGAGGGGAGAAGGGCTAAACTAGCAAGCCAAAAATGAGGAAAAATAGAAAGCCAAAACAAAGAGGACTAAACTATGCACACCAAAAACTTGCAAAGACATAACATATTTACAAACATGTACATAGGTAGGAAAATCCTACCACAACAATAGAAAAATAAAGAACTTACATGAAGCCATTCACTGACTAAGAGAAATAAGAGCCTTTACGGAGAAATTGATGTTGCCTCTTCAGTGTAGCTCTCAAAAAATGACATCTAATGACTCCATTAATGTTATAAATCATATTAGTAGTATGCAAAAATTTCTTGAATAACCATCAACATCTAAAAAGCCATTCTTCATCATAAATTTCTGATTTTTCTTGGGCTTTTTCCATATCATTTCCCAAATGATTTTCAATTTCATGTTGAATGAAATGATGTCTAGAAACCTCCTCAAGGGAAACTACATAATCTTCAAAATAAATGATACTAACATCATCATTTTTTACAAAATCTCTAGTATCATGACATCTTTCAGCAAAGTAAGATGTTTTGTTAAGCATAAAATCTACTCTTGCAAGAATACTTACTTTACTTTGTGAAAGAAGCACATTATCATTATGCATACCAAGCATCCCATCTATTTCTTCATTTAGCAAATCATCATGTTACTCAACCCCATTTCTATATTCTAGAATTTTCATAGTGGGATTCTCTTCTTTGATAGTTGATCTTTCTTGTTGTTGTGGCATCTCATAGGCACAGTCATCTTTCCGTTCCATCTTAACATTCTTTTTGCAAAATAGATTTTCAAAACTAGATAAATATTTATCATGAACATATGACATCTTATTATCAGCACAAATTCTAATAGGGGAACATGATATTGCTTCATTGTCACCATTGACAAATTCTTTAGTTGGCTGATTACAAATCTCAAAGTGCAAAGAATCATCCTTGGTCATCCTTTCAAGGAAACTAGGAGTCTCACACTACTGCATACTAGTCTAAAAATATTTATTATTAAAACTACTTGAATCTATATGACATCCCATACCTAGGGAGTTGAGAGATTCTACTTTTAGGCTAAAGAAAGATTGTGAAAAAACCTTGTTATTTGAATCCATGAGCTCTTCAGCATCAATTTGCATGACATATTTTCTCTTGATAAGGATAGCACCATAGAAGGATTTTAGAAATCCTACTTCCCTTGCCAAGTCTTTTGTAAATTCTCTCATTGGGTTTTCTTTAAATGGTGGTATAAAAGAAAGATATCTCTGATATCCTCACTTCATGCTGGAACCCAACCTTCCAAAACATCTAGATATTTTTGAAATACCTCATGGTATTTGTCTTCAATAGAGCTGCCAACCTCCATCCTCTGGGAGGTACCTTAAAATTTATGAGAAAAGAAACACTGAGACTCTGATTCCTTTCCCTAGAAGAGTTGCCAAAAATTTGTTAGTGAATAGATTTGTCTTTTACAAAAACAATCTTAAAATGATTCCCAAATTTCCTGACCAAGAAGACAAATATCTACGACTAACAGTTTGATTGCTTTGCAATTGAAACACATAAGCATCCTCTAAATTGTCTTGAGTACAACTCCCTATGTGAGATCTTCAATGAATGCGATTATCTACAAACATGAATGCTTTTAATTGAAAAGCATAAAAGGCACACAAACATCTACCTGTTGTATGCAAATTAGATGTACAACTAGTCTAAATGAAATATTAACTTTTTTTCCTTAATAAATCAGTCTAATTAGCAAACAACAATGAAGAATACAATAACCTACCATGCAGCTTATCTCCACTATCCTCCTTGCCTTGATTTCTTGAAGATGGTGAGCTCTCAGATTTCCAAATGAAGCTCCTTCCCAATATGCTCTCAAAGTATGGAGATTTGTATGATTGAATGCAAAATGACCTAAGCTTGATTATGCAAACTAATGGATGGAATGAAAATGATATGAGGATAACTTGGATGCTTGAATGCTCTTGAATGCTTGAATTCTTTTGATCTCTAGAATGGTTGATTTCTTGATTGCCTATTCACTATTAGCTCACAAAGGTAAAATTAGGCTCCTTTTATAGATTTTTTGAAGACTGAAGCTTAGGTGGCACAATCCAAGGTTGGACATTGAAAGGTGGAAGATCCTAGGACTAGGATTGACTTGGTTGAAGGGGTTGAGAGAAAGGGGGATGTAGTTGGAATGTGGGAGGAGGAATAGGGAGGATGTTCCTCCTACATTGACATGGAAGAGGAGAAGGTGGAAGGGAAAGACACATGTCAAGTGTCTCACAAAGACCAATGAGAGAAAGGGGGAAAGACCTTTTCCTCATGAGAACTCTTGGTACAAGTGTCCCATGAGTCACCTTTGACTCCTTGAGGTGGCTTGAGAATCTCCTTAGGAATAGGAATAGCCTCTCGACTTAGTGTAGGGGAAGACATGTGGTCATGAGACCAAGTCTTATGAGGTCACATAGCCCTTAAAGATAGGACATATGTGGGTGAGGATAAATGAGTATTTAATAATTAATAATAATTAATTATTTTAGCCAAGGTGATGTGTCAGGTGTCTAGGTAGGTGAAGTGGACTAGAGGTCTTAGTCATAATTAGTGATTGTGTAATTGATTAAATCACTTTAATAGACTATTTAGAAGACTTAGGATAGGAGAATAGACTATAGTGAATTTATTAAATAAATTGAATAATTTATCTAATAAATAGAGGAATAAATATTAATTAAATAATAAATATTTAATTAATTCATCAAGTCAATATTAATTAAATAATAAATATTTAATTAATTAGCGAAGTCACTTTTTAGTGTATGCATTTTGCCTCTCTTTGAAATAATGTGCTAGTCACATTGTTTCAAAGAAAAATTTCAACATTTTTGCCCCTACCCCAGACAATATCTCAAATGACCTATGCATGTCCCCTCAAGAGATTGATTGACAAAATTTAATTTATTTGATTTTTATTTATTTTATTTATTTTATTTTTTTTAAATCTGGTTTGACAATCAATCTCACGAAAGAAATAAGAGGAATATGGGTAAAAATGGTATGAATTGTAAAGAAATGAATAAGGTGGGCCCACACAGCAAGCAAAAAGGGTCCTTAGGGAAATATATAGAGCCAAGGGGTCCATAATAGAGTGATTATGCACACATTTCATTATGCACACATCCCAAGATGACATATCAAGATGTCATTCCCATTGTCCGATCACCAATTTGAGAGAGTTAGACACTTCCAGAGGCCACTCGATTCAGGAGAGCCGGTAGGTGACTCATCCTACTTTGTCAATTTGTTGATTTTCTAATTGTGCAATAGAATTTGAGGTTGTTTAGAGTAGATTGAATCATAGATTTAGTTTAGAAATTTTTTTGTTCTAGTAGCACCAATGAATGCACAGTTGCGGTGCATGAATGCGCACCAATGGGTCACATTTTTGCAACAAATGGCCAGTTTTGTGCATACATATGTTATAGCTGTGCATTTGTGTATAGAAATTTTTTTGCCTCGCATATGTCAAATAAAAGTATGCATACATAGTTAATGCGCATTTGTTTAGGGTTATTGCACAAATGTTGAGAAAAATTGCGCAAATGTGAAATCTGAGCAAATGTTAGGGGGATTTGCCCATTCATTTGTTTGTGCTAAACATTTGTTTTAGGTGATAGAATTTGGTTAAATTTGCAATTCAATTTGGTTAAACTTGATATCAATAAGCTAATATAATCTGTCAGCGCTGTAATTTGATCGATTAAGTCAAGATAGGTAACATTGTAGCATAGTCGCTAGTTAACCTTCTTGATTTTAGATAATTGATAGAATTATCTATTAAGACATGTGGTACACATGTGTTTGATTTGATAGGATAAGATAGATAGATAAATCAGCTTGATCAAAATCTGATAGGGTGATTGTGTGTTGATGTTAATAGGAGGATATCACAGATATTCTGATGTCATGGGAGAGAAATCTTGTGACTTAGAATTTGAGGCCGGGGATGTCAAAGATGGATAGACTACTGATAGGGGCCACTGGGTTATACCATATCATATATATTCCTAAGATTTGGGAGAACTTGAGCATGCTAACTACACTGGTAGAGAGATGGCACTTGGAGATGAGTACTTTCTATCTCCCTATAGGAGAGATGATAGTTACATTAGAGGATGTTTATCACATCCTACGACTGCCTATCATAGGAGAGTTAGTATAGTATGATCAGCATGGTGGGTTGACTAAGTGCAGAGCTATTTTCAGGGATGATGATATTCATGAGACAAAGATTAGCTAGGAGGACATGGTTGATTTCTATGAGCCACTTCCTATTGTGCTAGCTGGTGCGATCGCAGGCTATGTTTGTCCAAACTGGAGATCAAATGGGTTCTTAGTTAGATGGGGTTGGACCCTTCAGAGGATGATGGATGATGGGACCTATTTTTCTTGGGGAGTATGCCTGCTAGCACATCTATATCTTGATTTACATCAGGTCGTATATCAGAGGAGCACATCATTATCAGCTAGCATGACTTTGCTCCATGTTTGGGCATGGGAGCACATTCCAGTGACATGACCAATAGCTATGAGATTATGTGGCACAAGGTAGCCATATGTCTTTTTATATTCATCCATCTAGACTTAGCATACATTGGGTTAGTTAGAGTTTTGGTGGTACACTTTTGACACTATAGATTCTATTATTTGGAGACCTTACCTTGGTTGTGAGCCATGGGAGGATGAGCAACACCTCAGATTTTTCTTTGAGTCATGATGGCTGATAGGGAAGACTCCCTATATCATAGAGAGACAACTGGTGAGCCAAGTCCTGCAATAGTTTGGTAGGATCCAGGGGATGCCATAGGGAGTGACAGTTTTCTTGCACTCACCAAGAGAGGTGAGACTGGGGTCCAATGGTTTCTTTTGAGATTGCTCGATAGGAGTTCTTAGACATGCCATTTTAGGAATGGTCAATGAGGTAGGGGGTGGTAGACCCAAGGATGATGGTAGATTATGAGAGACATCTGAGGGATTATCCATTCCTCAGATTGACTGATCTGGTAGAGAGGCCACCAAAGAGAGATGCAATAGAGAGATGTCAACACAGGTGATGAGGCTATGACAAGAGAGGCTGAGGGAGGGGTAGAGGTGATGATGGTGGTGGAGGTGATGGAGGTAGAGCTGGGCCTCAGATGAGAGGCAGAGGTGTATGACCAGGGGGATTAATGCCACCTCCTCAGAGATAGGTACAAGGATAGGGACCAACAAAAGGTGCCACCAGTGCTCCACTAAAAATTTTAGTAGGTGCTATGGGACAAATACCACCAGCTACCCTGATACAGGAAGATCTCATAGTTTAGGCATAGGTGCCTACACAAGATGAGGTAGATGTCATTCTTGGCTAGGAGGGAGTAGTACATGGTAGTTTTGTATAGGATGATGTATAGGAAGAGCATATGCTTGATATTGAGGATGATGTATAGATGCCAGATGTGGGGGTAGAGTAGGATGTTGGGGGCTAGGATCCCTATTTATAGTGAGATGTAGAGAAGGAGGATATTGGCATCGATACATTGCTAGTTTGACCAGCAATGACATAGGTTCAGGAAGATCGAGTCCCCAGACTAGAGAGATGGGTGGAGAGGTTAGAGACTGAGATGGAAGATATTAGACATGAGAGTGATGTCTCTATAGAGTGACTAGGGGAGGAAGAGATGTTACTAGATGAGCTACATAGGACATAGGACTTAGGACCTCATGCAGATAGTCTATGTGTGATGATACAAGCTGGTAGGGAGATCACCTATTGGAAAGATGCATGTAGATAGACTGTACCTAGGGATTAGTGGATTGACAGCTTTAGAGATAGCTCATATGTAGTGAGGATAGTTGTATATGAGAGATAGAGGTTGAAAAGCAGTGGTGGAGGAGGGATATCATCATGGCCACCCAGAGCACCTATAGGTTTAGGAGATCTAGCAAGACCTTCTGGTTCAGGAGATCTAGTAGCACTAGGTCATATTGCATCATGTAGACAGCAACAGACTGAGTCTACAGGCAGTGGGTCTTAGTCACATTGTATATATTTGTATCAATATTGTATCATTATGTTTCATTATGTTATTGACTTGATGGACACTTTTGGACACATTATCATTTTATGAGATATCATTGGACATTTGGAGGTTTATTGTTTTTATGGGCTCTTATATGATGAACTCTATATACATGATGATGCAGTTCTACTCTTATTTTCTTTGATGATTACATGTACATGTGCGCACAGACATATGCAGGATGTGATGATTTACTTTGAGATGCATAGTATTTTTGTTTTATGATGCAAAAATGGGTTTCTTTTATATGGATGCATAATGATTAATGATCTATCATGGACTGATGATGTTATATGTATAAATGCATGTTCTACATGATTGTGTTTAATGCTATGTGTTGTTAATGAAATGAATGAATGTTAATGATTTAATTGATATAATCAATGTAAATTGTATGCAATGTGAATATTGGATAATAAATGAACTAAATGTTAAATGCATATAATGGATAATAAATTAATGAGATGATAAATGATATGGAGTGTAAAGAATGAACATATTTTATGATATCACAAAAGAGATGGACAAAACAGGATGAAGCGAGAAATTATTATAAAATTTTAATTCTAATGGTCAAAAACATGTGTAGGTATATACAATTGTTTAATGAATGAACATACCTAATGAAATTGAAACATGCATAATGAAATTTAAAATATGATAATCCAAGTTGAAAACTATATTTTTGTTATCCAAATGTCCTCAACTTACTTAACAATGTGTTCGACACAAGAAGAATAGACTAAGAAAATAGATGACCTGATAAGCAAGATAACTGACAAATCTTGATAAAAGGAGCATCTCTATGCAACATGAGTTTACTAAATGAAATGCAATATGAATATGAATGAATATCTCCAAAAATTCACAAACATCTTATAACTTCATCATAATTGGAATTTAATTTTCATCATTAAGCGTGTTATGTTGCAAGGTAGTGCAAGCATCGTGGTATAATTAAACCAGGATGACCTGAGCGTTTCTGGCATGGAGTTTAAAATAGAAAACTTGACAAGCATCTAGGTATAAAGAAACTGAGATGACTTGAATGTTGTTTGCATAAAAGACAAGGAATATTCCACACTCCATTGTGGAACAAATATTTGGAGTTAAGGTATGTGTGGCGTATCACCATTAATAGCATTCGAATAACAACATGATTTGTATGTTGTCAATACTATTAGACTAATGAAGGCACTGATGCATAAACACCCCAATTACTTGTTCCTTTGACTTCATTAGAAAATATCCCACAAACAAAAATCAAAGAAAATATCATATGCCATCCCAGACATTCTAATCAATAACATATAGGAGTTTTAAACTCATGTCAAAGATATCCAGGAATAGCATAGGAAACATGATAACAATGAAATCTATTTTATGAATGCATAATCTACAACAAATCATTCTAACATGCCTACCATGAATATACATTTCTTTGTCGAAAGATAGTTTTAGGTTTATGGATAAGGTTGCTTGATGTATAGCCATTTTAAATGCACACATGATTGGTCATGTTTGAAAAATTGATCACAGGTTACGAATCGCAGTGAGGATATCATTGTGTGAGTATGTTTGATTGTGTTTGATTTGTCTAGTGAAAGTACTCCATTCTGTCCTCTAAGAGTCATGACTATCATAGATCCACTTCCCAAACTAGGTTGAGGAAATGCCCCTAGCTAGGTGATGGATTGACTTATTATGGATGAAGAAGGACACATCAAGATTAGGATGAAGACCAAGACAATGGACCAAACTATGGTGGGATTTTATTATGGATATATACAGTGGATAGGATATGAACTAGCCATTTTATTATGATATATACATGGTGGAAATGGCTATGGACTAGCCATTTTATTAAGGGTATATAAATGAGATGACATGCTAGAGGAATCCTAATAGAGAGAGGAGAAAACTTGTCACACATGGTGCCTATTTCTAGGTTTTCACCACATGTTTTATTACAATTTTCTTTTGATTTTTTTTTTTTTTTTTGTAATTTTGAGATCTTATGAATTTTTTTTTTGTATTTATGAGATTTTATCTATATACAGATCCCTTGCATTGGGATTTCAAGCATAAAATTTCTTAAGGTGCATGTTGTTGAGAGGCTCATCCAAGAGATCTCCCTCAAGTGTAGACAATTGATAAGCCCTAGAACCATAAACTGTGATAATCACAAAAGGACCTAATCAATTGGATTCAAACTTTCCCTTCTCCTCATGATGCTGCTAATTTTTGGAATTTTCATGAAGGACTAAATCACCCATTTGAAAGTCTCTGGATTTTACTTTACTATTGTACTGATGAGACATCCTTTGTTGATAGAATTTAAAATGATCATAGGCTCTCTGACAACATTCATCCAACAACTCTAATTCAGCCAATTGTGCAACCCTATACTCTTCATCTGGAATTAAATCTTTTAGGGATACACAAAGAGAGGATAACTCAACCTCGAGGGGCATAATGGCTTCAGAACCATAAACAAGGAAATACAATGTGGCTCAAGTGGGATTATCGATGGAAGTGTGATAAGCCCATAAGGTTGGATTTAATTGAACATTCTAGTCATGACCAACATCTTTGACAGTCTATTGAAGGATGTTGACAATGGTTTTATTAGACACCTTAGCTTGGCCATTACCCTAGGGATAATATATGGTGGAATAGTGGTGTGTTATGTGGAACTTCTCACATAGTTCATCCATGTCCTAGTTTTGGAATTGTTTCCCATGATCTGTAATAAGATGCATAGGTATACCATACTGACAAATGATATAATTGAGGATAAACATGGAAATTTTCTTGCTAGTGGTAGTGATCAGCGGAATGGCTTCAATCCACTTGGTAAAATACTTAGTGGTAGTGATAATGTATTTATGGCCATTGGAAGAGGGAGGTTGTATTTCACCCACAAGGTCAAGTCCCCACTGACTAAATGGAAATTTTGTTGTAAAAGGATGAAGCTGTTATGCTGGTGCATGAATAAGATTCTCATATATCTGACATTTCTTGCATTTATTGGCAAATTGAAAGGAATCTATCTCCATAGTAGGCCAATAGTAACCCATATGCATGAGCTTCTTAGCAAAGGAAGGACCACTCAAATGTGTCCCACAAATACCCTTGTGTACATCTTGTAAGGCAGTTTGAGCTTCATCGTGTTCAAGACATCATAAGAGAGTACCGTCAAGACCTTGCCGATATAGGGTGTCAAATATGAGGAGATAGCGGGAGGCTTGGCGTAAAACGGTTCATTTTTTATTTCTAGATAGGTCAAGTGGAATGATATTTTTTTTCAAATAGGAATATATTTTTCCATAGGTAGGGGAATCTTGTCTGGTAATATGACATTATAATCTATGGATTAGGATCATCATGTAATACCTCTCCTACGGTGATTCTTAGACTTCTCTAATTTGGACATTGTTATTATGATGGTTAGGACTATACATTTACATTTATGTTTTGTGAATGATGATATGATGGATATGCTCATTTATGGTTATCATTTATATGTTTATGAGATTAGAAAGTCATCTATTTTTATATGTTTTATGGATCTAACCCAAGGATTGAATCTAACCATTATCCTGATGTTTTATGTTTCATGGATATGTGTCTGATATGTTTTCATGACTCAGGACAAAGTCGTAGTTACTCACTTAGTTGAGGTCCACACGATGTATCGATCCTGGTCATCTGCTTGTATATATCTGATCTGTATATCCATATGTATATATATGTATCTCTTCTTGGTGATGAAGGATTGCAAGTATCGGGTATTGTCTCCACCTGGCTTCACAGGTCTGAGCGATCCCTCAAAATCCTTGATCGTTGTTGTTGTTATGGAGATATCACCAGGTTCTACAGGGAGAAACTTCACCTTTGATCCTTTTATCCTTAGGTGGGAAGTGTCGAGTCAATCCCTTGTGTGGATGTCTTATGTGATCTCATAGTTGTTGGATTGGTGGATCTGGTAGCTAGTTCTTGTCTTCATGGTATGTTCAATGTTGTTAGTAGATTTTGATAGATATGACTTAGTAATTTATTGTTATTAAAAGTTACGTATATACATTCTAGTGTGTTGTTGGGAACGAGTTGGTATGTGTTTTAAATTATGAGATTTAATATCATTAATAATAAATAATATATGTAGAACAAATGTTATTTTTAACATTTAACGTTAATGACATGCCCTATTTATGGTATTATTTTATAATACTCATAATGATAAAGATTCTATAGCAATAAAAATAATGGTATCGCTATTAGATTTGGAAGAATATGAATTTGAAAATAATATGTTTTATAATAATAATATTATGCTTGTAATAATATTTATTATAATAATAACATATGTACACATAGGCATATGGGTGCACACATATGCATATGCATACATATATTTATATATAATTATTACTAAGTAATTATTTATTATATTAATAAATAAATAGATAAATTAGTGGTATGGTAAATAGGATTATCCTATTACCATAGTTAAATAATTTAATAAATTATTTTAAGATTAGAATATTCACTTTGATAGCCATAATTTTTGGGAAAGATAGATAATAATAATTATTATTAACTCCCTAAAATAAAGGGAATATAAATTTGATTTCCTTAATAGTTTTATTAAGAATTTAATTTTACCTTCACAGGAATAAGTTTATAAAAAATCCGTATTATTAATGGTTGGGAGGTTGGGATGGTTTCACCGGTTGGATTACCCGTGCAACCACCTCCTCCAATTTATTTACAGGAAAGATTTTCTGTGGGGGGGGGAGAGAAATTTCTCATAATCTAGTAAGCTGGGCATTTTGATTTTGGGAATAGAGGCTGGAGATTTCGGAAATTGCTGGAAGGAGATTGAGAGGATTCACCTTCATCAACCGGATTCGATAGGACTCCAGGTTGGAATCCACACTGAGAAAATTATTCTCTTTTATATATAATAAATATTTTGCTATGTTTGATTGTTGTTATATTTTCTTGAATAATTACAGTACAAAGTTACAAAACTAAATCAAATTGGGATTATTTATTATTTTCGCTAAGTCTCAGAGGTTTATGTTTTGTTTGATAATGAAATCAATTCTAGACATCTACAATCTGCTAGTTATATTATTATGTGGTACAAATCTATTGTTTTTGACAAAACCACAAACTTCACGGTATGATTCCTCTTAAAATCTGCACATTATACTATTTCATCTACGAACATTGATTGAGAGGTGCACACATAACAATGTCAACCAAATATAACCCCATTAATGTATATCCTATAGTTCATACTAAGTCCCTGATTCATTTCACCATTATTCAATGACTGGAGTAGTGTCACAGTTTCTCCAGCATGCAGGTTTGACTATCACAGCATGAACAAATGTTCAGTGTAGGGCCAAGTTCATCAAAGACCAATCACAAATTGGATATCGTAGTTGAAAGGGCCTCTTTCAAATGATGATTGTTAAAAGTCCTTTCCTTTGGCTACCTCATGACAATAATAATAAAACCATCGCTATACAAGAAATGACAAGATAATGTGAAAGTGAACAAAGAATAAAGTATTAATGAGTAGCCATTAATTAACACGGATAATATGGTTTTCTATTTCAATAGATTGTTATCTACAAATTTCTTTTATAACAGCATCGAATCTCTTATTGTGCACTTCACAGAGTTGTATACAGAAAGACAACACTCCACATGTTTCTGTTAAATTACAATTAGGTTTACTACTGGAGATTTACTCATGCACAAAATTACAAATAGGAAGTTTCAATCTGTTAATTAAGAAATCATGTATTGTCAAAACCTAGAGACTTTTTAGGCAAGTTTAATAGAAGAAAATAGGCATACATGTTGCAAAATAGATAAGAACAAGGAGACTACACTTCACGTTGCTGTGAGAGGGATGTAACATTTTCTATGAAAACTATTCAACATTCAGATTTAATCAATAAGAATGCCTCAGTCTAATAACATCTTTTGTTACCATAAACTGTTCATTGCTTGCCACCAGTTAGGTCTATAAAATAGTCCCTTGCAAGCCATTCCAACTTTTGAAATCAAACTTTAATAAGGAATGCACATTTTTGAAAATATTTTGTCATGGTAAACCAAATTTTTAAAACATAGGATTTCAATAAAACTTGATAGTATGTTAAATTAAAGGGATGATAAACTCAAAGTTTGGAATATGGGATTTAAAGTATGTGATTCTTGGGTAAACGTAAAGAGTTCTAATAATTATTTGAATAGTGTAAGTTTTATATGGAAACGTTAATTAACTTTAGAAAATCCGTTTATACAAGTATAACATTTAAGTATAAGTTTACATACTTTAATTCTTATACTTTAAGTTATACTTGTATAAAGGGATGAGGTACCCTTTGAATCCATTGGAGTAGGTTTTAGGTTCCTAGGAGTTAAGCTTTGGCTTCTAGATTTTAGATTTTCAAAAAAACTAGACTTAGCCAAATTTAAAACTTAGATGGAAATTTATGGAACATTGTCTTTTGGCATATGGAAATTCGTGAAAACCTTAAATATGTTTGGCAGAGGTTATATCCAATGCATTTAGATGCCTTAATAGGGTTAGGATGTGTTTAGGAAGCAGTTTAGGTTTTAGGGTTGTCTAAAGGATCAGGACATTCTAAACATCCTTAAATGTTCCTAATTTCCCTAAACGTTCATAAACTATCTTATTATTTTCTACTCTTTGATGCAATCTTACAAATGTGTTTATGATATGTTTCTACTATGTTTATGATGTGATTGTGAAATGTACGTTAAGGGTAGAAAACCTAACGACACCTAGTGAGTGGCTCTCAGTGCGGGGCCGGGGCCCTAAGTGGCTAGAACCAGGATAACCGATTGAAGAGTTATTTAACAAGTGAAAACTTAATTAAACTTATGGCAATGGGTTAAAACATTAAAAAGATTAAATGTGCCTCGCTCATGCCATTAGCGCTAGTAAAGGCTATGGATGGGAGTGGGAGAAGGTACCTATGTGTAGGTATGATCGAATAGCGCTTGTCAATATGAAAGGCATTTGATCCCACATGTGCCTACTTGGGGGCTGGGGCCTGGAGTGGCTAGTACCAGGACAACCCAAGGAGTGAGGGCTATGCGATGACACTCACTTAGGTTGTTTCTTAGAGTTTCTACCAAGCCTTAGAGCCTTTTGGGGAAAGATTCATACTTTGATCATCTTTTATTTGCTATTGGGAAAGGTTACCCAACCCTAGGTTTGGCCTAGCTATTCCTTCTTTGTGGACCTTGGTGTTTATCTCCTAGCACGGGGAAGTGGGAAATTTAGGTATCCACGTGGTTGGGTGGTAAATATTTTATCGAGGTATCTGTTGTGGATGCAGTGTTTGAAGATCCATGCTTGCGTATGTACCAATTTGAAGAATGAAGGCTTTGTAATTATATTTCATGATGTAAAATTATTGTTACCTCCCATCAGGAGTTGAATGTAATGTAATCAGTAATGTATTTCAAAATGATGTATTTGGAATGGGTAGACTTAGGAAAGAGGGAAAAGGGGGATGTGAACCTTATGTATCAGATGTATGTTGGAAAAGAAAAAAAAGATTTGGTAACATTTCAAGTATAGTAGTATGTTTCTTATTTAAGTGAAAAAAAAGGCTATTGAAAAACAAATGTATTACTTTCAATGTATCAAATGGTTTAGATGATTCTATTGGATTTAAAATTTATATTGTTCATAAAGGGTACTTAGGAATGTAGATGATTTTAAATGGAAAATTGAAATGAAAGTACTTTGTAGTTCTTAATAAAGAATCTTATAGTGATATGTTGTAATTTGCTTTGAGAAATAAATCTTGTTGTTAGTTTACTTAATGGATTTGAATGAATCATGCATTTAAATGAAAAGGGAACCTTGGGAGGAATCTAAGTTTAAGTTTTGTTCTTATAATTGTTTTAAAAATTCAAATTTTTTCATAAATTATTACTTAGGTTTTCTTTAACAAAGAGAATCCTTGTTCTCTTCCCCGGTTCCCTTATGGGGCATGACACATCATATGCAAGATAAGTCAAGGATTCCACTAAGAACTCAAAAAAAGCTTTTGTATCCTTTGTATCAAATAGAGAAGCAATTGTAGCCATGGTGTCTACAACCTTATTATCATGCCTTGGAATTTTCTCAAAGGTGATAATTGAAAAAATATTGCTTGAAGTCATCCACCATTCATTTATATGGAAGAAACTTGTCATCCTTGGTCTGATATTCATCATTAACTTGACTTATAATCAACTAAAATTCTCCATAGACATTAAATTCAGTGACTTTCCATTGTAGAGCCATCTTCAAACCAATCCTCAAGGCTTCATACTCAGCTACATTATTTGTATGGGGAAAAAGTAATTTATAGGACTTTGGTATCGTGCATCCTTGTGGTGTAACAAATAAAACTCCCAATCCTAAGCCATGGTGAGTATATGATCCATCAAAGTATAACTTCCACTGTCTGTGTAGATTGGTTAATCATCTATCAATTGTTCCTTAGCTAATTAATCTACAATTACTTGTCCTTTGATTGCCTTTCTGTCCACGTAATCAATATCAAATTCACTAAGTAACATAACCCACTTAGCCAATCTTCCTCTTAATGTTGTCTTGCTTAAAAGATATTTCAATGGATCAATCTTTGCAATAAGCTTGATAGAATGAGAAAACATGTAATGTCACCATTTTTGTGATGCAAAGACTACTTCTAGATAGGCCCTTTCGATCAGAGAATAGTTGAGTTCATATCCCACAAGGGTATGACTGATATAATATATAGCCATTTTCTTTCCTTCTTCATCTTTCTGAGATAAAAGTGCACCTAGTGAAACTTTTGTAGCTAAAATGTAAAGCAAGTGTGGCTTGTCTGGAATTAGTGACATTAGAGTAGGAGGATTTGCCAAATATTGCTTGAACTTAATGAAGGCTTCCTCACACTTATCATCCCACTTGAACGTGATATCTTTATGTAATAGGTGCTAAAAAGGATGACTTTTGTCTGCTAATTGAGAAACAAACCTTTTGATTAATTGGAGACGTCCTTGTAAAGATCTTAACTAACCGATGTTTTTAGGAGAAGCCATCTCCATGATTTCCTTAACTTTTTTTGGATCAACTTCTATACCTTTAGCTAAGACAATATAGGCTAAAAGTTTTCCTGATGTAACCCTAAATACACATTTCTTTGGATTGAGTTTGATTTGATACTTTTCAATCTGGGTGAATATTCTATCCAGCACTCTTAAATGACCATCTTTGTTCTTGGATTTTGCTAGAATATCATCAACATATTCTTCCATTATGGTATGCATCATGTCATGAAATATTATAGTCATAGCTCTCTGATAAGTGGCACCAGCATTCTTGAGACAAAAAGGCATCACATTCCAACAATATGTGCCCCAAGTACATGTAAAAGCAGTCTTCTCTTGGTCTTCTAGCACAATCTTGATCTAGTTATAGCCAGAAAAACAATCCATTAGAGACAACATCTCATGCCCAGCTATTAAATCAGCTATTATTGTTAGGAATGAATGCTAAATGATTGGCAAACATTCTGTAGTAGTTGTTGTTACATTCATGACTATGATTGTCATTGATGTCAACACAGTGATTTATCAAAGACTTGCAGAGAAGTAGACAGATTTTGGATTAGCGCATGTGGGTTATTGTAGTTGGAGCTATGTGATATTGAGGTTATACTCTTTGATATGTCATATGTCTATGATTAAGAGTGCAGCTAGTAATTCTTTTATTCATGGAAGTTATGATCATTTTGGTGGAAGCAGTATTCAGGCAGTGTTCCTGAGTAGCGGTTTGTGGAAATTGGATGATATCTCCTAATTGGGATGGAATTTGGTTTTGCATAGTTAAAGGGAAGTTGGAGACATATGGATAGTGATGTGGATGAAAGTGTATACTTTGAGGTTGAATGAGTTAAGATTTATTGTATTGGAAGCTGACAGTTTTGTGTAATTTTGGTGTAGCGTGTGGAAACTTTTATTTTGTAATTGTATGCCAACTCATTTGTAATTATTTGAGAGTGGAATAAAGGAAGGAATGTATTTCCTTGATGTAATGTAGTTTTAATGTGAAAGTGTGTAATTATGATCTAGTAGTAGCGATTGTGATGCTGTATGCATGAAGTTAAGAAAAGAGCTAAGTATGAAAGTGAATTTGTGAAGGAAGACATGCGAAGTACAAAGATCTAAAATTGAGATTTGGTGTAACAATGAGAGTGGTTTGGCATAGTCAGAGAAGAGGTAACATATTATTTTTTTGAGTAATGCAAAGATTATTTGGACAGTGTGTTCAGTGATCTTACCCTGAAGCTGTTTGGGCAGTGGGTCCTTCTATCTTCCATAACTCTTAATCGTGTTAGAATATTTTACTACGGATTCATATGTACTAAATGTATTTCATACGACTCCTAATAGAGTCCATCCTCTCACAAGTAATATTCATATTAGTACATCTTTTGTGGGCATCATTCCCACCGGGGTTTACTCTTTGATCAAGAGGTTCCCTAGTCAACATATCTTGTGTCATTGTGTTATTGTGTATGAATATCTTTCTATGGTTGGTAATTATATTTCTTATATGGTTTAATGTTTTTGAAGATGATAAAAGTTATAATTATCCATTAATTGATTCACCCCCCCCCTCTCAGTTATCTTGGTGGACTTTACTTTCTAGAAATTGGTATCAGAGCAGCAGGTCCTTGAAAAAGAAGTTTAACAGCTTAAGGAGATCCATGGAAAATTGCAAGAAAGAAAGCCCTAAGTTTGATGGAGTAAATTTTGACAGCTAGAAAGAAAAGATGAAGACACACCTATTATGTTTAGTACTAGGTTATTGGTTGATTACAAAGAATAATAAGATTATCATTGAAGAGGACAATCTTGAAACATGTACTACAGAAGAGAGAGATCTATTCATGTGTAACATACTTACAAGTGAAGCACTTTTGACAGCACTTCCAGAGAATGAGTACAGTCAGGTAAAATATTTGAAAAAATCTCATGAAATTTGGAATGCTTTACACTCTACTTTTGAAGGTGATGAACATGCAAAAAGAGTTAGATTACTTAATTGGTTATGTGCATTTGAAGATATAAGAATGTTGGAAGATGAATCTATTAGAATTTATATTGGTAGAATGTCAGAGATCATTACATGTATAAAATCCTGTGGAGGAACAAAAATAGAGAATGAAGTGATATGGAAAATTCTGAGGACATTGACTCTTATATTTAAGAAAACAACATAGATGATTGAACAAGTGATACCTTGTACAACAAACTTTACAAGAGAGACTCTTCTTGGAAGATTGGAAGCAACAGAAATGAACCTGAGATTATCAGGAGACTTACCTAGAATGGAGACAACATTCAATGCTCTTAGTGTTCACCCTACTTTGTCAAGAAGCATCAGTGTGAGTGGAGATTATGTTGGCAGCAACAGATCTAGAAATGAAGACGACAAGAAGATTGAAGAAGGTATTGCCTTGCTTGTGAAAAGAGAACCAGATGGTAAGAAAATATTTAAATGTTGGACTTGTCAAGAATATGGTCATTTTGCATCTAAATGTCCTAAGAGAGTTAAAAAGTACAGAAGCAATTTCAAACCTAGATGATCTAAGGAATGTTATTATGCTAATGATGAAGATCTTGAAGCTAGTATAGAAAGAACTTTAAGTGAAAGTGATACTAAAAATAATGATGACATAGGATTTGTAGCAATTAAAGAAGAAAATCCTGAAACTGATGTTAAGGAAGAAAAAACCTTAGTTTCTCAAGTTGAAAAGAAAGCTGATTGGATTATAGATAGTGGTTGTTCACATCATATGACTAGAGACATGAAAAAGTTCATAAAGTTGAATGAATATGATGGAGGAGTTATTAGAGTTGGAAACAATGCACCTTGTTTGATTAAAGGTATAGGATATATTACTCTTGATGCAAAGACTAATACTAATGATGTTTATTTTGTGGATGGATTGAAACATAATATTTTGAGTGTTGGAGAGTTAGTTGATAAAGGATATCAAGTTTGGTTTACTGAGAAAACTTGTGTGATAAAGGATAAAGATAGAAATCTGATTGGAATTGGATCTAGAACCAGAGGTAATGTATTTAAATTGAATCCTACTAAGATGACATGTTTGATCACAAAGATTGATGATAGTTGGTTATGGTGTAGAAGGTTTTGTCATATAAAGTTTGATAACATTGTGAAAGTAAGTACTACACTTGCAGTAAGAGATTTACCTAAAATTATGAAGCCTACTAACATGATTTGCAAAGAAAGTGTAATGGCTAAATAGAAGAGAAGTTATTTTCCTAGTAAGAAGTTTACATCTACAGAGAAGCTAGAGATTGTTCATACAGACTTGAGTAGTCCTACCAGGACTAGAGGATTCTATGGAGAAAGTTATTTTATGATTCTTGTTGATGATTTTACAGGAATGATGTGGATTGCATTTCTTAAAGAAAAATCTTAAGCATTTGATAAGTTTAAGATTGTTAAGAAAAAAGTTGAGAATGAATCTGGAATGAAGATTAAATGTTTAAGATCTGATAGAGGTGGAGAATTTACTTCTAGAGAGTTTAACAAATTTTGTGAAGAAAATGGCATTAAAATATAGTATTTAGCCCCTAGAACACCTGACCAAAATGACATTGCAGAAAGAAGGAACATATCAATGACTAAAGCAGCAAGAGCTATGTTGTTTTAAAATTATTTGGCAAAGATATTCTGGAGAGAAGTGCTGAACACAATAGTGTATACAATGAATAGAGTACAAATCAGAGCATACACAGACAAGACACCTTATGAATTATGGTTTGGACATGCACCCTTAGTTAAGTATTTTAGAATTTTTGGAAGCAAATGTTATATAAAGAGAGATGATGATATTGGAAAGTTTGATCCTAGAAGTGATGAAGGTATATTTCTTGGATATTCTTTGAAAAGAAAAGCATATAGATGTTTCAATAAAAGAAATAAGACTATTGTTGAAAGCACAAATGTTAAAGTTGATGAAAAGTTCAAAATTTAGGAAAGAATGCTTGATTATGAATCTAATGAAGAAGCTCATCCTAAACCTTACACTAGAACTACTAAATTGTCCTATGAAATTGACAGTGATTTGTTGAATGAAAACCACAGTGAAGTTATTGAAGAACCTACATCTAAAGAGAGATCTGAGACAGTGACACCTAGCAAGAGTTTGTTAAGGAATCATCCTTTTGAATAGATTATTGGGAGCATAAAATGAGGAGTTCTTGCTTGAATTAAGGCACAGGAACAATTATGTTTGATTTCTCAAATTGAACCTAAGACTACTAATGAAGCTTGTGAAGATGAAAGTTGGACTAATGCTATGAAAGAAGAACTAGATCTGATTGAAAAGAACAAGACATGGGAATTGGTCCCTAGACCTAAAGATAAGAATGCTATTGGAACTAAGTGGGTATTTAGAAACAAGATGAATGAACAAGGAGAAGTAGTAAGAAACAAAGCAAGATTGGTATGTAAGGGTTACTCACAACAAGAAGGAATTGACTATGAAGAAACTTTTGCACCTATTGCAAGAATTGAAGTAGTAAGAATGTTTTTGGCTTATGCAGCTTACAAGAAATTCAAAGTATATCAAATGGATGTGAAGTCAGCATTTCTGAATAGAGAATTGGAAGAAGAAGTCTACATTGAGTAGCCTAAAGGTTTTCCTTTAACTCAAGAAGGAGACATGGTATGTAAATTAAAGAAATCTTTATATGGACTTAAACAAGCACCTAGAACTTGGTATTCAAGATGGGATAAGTATTTGTTAAAATTGGGATTTATAAAAGGAATAGCTGATAGCAATCTATACACAAAAGAAATTGAAAATGGTTTGTTAGTTATAGTTATTTTTGTAGATGACATTATCTTTGGAGGAGAAGATGAAGCTAGTGACAAATTTGTTGACGAAATGAAGACTAAATTTGCAATGAGTATGATTGGTGAGATGAAATAATTTTTGGGATTACAAATAACTCAAAACAATGATGGTATCTTTGTAAGTCATAAAAGTACTTGAATGACCTGTTGAAAAGATTTGGAATGGTGGATTGTAAACTAGTTGGAACACCTATGGTGACCGGACATACGTTATCTAGCACAAATGAGACCCCTGCAGTAGAACAGAAGAAATATAGATCTATGATTGGAGGATTACAGTATTTGACTCATACAAGACCTGATATAGCACATTCAGTTGGAATTGTAGCAAGATTTCAAGCTGAACCTAGAGAATCACATTATGCAATAGTAAAGAGGATACTAAGATATTTAAGAGGCACAATGGACTATGGACTATCGTATGAAAAAATTGATGATTTTACCCTATGTGCATATACAGATGCTGATTGGGGAGGTAGTGTTGATGATAAGAAAGGCACCAGTGGTGGAGCATTTTTCCTTGGAGGAAGATTAGTTTCTTGGCTAAGCAAGAAGTAGAATTGTATCTCACAAAGCACAGTAGAAGCAAAATATGTAGCAGCAACAAACAATTGTAACTAGATAATTTGGATGTAGCAAATGTTGAAGGATATTGGTATAAAATTTGTTGAACCTGTTGTTATACATTGTGATAACACCAGTACAGTTAGTATGTCTAAGAATATTGTATTACATTCTAAGACAAAGCATATAGAGATTAAGTATCATGTTGTAAGAGAGAAAGTTGTTGAGAAAGAAGTTAGAGTTGAGTACATAAGTACAAAGGAGAAGATACCAGATATATTCACAAAGCCTTTGCCTAAGGATACATTTGAGTATCTGAGAGGTATGCTTGGGGTTATGCCCCAGCCTACTTTTGAGAAGTGATGTAGTTGGTTGCATCCATCCAGTGGTATATGAGCCTTATCTTTCTTTTGGACTGGATGTTGGTACTTCCTCTATGGGGGAGTATGTGTATCTGAGCTGAGTCATGAGGACTCTAGTAAATGTATTTTCTAAAAAGTGTCTTTTGAAATTGAGTTGTTGTTAACATAGTGATGGAATTTATATCATTGATGTCAATGGGGGAGAAGTATGCATGAAAAACAATCTCAGACATATGTTGGAGAGTGTTGGCATTAAGCATGATTGTCATTAGTGACAACACTTATTCTGATCAGTACATACCGAGAAGATTAGTACATACCGAGTAGATCAGTACTTACTAAGTAGAGCTTACCGAGTAGAACAGTGCATACCGAGCTCGCAAAGTTTCACAATGTTTACCGAGTGCTGCACGGTTAAATAGGAAATTTAGTTTCTATCAAGTAACACTTTATCTACCGAGTCTCTAGTGTTTACCAGGTTTGAAACTATGATCGAGTGGTTAGTATGGACCGAGTTTCCACTTCTACTAAGTGCATGACGATGCCTAGTAATGCAGTGGATGTCGAGTATCAAAAAGTCACCGAGTTAGTTTGCAGTGACCATGTAACTATATTTGGGCTGACTCAGTAATATTTGTGTTTACTTGTTTAAGAGCTAACTTTGTAATTGTTTTGGAATTAACTTAGATTGATATATAAACAATGTTTTATGTCATATCCAAGGATGAAATGAAAAATAGACAAGTATGAAAAAGAAAGAAAGGTAGAGATAAGTGAATTACAAAGGGCTACAACAGTATAAGAAGCAGCAAAGATTTATCCATCACAGAAGGTGATCAGTACATCAGAGAATCTCAATCAACAAGTACAGTTGCAAGTAAGAGATCTACTATTTCATCCTAACAGGTGAATCAGCTTGAAATCCTTTAACCGGGTAGACTTAACATTCTTTGTAAAAATCTCTTAACTGAGTGCATACTTCATTGTATGTTTGTAAATCCTCTAACAAGGTGGACCTAGCAGTCCTTATTGCTCCTAACAGGGTAGATCATCAGAAGTGATCATTGTAAGCCTTAACTAGCAAACTTTATACTACAGTATTGAAGTTTTGTGGGTATCATCCCCACCCCAGTTTTACTTTCTACTTGGAAGGTTTCTGGGTCACCAAATCTCTATGTTCTAAGTGTTATGAATGTTTTATTCTTTTTGTTACTCATGCATGCAGTCAGATTATCAATCTAATATTATTAAGATCTGAATCTGTTAAAAGCTTTGAAGTTACTGATTCACCCTCCCCTCTCAGTAACCTAGATAGTCTTGAATATTTCCAACAATTGGTATCAGAGCTCAGTGGATCTTAGAATAAAGTTTGATAGCTTGAGAAAAGATTCAGGATAATGGAGATATTCAGACTGAACAAAGTAATTGAGAATGAAAAGCTAGATCTGGAAATGGCCATAACTCAACTCAAAGAAGCAAGAGATCATCTTTCCCTTTCCCTAAAAAGAAGGAAGGAACTTGCAAATCAGATCAATGACCACCAGTATGTTGAAGAAAAGATTGAAGACTTTTTCCCTTCTAGCAGCTTAGATGAAGCAAACAATGCAATCAAAGAACTTCTAGAAAAGAATGGTTCTCTGCAAGAAGAAGTGAGAAAATTGAAAAGAGAACAGGAAATTCAGTCAACAAGATTCTATGAAGTCTTGGAACAAAGAAACAAGATGAAAGATGAAATAGATGGAAATAAAAATGAAATCTAGAATAAAACTCTTCAGCTAGAAAATCTTATTGATCAAATCTCCAATGCAAATGAAGAAATCTTGACTCTAAGATCAAAAAATGAAAATATGAGAGAAGAGCTGAGATCTAAAAAGAAAATCAATTTAAGAGTGATGAGTGAGCTAGATGCTGAAAGGAAAATCAATGAGTGAATGTTGAAATCTCAAGAAGATATGAATCAGGTGTATGAACGAAACCTTCATAGGCAAAAAGGAAAAGCAGGACTTGGATACAAAGAGGAAGGTGAATCCTCCAAACAAGGTACTCAAAAGAATCAAAAACCTACTTGTAATCACTGTGGAAAAATTGGTCATACTTCAAACAAGTGTTGGAGTAATGGAAAAGAAAAATTCAATGGAAAATGCTACAATTGCAATCAGCTTGGTCATAAAGCAAATGAATGCAAGGAAAAACCAAGATTTAAAGGCATATGTCACAAATGTAGCAAACAAGGTCATAAGGCATCAGAATGCAGAACTAAAACACTCAATCTAGAGGAACAAATTATTAAAGCAATGTTTGGTTGGGATTACAACACTTGGTGTAGATGTCATTACTGTGGAGAATATGGACACATTGGCATGAATTGTGTAAGGCACCACTTGAGAAAAAGGGATTCTACCATAAGATGTTATAATTGCACTAAGCTTGGTCACATAGCTAAAAACTACATGAATTTAGGAAAAATTGAAGATGAAAAGAAAGCAAAAGCAAATAACATTAGGAAGCAGATGAGATAGAAGTGGATTCCTAAACCTACCAAGAAAACCAATCCTGAAGTCACTAATGAAGGGAGTGGCTCTATGAGCTCTAACTAGTCTCCAAGAAAGCACTGGAACTGTATCTTCATAGACATATTACAAAATAGTTCCTAAACTAAAAGGAAGATAGATCCAAATCAGTATGTAAGATACAATAGGATCACCAGAAGGTCGGTATCAGTTACCACTGAGCAAGGTCATGAGTAACCTAACTTCATTTGGTTACCGAGTAAGGTCGGAGAAGTATGAATTCATATGATCACTGAGTTGCTGAGTCTTCACCAAGAAATTAATTCATAGTGGATGATAGGCTGTCTAATTCTATACTCTAATTCATACTGAGCATTAATGACAAAGTTTCAACAAAAGGAGTGAAATCAAGTTCACTATCCACTGTGAACAAAAGTCTCCTAGTGCAGTCAAGCATTTTGAAGCATATTTCAGCAAGATATTCTCTTTCTTCAAAGAATTTACTATGTTCACCAAGCTACCATGGCATCATCCAGCGCTAAAATGAAGAAAGATTCGAAAATGTTGGTTCATGGAGAATGGAAAGCACCAGATTTCAAACTCGTGCCCGCAGTTTCTAGAACCCTAGACTCGAGTGGAGCTCAATCTCAAATTCCTCCTAAGGTACTCCTTATTAATGATATTCATAGTCATTTTAAGTGTACAATTCAAGATCTTGGAACCCTAGAGATAGATATTATCCATAAGGAACTATGTGTCGATGGTGTTCTCAAACCGAAGCATCAACATTTGGAAGATAAGGGTTTAGTTCACATCACACACTTGCCTCAGAGCTTTCAGATAAAATGGATCAGATATATCCTCAGTCAAATACATGAAGGTAAAATATGGCTTGAGCAACTAGTAGAGATTACAAAGAAGATGATTCACCGAATCACTGGTCTTCCCATGCTCGACAAAGCAAAATCTACAAAAACCCTAGGTTAGACGGAACTGGAAGAGAAAACCCTAGCCAAGTAGGATGGTAGAGGTATGAAGATAAGCCAAATTACTGATGTAGAATTGAAGTTTGGTATACATATCATAGCTCACAAGATATATAGTTCAAGTCAGTAGAATAGTGTTCCATGTGAAGCAGTTGACCTAGCATATAAAATTGTAAAGAACAATCTGTCATTTGACCTAGCAGATCTTTTGTTGAGACAGTTCAACAAGAACATGGAGAGCATCAAAACTTCAAAGAACAATCCATGTAAGTTTGGCTCACTATTGATTTGTTTATTTTTCAATGCTCAGAAGTTTTTCCCATCAAAAGGCATGGTAGTATGGAGAAAAGATGTGCCGGTTCTTTATCAGATGAATGAATACATTTCAGAAATGGGTGAAAATTTTGAAAGCATAATGGATAACTACTTTGAATCATTTAAAGAGAAAATGAACAATAGATTCTAGATTCCATAGAAATTGGTGGAAGTTTACGAAGATGATATTTGTTTTATGGTGGATTGTGATAATCTGTATATACAGGTAGCAAAACCAAGGATTGTACATGTGAAAACTCTTCCCTATGAGGTAAATATTAATGAAACTAAGAATATTATTGAAGCCCTAATTAATCAACCTGTTAACCCAAAGGTACCATATTTTGGGACATATGAAGAAGCTAAGGAGAGAATTGAGCTTAGTATAAAGCTTCCACAGGTGGTTAACAAAGGAAGAAAGAGGTTGGCCAAAATACAAGCTAGAACACCTCTAATGTCAACCAAGGAAAAAGGAGAGGACCTTGAAGAAGAAGTAGAGAAAAATGATGAGGAGGAAGAAGAACAAGTACCAGCAAAGAAGAAAGGAAAAGCATTTATCACCAAGGCACCCAAGAAACCCTCTGCAGTATATACAAGGAGTGCAAGAGGCAAAGTAGGCAAAGTCAGTGAAGAAATAGTATTCAAAAGGCCTCCTCCTTCATTAAAAGAAAAGATCAAGGATATGAAAGAAGGATCTAGAATTGCAAATTTCAAATCTCTAAGATATGAAATTAGATCTGAGGAAGAGCAGCAGGAAATTGAAGATGCTGTTATTGAGAAAATAGGAAGATGGAAATACTCACCTGAAGAGATAGCTTCTCAAATCCCAAGAACTCTACTGAAAAAAATTAAGTTAAGATGGTCCAATGCAAGACAAACTATCAAGGACATCTATGCTCAAACCTTGAGGCAATTAATGCCAAGTTTGAAAAATGCTGAAATTAATAAGGCATTGATAGACAATGAAAATAAGATGACACTCAAATTCAACAGTTGTTTGATTTTGATCAAAGATATTGAGTCGGTTGTGAAGAGTGCCACTGCCACATGGAAAAACATCTATAATCTTCACAAACCGAGTGTGGAAACAATGATAATCAAGGATATTGATGATGATAGTGATGAACATGAAGAAGATACCGAGGTAGACAAGCAAAGTGATGAGGAAGATAATATTGTTTGAATAGCTACAGAAGTCATTGCCTCACTTCCTCACTGTCCAGCAAAAGTTGCTACACCTAGCACAGAGATAACTTCAAGTATGATTATGACAACTTCCACAGATACATCAAATGTCAAATCATCACTACCACAACTCAATGAATCATTGACAGAAATGACTACCACCTCTTTTACCGAGTTGCAATCTCTTGTATCTACTTCAGTACCTACTTCCATATCAAGTTTTCCAGTAGTAAGTACCTCAGTTTTGGATACTTCAGTAAGTATTTCAGTTTTTGATACTACAATTGTGAATACTTCAATTTTGAGCCCTTCAAGTATTCCAGTTAGTAGTCTATCATTTTTCACAGCTAGTCCTACAATGTCTACAATAACTTCTACAAAGGCATTAAGTGCAATAATAGTTGATCCTAAGGCTCAACCGAGAACAAGATTTCTGAGTAAGAATGTAGAAGAGGATATAGACTTAGATGAGGAGATAGAGATTTAAAAATTAGACTTTGCAAATCTTTCAGTAGACCAAATGCAAAACATTGGTGAACTCCTTCAAAAGAAAGCAAAGAAAAAGAAACTAAAAGAAGAAAGGGACAAGGAATATAAAATTATTGAAGATGCAAAGGATATTTTGTCAGAAGCATTAGGTATTAAATTTGATTCCTCTCAACATATTTTGTTACAGTTAGCTGAGGTAGTAAACAAGTTCCATGAGGATTCCTCTGCATTAGAGAAGATTATTGAGAAAGTCGAGAAGAAATTTGACAATAAAGTTCTTGAGCATGTTGTTCAGCATATAGCTATTAATCAGGTAGGATTATCTTCAGTTTTGATAGATATTGAATCCTCCTATTCCAATGTTACCTCACTTGTTGCTAAGCTATGTAATGTTTCTGAGTTCACTAAGGAAGTCAAGGAAAAATTGAATAAGATTGATGAGGATCTGAAGGACAGTTTACAGAGGTTGCAACTTGAACCTAGTTCAAGCTCTGCACATCATATGAAAATAACATTCCTATCAAATAGGCAGTCGAAATTATTAAAAGAAGATACAAAGATCCGGTCAACACTACTAGATATTCAAAACATGATCCTTCCCATCATGGACATAATGCAAAAGCACATTGTTCACTCAAAAGAATTACTCCATGACAATCAATTTTCCATTGCAGACCACATGATTGAACTCTATGCAGAAGTCCAAATTGCACTCCAAACATGCAAGATTTTTCAAGAGAATTGGGATAGAACTCTGGCACTAATCATGAAGGTACATTCTGATTTTCTTTCACATTTTGGATTCTCCCTGTAAAATACTTGTATATACACCTTTGGCATTATTGTCAAAAAGGGGGAGACAATGTATAGGAGATAGTGTATAATACGAAAGGGGGAGAAAGTACTCTAGATAAGGGAGTCACGAAATGTATAAACATAAACAACAGTTTGACAAAGATAAATTTTGAAAAATAAAAAAAAAGAGAGATTCAGCATGATTCTTGTATATAAGTTTTGGCTATAAGTGTTTTTGTCACTAATGCCAAAGGGGGAGATTGTTGGCATTAAGCATGATTGTCATTAGTGACAACACTTATTCTAATTAGTACATATCAAGTAGATCAATACATACCAAGTAGATCAGTACATACTGAGTAGATCAGTACTTACCGAGCAAAGCTTACTAAGTAGAATAGTGCATACTGAGCTCGCAAAGTTTCACAGTGTTTACTGAGTGCTACATGGTTAAATAGGAAATTTAGTTTCTATCGAGTAACACTTTATCTACCGAGTCTCCAGTGTTTACCAAGTTTGAAACTATGACCGAGTGGTTAGTATGGACTGAGTTTCCACTTCTACTGAGTGCATGATGATGCCAAGTAATGCAGTGGATGCCGAGTATCAGAAAGTCACCGAGTTAGTTTGCAGTAATCGTGTAACTATATTTGGGTTGACTCAGTAATATTTGTGTTTACTTGTTTAAGAGCTGACTTTGTAATTGTTTTGGAATTAACTTAGATTGATATATAAACAATGTTTTATGTCATATCCAAGGATGAAATGAAAAATAGACAAGTATGAAAAAGAGAGAAAGGCAAAGATAAGCGAATTACAAAGGGCTACAGTAGTAGAAGAAGCAGTAAAGATTTATCCATCACCGAAGGTGATCATTACATTAGAGAATCTCAATTAGCAAGTACAGTTGCAAGTAAGAGATCTACTATTTCATCCTAACAGGTGAATCAGCTTGAAATCCTTTAATCGGGTAGACTTAACAGTCTTTGTAAAAATCTCTTAACCAAGTGCATACTTCATTGTATGTTTGTAAATCCTCTAACAAGGTGGACCTAGCAGTCCTTATTGCTCCTAACAGGGCAGATCATCAGAAGTGATCATTGTAAGCCTTAACCGGCAAACTTTATACTGCAGTATTGAAGTTTTGTGGGTATCATCGCCACCCCAGTTTTACTTTCTACTTGGAAGGTTTTTGGGTCACCAAATCTCTATGTTCTAAGTGTTATGAATGTTTTATTCTTTCTGTTACTCATGCATGTAGTAAGATTATCAATCTAATATTATTAAGATCTAAATCTGTTAAAATTTTTTAAGTTACTGATTCACCCCTCCCCTCTCAGTAACCTAGATAGTCTTGAATATTTCCAACAGGAGAGAACTAAATAGGATGATGAAGCAAGATTTGATTGATGAAGAGGATTTGAAGAAGCAATGTTGCAGTATTGGATTTTTGGAACATTGGATGTTTTTCATCAATGTTGCAATCAATGCCAATGGGGGAGATTGTTAGGAATGAATGCTAAATGATTAGCAGACATTCTGTAGTATTTGTTGTTGCATTCATGACTATGATTGTCATTGATGTCAACACAGTGATTTACTAAAGACTTCCAGAGAAGCAGACAAAGTTTGGATTAGCACACATGGGTTATTGTAGTTGGAGGTATGTGATGTTGAGGTTATACTCTTTGATATGTCATATGTCTATGGTTAAGAGTGTAGACAATAATTATTTTATTCATGGAAGTTATGATCATTTTGGTGGAAGCAGTATTCAGGCAGTGTTCTTGAGTAGCACTTTGTGGAAATCAGATGATATCTCCTAATCAGGATAGAATCTAGTTTTTCTTAGTTAAAGGGAAGTTGGAGACACATTGATAGTGATGTGGATTAAAGTGCAGACTTTGAGGTCACACAAGTGAAGATTTATTATATTTGGAAGCTAACAGTTTTGTGTAATTTTGGTGTAGTGTCTGGAAACTTTTATTTTGTAATTGTATGCCAACTCATTTGTAATTATTTGAGTGTGGTATAAAGGAAGGAATGTATTTCCTTGTTGTAATTTAGTTGGTATGAAGTTTTAATGTATTTTTAATGTAAAAGTGTGTAATTATGATATGGTAGCAGTGGTTGTGATGCTATATGCATGAAGTGAAGAAAAGAGCTAAGTATGAAAGTGAATTTGTGAAGGAAGACATGTGAAGTACAAAGATCTAAAATTGAGATCTGGTGTAATAGTGAGTGTAGTTTGGCACACTTAGAGAAGAGGTAACATATTATTCTATTGATTAATGAAAATATTATTTGGACAGTGTGTTCAGTGGTCTTACCCTGAAGGTGTTTGGGCAGTGGGTCCTTCTATCTTCCATAACTCTTAACCGGGTTAGAATATTTTAACAGGGATTCAAAATCTCCTAATAGGGATTCATATGTACTAAATGTATTTCATAAGACTCCTAATAGATTCCATCCTCTCACAAGGAATATTCATATTAGTGCATCTTTTGTGGGCATCATTCCCACCGGGGTTTACTCTTTGATCAAGAGGTTCCCTAGTCAACATATCTTGTGTCATTTTGTTATTGTGTATGATTATCTTTCTATGGTTGGTAATTATATTTCTTATATGGTTTAATGCTATTGAAGATGATAAAAATTATAATTATCTGATAACTGATTCACCCCCCCCCCCCCCCCCCCTCTTAGTTATCTAGGCGGACTTTACTTTCTAACAATTATATCAATGTTAGGCAATGGAAAGTCATCTTTGGGACAAGCCTTATTAAGATCTCAAAAATCCATATAGATTCTGATAGACTTGTCTAGCTTGGATATTGGTACAATATTAGAAATCCACTAAGCATAATCAATAGCACAAATGAATCCTACATCCAAGAGCTTCTTTAACTCTACTTTTACCATAAGTACAATATGAGGATGCATTTTTCTAAAATTTTGCTTCACTGGCTTGATTCCTAGTGCTATAGACAAATGGTGCATAATAAGATTCAGATCCAATCCAGGGATATCAACATAAGACCATGCAAAGTTAACTTATCTCTCTTTGAAAAACTATGAAAGGGCTTCTTTTTTCTGACTCTGTTAAGGATGCATCTACTTTAAGAATGTGTAGAGACTCCTTTGTTTCGATGTTGAGAGGCAATGTTGGCTCAATAAGTATTTTAGATTGTTTGTGACACATATAATTGGGGAGAGTGTCAATCCTTCCATCTTTAGGCAACTCAAAGAGGTTATTTTATCTATTAGATCTATTGATTATTTTTACATTTTTACGACTGAAAGGATTGGCACCCTCTCCAAAATAAGCCATGTCATTGAGTTCTATTAGAAATCCTGACTTATGATCCCCTGGTGGTATATGATCTCTGATTCCAAGATAGTCAATAGAAGCATCATCATTATGGAAAATATCAAGTTCTAGATTATTAGAAGAATCCCAATCTATAAGCTCAGGATGTACAAGGGGTATGGGATCATTTGGGTCAATTTCAAAGGATGAGATGGTATTGATAGAGAAATTGTCAAGGTTTATGATTGTATCGACAAGGTCTATATCCACACTCTCATCCAAATTGTCTATTACAAGATAATTGTCACTTTCCTCACAATCGCCAATAGTATTATTATGTGAATCAAATCCTAGCAGTTCCATCCTTGAACTCTCCCCCTCATGATAATCATTATTGTCAGTATGGACAACATCAACCCCTATTTCCTCAGTATAGTCAGATAATGAATCCCAATCATAATCATTAGAGTCGGAATCATTATCATCATGATCTCTAAGTCTATTAATGATTTATGTTGCTATCCTTTGCTTTTCTGGATCCACATACATACCATGTTTGTGAAATTGTAATGCAGGAGCTTTTGATATTTCATGAAAAGGTGTGATCTTCTCTTTACCTTTAAGTTTGGTGGGTCCTTCTCCTTTGTACCCTAGGCCTATGATGTCTCTTTGGTAATTTGGATTTTTCAAAATTGGACTTATAACTCCTTTTCTCTGCAACCCTATAGGTCCACTACCTTGGTATCCCATATTTTGCAATAAAGTATACCCTTTACCATATACATTAGGTGATATGTATTCATGCTTTACATCTTCTTTATTCTTGTGAGGTTTAAGAAAATGTTTAGCATTTCTTTCAGCTTCTTTTGATATAGTGCCCCCACTTATAAATTTATCATAAACAAGTGTAGAAGGCGGTTCTAATTTTTGTTTGATAATCAAGGATTTTCTATATGATCTAGGAGATAAAGGTAACTCTGTGATACAAAAATTTTGACCCAAAGTGTATTGTCCCATACTTTGTTCTTTTATGTCAATCTTCATCCCATTAGATTTTTAAGTTGATGCCATATTACTTGGATCAATGGGTGTTGTTGCAAAAGGTCCAACATGATTATAAGGTACCAAGGATTCAGGTGTTGACTTTACAGTGTTGCAATACTGAAAAGGATTTGGATCTCCTTTGATAGTTATTTCTTGACCATTGTAGGGAAACTTCAAATAATGATGATAAGTCAAGGGCACAACTTGGATAGAATGAATCCAAGGTCATCCCAGAAGAATGTTATAAGAGAGGTCCATATCAAGCACTTGATGAAGTACATCTTTAACAATAGGACCTACTCTGATAGGAAGAACAACCGATCCCTTGGATGACCTCTCTTCATCATCATAAGCTTTAATTGTGATCTTCTTCTTTGGATCGATGAAATTTTCATAAAATCCCAATGCAAGGACTAGTTTCAAAGTGCATATATTCAAGCCAGCTTGATTATATGATTTACATACTTGTAGGATGTGGTATTTTAGTTGGCTTGATTATCACCTTTAGCATCGGAAGAACTTCCTTTCTCATGTTCAGGAAGTGGATCTTTAAAAGATGTATGTGACTCATTTGAGGTATGTCCATCAACACTAATTTCACCACTTTCAATTAAGTCTTGAATCGCATGTTTAAGAATCTGGCAATAATTGGTTTTGTGACCTTTCCCTCTATGAAATTCACAATAATCATTATCATTCCACCAAGAAGGTTTCACCCTAGGTTCAAAATCTTGAGTATTAGGTAGTACAATGAGTTTCTTTGTGATCAACTTCCTTAGTGCGGATTCAAGAGATTCACCCAAAGGAGTAAAAGTTCTTCTACATGACATAAAAGTTAATTGTGCATTTGATGAATTGTTGTTGGTATTCCAATTTGTAGATTGGTTACTATGAGTAGGTTGAGTAGCATTGGCTTTCCTTGTGAGATTCAAAAGGGGTTGTGTTGGTTTAACATTGCAATTATCAACAATCCCATCATTGACTATGTTCTTGTTTTTGTTCCAAAATTTGGATTTATCATTGGTATTGTTGGGATTTGAATTTGAAGATCCAACATTGTCTTTAGAATAAAGCTTAATCTCACCTTTTCTTACCATAGTTTCCTCAATTTTGATTCCATTTTCTATGAGCTTGTTAAAGTTTCGAGGACATTGCAATTGCAATCTATAGCTCATTTCTTGTGTAAGGTTATGTACAAAGATATCCATCTTCTCTTGTTCTAAAGTTTTTCATGGATACTTGGCAAATAATTGATGCCATCTTTCTAAAAAAGTAAGGAAAGGTTCACTGGTCTTTTGTTGTGCATTGCAAAGATCAAGCATAGTGACTTCATGTTTGATGTTATATGAGTAATGAGTCGTAAACTTGTCAATAAGTTCATTGAATGATTTAATGCCTGGTGGGAGTTTAGAGAACCATTCCATGGCTTTTCCTCTAAACTACGTGGAAATAGTCACATAAGATAAGTTTCATTGTGAGTGACTTCGATACAAATAACACAAAACTCACAGATGTGATCTTATGGATCGGAATTCCCTTTTTATTTGTCAAATTTAGGGACCTCAAAATTAGGAGGGAATGGAATCATTGCCAAATTTTTATAAAATGGATAAGGATATATATCATATAAGGAATACTTCTTGGTTGATGATCCAGTTTGAATGTCACAGATTTGTTGTTCAAGCATCTGGATTTGTTTTAAAACATTATCCAAGGATAATGTATGACCTTGAGTGTTTTGAGATGCATTAGATTGCTGATTGTTTTGGGAAGCATTTTTTTGTTGATTGTTTTGGGAAGTAGTGGATTGCTGATTATTTTGGGAAGCATCATGTTGTTGATTAGTTTCCTTTTCTCCATGAGTATGTGTCTCTTGAGAACCACTAGGGATGTCTTGATAATAAATGATAGGTGGTTCTTTCAAGGTTGAAATATCAAAATCACTTGGCAATGTTTCCCCTTATTGAGAAAGCATGAGGAAATACATCTCCTTATCCATTCCCAAAAGTCTTTCCATGACATTATAGAATTTAGCATCTTGCATAGCATCTCTCAACTCTTGGTCTGTAGGTTCCTCATCGGATGCAAAAATTGAAGCTTTCTTAAGATTTCTAAATGACCAAGGGTCTTCCTCATTGTTATTGCTTCCTTCCATCTTGTCTACAGATTATAGATCAATGGTTTGTTTGAGCTTCTGAGATCAAGTTTGAACCATAAAATGTGAAGGATGGTGTTGGGATGAAAGATATTGATGAAAATATTTGGAATGCGCGATAGAAAAGATATGAAAAAGGGTTTCAAAAGTGTTGAAAATGGATAGGATAACTTGATAAATCTAAGTCAATAGGAAGTATGGATCTCACTATGATATGACAAAGAAAAACCAAAAGATAGTGATCTAGGTGAGTTTTGATTGAGGATGATAAATCCTAATATGATGAAAACTCACAAAAACCAAAATCTAAAAGTAAGGTAATGTTTCAACACCGAATTGGGGGATGTGGAAAGATTATGAAGATTTTAGATGAAATAAATATGATGAAAATGGTGAAACTTAAGATCAAAAGTCTACAAAAGTCAAATGTGTTTCTAGAATGAGACTAAGGACCAAAATGGGTATCTGAAAAAGTGATTGTGAAATTTTGAAGGTCTGCAAGAATACTCTTTGTTGTATATGTGCAACAATAAATGCATAGAACAATTGATCAAATGCACAAAAATAGTAGATAAATGTGCAACTCTTCTAGATAGATGTGTTATAGCAGAGATGAAAGTGCAGTAGAATGCAATGAATGCACAGCTGAATGGAATGAATGCACAAGATAGTTGATCAAATGCACACGTTTATATTTTATGATAATTTTGGCTTGAAAGTTTGAATTTTTGGATTTTTTTGATGGTTTGGTGTTTGGAAAAGTGAAATGCATAAACACACACAAAAAATAGAGATGATTTAATCTAATGTAATCTAGTATGAATGTACAAACATGCTTGCAATCCTAAGGTTGGAAAGGACAGTATCTGTTGAATCTCCACTAGGATAATAAAATTTAGTCACGTAAATTTATAGTAGACAACCTAGGAACTTGGAGGCATGGGCTCCTCCTTATAGTGCACTCACTTCTCTGGCACACCAAGTTCTGAATTCAATGGATCATTACTTCCAAATGAACTTCTATCTCTACTATGAAGTGTGAGTAATGTGGGATGTCTTCAAGAGGTTGGGTGACCCCTTGAGCTAGCAAATAGAAAATTTTTGGCCACTAAAACAAAGTTTGTAGTAAGGAAATCATTTCAAGTGGTTATGATCAAATTATTTTTCTAATTAAGGGGGCTCTCCCAATCCTTCCAAAGTAAGATTTTCACCTTAACAATGTAGGGTCTTTAATGCACCATAAAGGTACTAGAGGAGATTTTGGTTGCCACAATGAATTCACACCTATCCAATGTGAGACTAATCACATTGGCATTTTTTATATACCAATTTGGAAGGGCTTGGCTTTAGCCTATTACTGGTTGGTTCATTCCTTGGGGTGAGTACCTCTTTTCCCACCAAAGACCACCCTCTAAAAATTATAACAATTTCTCTTACACCCAAGATCCATGAATGGTGAGGGGAGAGGATACATTGTTATAGTTTTGGAATTCCAATTATGCTAAGAAGCAAGACACAACAAACAATTTTATAAACTAAAGAAGACACATGAAAAAAGAAAAACATGTCATATTTTAAAACCCAAAAAAGATTTTAGTTTCTTTTGCAAACTCCCTTGGGAACTTGCAAATAAAATGTTAATGATTTAGTAATGGGGTCTTCAAAATATTGTCCTACAAAACAACCTAGAAACTACCAGAATGAACAAACAATTGTTAAAAAAAAGTTAGATAAAACAAAAAGATTAAAAAAAAATTAATTTTAACACCAAAAACTGTAGATGCACAGAAACAAAGAACAAATGCACAGTAAAGGAGAACAAATGTGCAAAAAGGATGGATGCATAACAGGATGTAATGTATGCACAGTGTGATGATATGTATGCATAGGAAATACCTATGCACACCAATATTTAATGAAAGCAAAAAATAGTGAAACAAATGCATAGGGAATGGCCAGAAAGTGAAAAAAAATAGAAGAGAAGGTGGTGACTATGATAACAGAATGTATCCGTAGCAAAAATTGATAAATGTGCAAATATCGAGGATGAATGTGCAGAAGTGACCTGTAGAAATCTACACACTGAAAAATGCAACTAAAATGTTTAAAAATGTGGGGAGGGCCCCATGGTGGGTGCCAAAAATGTATGCAAATCAGATGTTCAACTAGTGTAAATGAAATATTAACTTTTTTTGCTTAATAAATCAATCTAATTTGCGAACAATAATGAAGAATACAATAAAATTGAAGCTAAAAGAAAGTCTTACCTTCACCTACCATGCATCTTGTCTCCATTGTCCTCCTTGCCTTGATTTCTTGAAGATGGTGAGCTCTCAGATTTCCAAATGAAGCTCCTTCCCAATATGCTCTCAAAGTGTGGAGATTTGTATGATTGAATGCAAAATGACCTAAGCTTGATTATGAAAACTAATGGATGGAATGCAAATGATATGAGGATAACTTGGATGCTTGAATGCTCTTGAATGCTTGAATTCTTTTGATCTATAGAATGCTTGATTGCTTGATTTTCTATTCACTATTAGCTCACAAAGGGAAAATGAGGCTCCTTTTATAGAGTTTTGGAACACTCAAGCTTAGGTGGCACAATCCAAGGGTGGAGATTGAAAGGTGGAAGATCCTGATGAACTACAACTGATTTGGAACTAGAATGAAGAATCTATAATTTAAGATTACTGAGGAGTTGATGATTAGATAATGCAAGATAATTAAATTAGTATTATGTTGTCATTGGTGTCAACTAGCTTCACAATACTTATCTTGTAAGTTACTATACCAACACATCTAAAGAAAGGTGAAAGAGATGAAGAACATAAATATCTACATGAGGAAGATGTATATGTCAGATGAGGATAAGGAATACACTAAGTAACTTATTGATGAGTCTATGACTTGATGATATCAACTTTATTATGTTGCATTCATCTATGATGAAGAATAGAGCTGAAAGACACAAAGCAGTGTTGTCGGTAAATAAAGCATTTTAGTATACACCAACAGAATCTAGTGTATATTGAGCATAGTGTTAACTGATCTTGTGCTCATAGATGCATTTCTTTGTTAACCAAGAAAAATAGAAAGGAATTAAATGATCAGTTTAGCCGATAAAGTGATGAGCTATAAAGTGTATGAAATCGAGGTAACATATAAGGTTTGGTATGAAAATCGATGACTAACATAAATAAAAAAGGATCTAATAGAGAAGATTGAAATGTGTTACTGACACATCAGCTAAGGAAGCTTAAAGTGGAAAAATCTATGAATATGATTAAGTAGAAAAATCTAATGGAGGAAAAGAAAATGATTTACTCGTCTATATAAGAGACATTGGTTTCACTATTGAAACTATGTCAGAAAAAGAAGATACTGCAAAATTATCGTATGAAAAAGTTTTCATGCATTCTGATCATACTGGTTAATAAGAACCGAGCTGTAGAACAATTACCAAACTACAGAGAGTAATTACTGATAGATAGTAAGTTTATATAGTATTGAATCTAAAGTGGTATATTGATCATAAATATTTGAATGAGCTGAACATTGATCTGTAAACTACAAATTGAAGTTGTTTCAAGGAAGATCATCTACTGTTACATATTTAACCATTGTACATAGTCAAATCTCTTAACTAAATGGACTATGAAAGTCTTTTGGTGTTCATTCATAAGAGTGAACATTGTTATCCTGTCAACCCCAGAGTGACTGCTAGTTGGACGATAACTTCTAGTCTAAAATCCTCTAACAAGGTCACACCTAATAGTGTATTTGTAACCTTTAATAGGGTTGGGTCTTCACCGACCTCACTTTAGAAGAGTGAACAATTTTGGGTTGCCAGTCCCAGGTGGTTTTTCCCTTCACATGGTTTCCACATTAAATCTCTTGTGTTATGTGTTGATTGTGATATTTGTGTGTCATCATACTTTGCATATTATATGTTAGATTTGATTGGTAACTATTATAAGTTTAGACTGACAATCAGTAAAAACAAAGATAATGAAAGTATTTTGTGTTTACCGAGTAGCAGAAATTGAAGAATTTGTTTTGGATTATACATTTTGATTTGGACACTAGATAATTGATTCACCCCGCTCTTAGTTATCCTAAAAATTGGTATTAGAGCTGTGATTGCTTAAGAAAAAAGTTTTAAGGACTCTAGCACAAAGGTCTCAAGATGTATAAGAGGGAAGTACCAAAGCTGAACAAAGACAACTTTGTAGTATGGAAAAGCCAGATGTTGTTGCACATATCTAGAATTGGAAACTCAGTAGTAGAACTGATGAAGAATGGCTACATTGAGCTGACACTAGGTCCCCTAACACTTGATCAAATGAAGGATAGGCATGAACACAATATTACTATGATGGAACTTGCTACTGCCTATACCGATGCCAAATTTGAAGACATTAAGGGGTGCACAACTACCAAAGCCATGTGGGATAGACTGAATCTAATATACAGTGGAGATTTGAATGTTTAGAGAGCCAGAGCAGAAAGCCTAAGAGGTCATTTTGATGATATGAAGATGAAAGAAGGTGAGAACATTGTGCAATACACAAATAGACTAAAAGAGGTTGTACATGTTATTAGAGCATCAAATGGAGTTATTGACGATGAAACAATGATTAGCAAGATTCTCAGAACTTTGTTGCTAGTTTATGCGATCAGGATCTCTGCAATTCACGAAACAAGGGCTACATCCAACCTCACCCTTAACACTCTGATCGGTAAGCTTACAACCTTTGAATTGAATAACTTTGACAATAGTGTTGTACCATCTGCTGAATCCACTTTCATGTTTTCTTTGAAGATTGGTAAGTCTAGTAGTAGGTATGATAAGAATAATAATAGTGATAGTAATACTAATGATGAACTTGATGAGATTGAAGCTCTTATGGCTAGAAGATTGCCCAAAGGTAAGGGAAGGTATAAAGGCAAGTTACCTTTAGCATGTTTTAATTGTAAAGAAGTTGGCCACATTGCTACTAAATGTCCAAATAAGAAAAATGATGATAGATCCAAAGACCGATCTGAAGGAAGCTATGGGAGAAGAGTTAACAGAGGCTACCGACACAACAATAGAGACAACCAAGATAGCTATGACAAAGGGAAAAAGGTATGTTACATAGCTGAAGAATTTGCATCTGAATCTGACACTGATGATGATGTAGAAGTAGTATTTTTTGCTATGAAAGATGATTCAAAGGAAGAAGAGAAACATGAAGAAACAACAGTGATCTCTAAAGTAAGCAAAAATGATACATGGATCATAAACAGTGGCTGTACACATCATATGACTAGTGATATAGAGAAGTTTGATCTACTTGATGAATATGATGGTGGATCTATTAGAATGGGAAGTGATGCACCTTATATGGTGAGAGGTAAAGGTTCACTAATGATTAATGATAGAATAAAATGTGAGAATGCATACTCGGTAGATGGACTGAACTACAATTTGTTAAGTGTGGCATAACTGAATAACTTGGGCCACCGACTTGCTTTTGAGAGTAGAAAGGTAAGAATCTATGATGATGGAGGAAGACTTGTCAGAATTGGTACATAATCTATTTTATCTTGATATTGATTAGTCTTCTTTTTTATTAATGAAAGATGAAGATGCATGGTTGTGGCATAAGAGGTTATTTCATGTGAATTTTGATAACATGATCAAGATTAGTAAGAAGAAAAGAGTTAGAGGGTTTCCTAACTTGTCAAAACCAAATTATGCTATGTGCCATGAATGTCAGAAAGGTAAGATAAATAAGTCTAGTTTTAAGAGAAAAAACTACTCAACAAAAAAGATACTTGAGTTGGTTCATACCGATCTATGTGGTCCTATGAGAACTCAGAGCTATTATTGTGATAGATACTTTATTCTTTTTGTTGATGACTATACTAGACTAATGATTGTTTGTTAGGAATGAATGCTAAATTTTTTGTCAACCATTATGTAGTAGTTGTTGCATTCATGAGTATGATTGTCATTGATGTCAACACAGTGATTTACCAAAGACTTGTAGAGAAACAAATAGAGTTTGGATTAGCACACGTGGGTTATTGTAGTTGGAGCTATGTGATGATGAGGTTATAATCTTTGATATGTCATATGTATATGGTTAAGAGCATAGAAAGTAATTCATTGATTCATGGAAGTTATGATCATTTTGGTAGAAGCAATGTTCAGGTAGTGTTCCTGAGTAGTGGTTTGTGAAAATTGGATGATATCTCCTAATCAGGATGGAATCTAGTTTTGTGCAGTTAAAATGAAGTTGGAGACACATTGATAGTGATGTGGATGATAGCATAGACTTTGAGGTCACACGAGTGAAGATTTATTGTATTTGGAAGCTGACAGTTTTATGTAATTTTGGTGTCGCGTGTGGAAACTTTTATTTTGTAATTGTATGCTGACTCATTTGTAATTATTTGAGTGTAGTATAAAGGAAGGAATGTATTTCCTTGTTGATGTGGAATTGGAATGTAGTAGTAGTGATGATGTGTGTTGCGGTATGCATGAAGTGAAGAAAAGAGCTAAGTATGAGAATGAAATTGTGAAGGAAGACATGTGAAGTACAGAGAGCTGAAATTGAGATCTGATGTGATAGTGAGTGCAATTTGTCATAGTTAGAGAAGAGATAACATATTATTCTATTGATTAATATAAATATTATTTGGATATTGTGTTCAATGATCTTACCCTGAAGCTTTTTGGGCAATGGGTCCTTATGTCTTCCATAACTCTTAACCGGGTTAGAATCTTTTAACGGGGATTCAAAATCTCCTAACAGGGATTCATATGTACTGAATGTATTTCATAAGACTCCTAATAGAGTCCATCCTCTCATAAATAATATTCATATTAGTGCATCTTTTATGGGCACCATTCCCACCGGGGTTTACTCTTTGATCAAGAGGTTCCCTAGTCAACATATCTTGTGTCATTGTGTTATTGTGTATGAATATCTTTCTATGGTTGGTAATTATATTGCTTATATGGTTTAATACTGTTGAAGATGATAAAAGTTATAATTATCTGATAATTGATTCACCCCCCCCCATCTTAGTTATCTTGGTGGACTTTACTTTCTAACAATTGGTATCAGAGCAACATGTCCTTGAAATAGAAGTCTAATAGCTTAAGGACATCCATGGTGAATTTTAGGAAAGAAGGCCCTAAGTTTGATGAAGTAAATTTTGATAGCTGGAAAGAAAAGATGAAAACACACCTATTATGTTTAGGACCAGGTTATTGGTTGATTAAAAAGAATAACAAGACTATCATTGAAGAGGACAATCTTGAAACATGTACTGTGGAAGAGAGAGATCTATTCATGTGTAACATACTTGCAAGAGAAGCACTTTTGACAAAACTAGCAGAGAATGAGTACAGTCAGGTAAAATATTTGAAAAAATCTCATGAAATTTGGAATGCTTTACACTCTACATTTGAAGGTGATGAACATGCAAAAAGAGTTAGATTACATAATTGGATATGTGCATTTGAAGATATAAGAATGTTGGAAGATGAATCTGATAGAATTTATATTGGTAAAATGTTAGAGATCATTTCAGGTATAAAATCTTGTGGAGGAACAAAGACAGAGAATGAAGTGATATGGAAAATTCTAAGGACATTGATTCCTATATTTAAGTAGACAACACAGATGATTGAACAAGTGATACCTTGTTGATGCAGGAGCATCCTGGGTGTAAGAGCAATCTTGCATCACCCAAAAATATTTCTATTTTTGAATTCAATAAGGGCTATTTTGTGCAGAGCTGCTATTTATGGAAAGTTACTATTTTTGGTAATTTTCGTATGTGCTCAGAATGATTTGATTTCTTTCTTGGAGGTTCATTTTGGTCATATAAGTCTGCCAGTAAAGTTTCATTGCCAGATCAAGTGTATATTGGAAGATATTGAAGATTTTCGGTATTGGCAGCAGGGTACAGAAACTTTGAACTCAGTTTTGAAGGCTTTAGAGGCCCCGGATGAGGTCAAAAATTTGGGTGACGGGCGCTTGCACAGGTCAAGCCTATAGAGCACTTCGTGGCATTTCCGAAATGGGGTTATAATAGTCAATAGGGTCAACTGGTGATGACTTATGATCTTCGGAAGTCAGGTCACCTGAAATGGCAGAAAATAATTTTCCTTCAAAATTTCTATTCGGGTTTCAAAAGTTATTTTGAGCCGACTTTGATGTAATAAACTGAAAAATAAAATAATTCTAAGTTTGGTCGGCCCTTAGGGCTAAATTTCTGGAACCTTCCCAGGCGGTGGAAAATTGCCTATATAAGGAAGGCTGTATTATTGTCTTAGGCAGTTCAAAATAGTTCTGGGTAATAGTTCAAGGCTTTGTCCTACAGAATATTGTAAGGGAATGCCCATGTGGCTTTGCATATTGTAATTCTAAAAGTTTGTAATTCCACATTTGTGGAGATAATAAGAAGCCAATTTTCTGTTCTTGCATATTACTGTTGTTGTTTCTCTATTTCTGTTATGTGTTTCTGGTATTAAGGGGAGCACCCTTCATCAAGTGGTATCAGAGCAGGAGTTCTTGAGTGCGTAAATAGATCGCTGACTGTGAGGCAGTTTGCACCAAGACTGTGGCTAGGGTTTCAGCGTGCATCGCAAAAATGCCTCCACGAAGGGAACGTGGCGGAAGAGCTGGTGTTGTAACACCTGAGGTTAGAAAGCTACAGAGACAAGTGCGAGCATTGCAAGAAGAGATTCGCAGAGGAATGAATCTTAATGTCAAAGACGAAAGTGAGGATGAAGCCGAAGAAGAATATCAAGAAGGAGAAGTTGAAATTGTGAACCAGGAGGAAGAAAGACTTTTTCAGGTGATGCAGGAGCATCCTGGGTGTAAGAGCAATCTTGCATCACCCAAAAATATTTCTATTTTTGTATTCAATAAGGGCTATTTTGTGCAGAGCTGCTATTTATGGAAAGTTACTATTTTTGGTAATTTTTGTATGTGCTCAGAATGATCTGATTTCTTTCTTGGAGGTTCATTTTGGTCATATAAGTCTGCCAGTAAAGTTTCATTGCCAGATCAAGTGTATATTGGAAGATATTGAAGATTTTCGGTATTGGCAGCAGGGTACAGAAACTTCGAACTCAGTTTTGAAGGCTTTAGAGGCCCCGGATGAGGTCGAATTTTGGGCTGAATGAAGCTTGCTTAATTCAGGCGTTGTAGAGCTCCTCGCGCCCTTTCCGAAATGGGGTTACAATAGTCAATCGGGTCAACTGGTGATGACTTATGGTCTTCGGAAGTTGGGTCACCTGAAATGGCGGAAAATGATTTTTCTTCAAAATTTCTGTTCGGGTTTCAAAATTTATTTTGAGCCGACTATGATGTAATGAAATGTAAAATAAAAATAATTCTAAGTTTGGTCGGCCTTATTGGCTAAAATTCTGGAACCTTCCCAGGCGGTGGAAAATTGCCTATATAAGGAAGGCTGTATTATTGTCTTAGGCAGTTCAGAATAGTTCTGGAGTAGTAGATCTGGGTAATAGTTCGAGGCTTTGTCCTACAGAATATTGTAAGGGAATGCCCATGTGGCTTTGCATATTGTAATTCTGAAAGTTTGTAATTCCACATTTGTGGAGATAATAAGAAGCCAATTTTCTGTTCTTGCATATTGTTGTTGTTTCTCTATTTCTGTTATGTGTTTGTGGTATTAAGGGGAGCACCCTTCATCAAGTGGTATCAGAGCAGGAGTTCTTGAGTGTGTAAACAGATCGCCGACTGTGAGGCAGTTTGCACCAGGACCGTGGCTAGGGTTTCAGCGCGCATCGCGAAAATGCCTCCACGAAGGGAACGTGGCGGAAGAGCTGGTGTTGTAACACCTGAGGTTAGAGAGCTGCAGAGACAAGTGCGAGCATTGCAAGAAGAGATTCGCAGAGGAATGAATCTTAATGTCAGAGACGAAAGCGAGGATGAAGCCGAAGAAGAATATCAAGAAGGAGAAGTTGAAATTGTGAACCATGAGGAAGAAAGACTTTTTCGGGCGATTTCCAAGATTGGGAAAAGACCTAAGATTGAGGTTCCTACATTTTCTGGAAATCTTAACCCAGAGGAATTGATCGACTGGATCAATGAGTGTGAAGAATATTTTGAGTATGAAGATGTTGAGGATCCTGATAGGGTCAAATTTGCGAAGGCCAGACTGAAAGGTCATGCGAAGATATGGTGGCAAGAGATTCAGTTGGAGCGAAATAGAAGGGGAAAGGAGAAAATCACGAGATGGGATCGGATGGTGGATAAATTGAAGCGACAGTTCATTCCTGTTGATTATGAGCTTGACCTACTGAAGAAAATGCAGAGTTTGAAGCAAGCAGGAAGATCTGTTCAGGAGTATACAGAGGAGTTCTATCGACTTCTCATCAGAACAGGCCATGCAGAAGCTGATAAGGAGAAAGTTGCCCGGTACCTTAATGGGTTAAGGCCAAGCATTCAGGAGGAGCTGAATCTGGTTCGAATGAACAGTATTGAAGAGGCATACCAGTTTTCCCTAAAAGTAGAGGAAAAGCTGAACAAGAAGTTTGAGAGCAGACAAAACGGAAGAGGTCGCGGTGGACGATCTGGTGGACGGTCATATGGTGGCCGAAATGAGGATCCGAAAAAGAAGGATGAGGCCAGTAGTAGTCAGAATCAGCGAGGAAATAATTCCAATCGCTTCCAGGATCAGAATAATAGAGATCAGAGGGGAAGAGGAAGAGGACAAGGATCTGGAAGAGGTGGCTTCCGTGGAACATGTTTTCACTGTGGAGAAGAAGGTCATAGGGCATTTGAATGTCCTCAGCGCCAAGGCAGAACAGACAGGAGAAATGAAGGCCAGGCCAGAGTTGCACATGTAGATGAAGATGCCAGATCATCAAATTCGGAAGATGCTGAAAGAGGAGAAACGTTGATTAACAGAAGAGTCCTGTTGAGTGGTGAGAATGAACCTGAGCAAAGGAGGAGCTTGTTTCGCACCAGGTGCAAGTGTGAAGGTAAATGTTGTGATGTGATTATCGATAGTGGAAGCACTGACAATTTGGTGTCAGAAGAGATGGTGACAAAGTTGAAGCTCAAGAGACAGAAACACCCACATCCATATCGGATTGCCTGGGTACAAGATGACCACAAGGTCATGGTCAATGAACAATGCCTGGTGAAGTTCAAGATTGGCGGATACCAAGATGAGGTATTGTGTGATATCATATCTATGGATGCATGTCATATGTTGTTGGGTAGACCATGGCAGTTTGACAGATGTGCTGTACATGATGGCCGTGCGAATACCTATTCCCTGACAAAGGATGGAGTGCGACATAAGCTAAAACCATTGACGGAGAGTGAAGAAAAGGTATGTGGTAATGCAAGGATAACTTTTGTTGATGGAAGAAATTTCCTAGATGGTATGAGGCATGAGCATGTATGTTTTGCTTTAATTCCAAAAGCTAGTAAAGAGGAAGTAGAAGATGTTCCTGTAGAAGTTGCAGATTTGTTGAATGAGTTTCAGGATATTGTATCCGATAACGTGCCTGATGGATTACCACCAGTCAGAAAGATCAGTCATCAGATGGACTTGATCCCAGGAGCGAGTTTGCCGAATAAGGCAGCACACAGAATGACACCTGCAGAAAGTGAGGAGTTGAACAGACAAGTACATGAACTATTACAGAAAGGATTGATCCGTGAGAGTCTGAGTCCCTGTGCTGTACCAGCGGTATTAGCACCAAAGAAGAATGGAGAATGGAGGATGTGTACGGATTCTAGGGCAATAAACAAGATCACAATCAAGTACAGGTTTCCATTGCCACGAATGGATGATATTATGGACTGTTTGAGTGGAGCTGTGTATTTCTCAAAAATAGATCTGAAAAGTGGATATCATCAGATTCGGATCAGAGAAGGAGATGAATGGAAGACTGCCTTCAAGACAAAGGAAGGACTGTATGAGTGGTTAGTCATGCCTTTTGGGCTAACCAATGCACCGAGCACTTTCATGCGGCTCATGAACGAGGTTCTGAAAGAATTTCTGGGTAAGTTTGTCATTGTTTACCTAGATGATATTTTGATCTTTAGTAAGACATTGGATGAGCATATGATGCATATTCGTATGGTATTTGAGAAGTTGAGAGAAGAGAAATTATTGATTAATTTGAAGAAGTGCAGTTTTGTGAAGAAAGAGTTAGTGTATTTGGGATTTGTAGTTTCAGCAGAAGGTCTAAAAATGGACCCAGAGAAGGTACAGGCTATCCTTGAATGGCCTACTCCGAGGAGTGCTACTGAGGTAAGATCTTTTCATGGTCTAGCTAGCTTTTACAGAAAGTTTATCAGAAATTTTAGCAGTATTTGTGGACCCTTGACTGAAACAATGAGAGGGGATAGAAAAGAGTTTAAGTGGACTAATGGGGCAGAAAAGAGTTTTCAATTATTGAAACAAAAAGTTACAGAACAACCTGTTTTAGCACTTCCAGATTTTAATAAGGTGTTTCAAGTAGATTGTGATGCTAGTGGTACTGCAATAGGAGCTGTTATGAGCCAAGAAGGTAAACCTGTTGCTTATTTCAGTGAGAAGTTAAATGATGCCAAGAGGAAATATTCTGTTTATGATCAGGAATTTTATGCTATAGTTCAAGCATTAAAGAAGTGGAGACATTATCTACTTCTTAAGGAGTTTGTTTTGTATACTGATCATCAAGCTTTGCAATATTTGAATAGTCAAGGAAAATTGAATCAAAGGCATTTGAAATGGGTTGAGTTTTTGCAGAGTTATACATTTGTTTTGAAACACAGGAGTGGAAAGTCTAACAGGGTTGCAGATGCTCTTAGCAGAAGGCAACTATTGCTGACAGAAATGCAGATTGAATTGGTTGGTTTCAAGGAACTCAAGAATTTGTATCCAGAGGATCCTGATTTTGGTGAAGCTTGGAAAGCTTGTACAGAACCTGTTACTCTAGACAGGACGAAATGGTTGGACTTCATCATCCAGGATGATATGCTATTCAGAGGGAGTCAGTTGTGCATTCCACGAAGTTCTATGAGGGAGAATCTCATCAAGGAGAAGCATAGTGGAGGATTGGCTGGACATTTTGGTCGTGATAAAACCGTTGGTTTGGTTAGTGAGAATTATTATTGGCCGCAGTTGCAGCAAGATGTGAAGAAGTTTGTACAGAGTTGCAGAGTATGTCAGATGGCGAAAGGAGTGAAGCAGAATACAGGATTGTATCAGCCATTACCTGTACCAGAGAAGCCTTGGGAGGATATCAGCATGGACTTTGTTCTTGGTTTACCGAGGACTCAGCGGGGGCATGATTCAATTTTTGTGGTAGTTGACAGATTTTCAAAGATGGCACATTTCATTCCCTGCAAGAAGACTAATGATGCTGTTCATGTAGCAGAATTATTTTTCAGAGAAGTAGTGAGACTTCATGGTTTGCCAAAGACCATAGTTTCAGATCGGGACACTAAGTTTGTTGGATATTTCTGGCGTACATTGTGGAAGAAGTTGAAGACAGATTTGAAGTTCAGTTCATCACATCATCCACAGACTGATGGACAGACAGAGGTGGTGAATAGGAGTTTGGGAAATTTGCTGAGATGTTTGGTTGGAGATAAGCCAACAGGATGGGATTTGATTTTACCACAGGCGGAATTTGCATACAATAATTCTGTCAACAGGAGCACTGGTAAATCACCATTCCAGATTGTATATGGAAGTAGTCCAAGAAATGCATCTGAATTGAGGAAGATAGATAAAGGAGAAATAAGTAGTGCTGAAGCTGAAGATTTTGCAGAACACTTGAAGAACATCCATGAAGAGGTGAGGAAGCATATTACCAAGATGAACGCACATTATAAGGCTAAGGCAGATGAGAAAAGGAGGTATAAGGAATTTCAAGTTGGTGATGAAGTCATGGTTCATTTGCGGAAGGAGCGGTTTCCAGTTGGTACATATAACAAGCTGAAAATGAAGAAGTTTGGACCATGTAGGATACTGAAGAAACATGATTCAGGAAACGCATATGAGGTAGAATTGCCTACTGAGCTAAATATTTCACCAGTGTTTAACATTTCAGACTTGACAGAGTATCATGAAGGAGGTGTTGAAGATGAGATCACAGCAGCACAGTGGAGTATTCCAGCAACCAGTTCGGACACTAAGGAGATCGAAGATATACTGGACAGTCGTGTTGGTAGAAGCACAAGAAACAGGACATATGAAGAATATCTGGTCAAGTGGAAAGGACGACCTGTTGAAGATTCATCATGGCTGACAAAGGAGGAGGTTAGCCGTCTTGGTTTTCCTCTGCACACCTAAGTCGTGACAGGGTCACTTCTCAAATTACCCTGGGTGTCTGATGCAGGAGCATCCTGGGTGTAAGAGCAATCTTGCATCACCCAAAAATATTTCTATTTTTGTATTCAATAAGGGCTATTTTGTGCAGAGCTGCTATTTATGGAAAGTTACTATTTTTGGTAATTTTTGTATGTGCTCAGAATGATCTGATTTCTTTCTTGGAGGTTCATTTTGGTCATATAAGTCTGCCAGTAAAGTTTCATTGCCAGATCAAGTGTATATTGGAAGATATTGAAGATTTTCGGTATTGGCAGCAGGGTACAGAAACTTCGAACTCAGTTTTGAAGGCTTTAGAGGCCCCGGATGAGGTCGAATTTTGGGCTGAATGAAGCTTGCTTAATTCAGGCGTTGTAGAGCTCCTCGCGCCCTTTCCGAAATGGGGTTACAATAGTCAATCGGGTCAACTGGTGATGACTTATGGTCTTCGGAAGTTGGGTCACCTGAAATGGCGGAAAATGATTTTTCTTCAAAATTTCTGTTCGGGTTTCAAAATTTATTTTGAGCCGACTATGATGTAATGAAATGTAAAATAAAAATAATTCTAAGTTTGGTCGGCCTTATTGGCTAAAATTCTGGAACCTTCCCAGGCGGTGGAAAATTGCCTATATAAGGAAGGCTGTATTATTGTCTTAGGCAGTTCAGAATAGTTCTGGAGTAGTAGATCTGGGTAATAGTTCGAGGCTTTGTCCTACAGAATATTGTAAGGGAATGCCCATGTGGCTTTGCATATTGTAATTCTGAAAGTTTGTAATTCCACATTTGTGGAGATAATAAGAAGCCAATTTTCTGTTCTTGCATATTGTTGTTGTTTCTCTATTTCTGTTATGTGTTTGTGGTATTAAGGGGAGCACCCTTCATCAAGTGGTATCAGAGCAGGAGTTCTTGAGTGTGTAAACAGATCGCCGACTGTGAGGCAGTTTGCACCAGGACCGTGGCTAGGGTTTCAGCGCGCATCGCGAAAATGCCTCCACGAAGGGAACGTGGCGGAAGAGCTGGTGTTGTAACACCTGAGGTTAGAGAGCTGCAGAGACAAGTGCGAGCATTGCAAGAAGAGATTCGCAGAGGAATGAATCTTAATGTCAGAGACGAAAGCGAGGATGAAGCCGAAGAAGAATATCAAGAAGGAGAAGTTGAAATTGTGAACCATGAGGAAGAAAGACTTTTTCGGGCGATTTCCAAGATTGGGAAAAGACCTAAGATTGAGGTTCCTACATTTTCTGGAAATCTTAACCCAGAGGAATTGATCGACTGGATCAATGAGTGTGAAGAATATTTTGAGTATGAAGATGTTGAGGATCCTGATAGGGTCAAATTTGCGAAGGCCAGACTGAAAGGTCATGCGAAGATATGGTGGCAAGAGATTCAGTTGGAGCGAAATAGAAGGGGAAAGGAGAAAATCACGAGATGGGATCGGATGGTGGATAAATTGAAGCGACAGTTCATTCCTGTTGATTATGAGCTTGACCTACTGAAGAAAATGCAGAGTTTGAAGCAAGCAGGAAGATCTGTTCAGGAGTATACAGAGGAGTTCTATCGACTTCTCATCAGAACAGGCCATGCAGAAGCTGATAAGGAGAAAGTTGCCCGGTACCTTAATGGGTTAAGGCCAAGCATTCAGGAGGAGCTGAATCTGGTTCGAATGAACAGTATTGAAGAGGCATACCAGTTTTCCCTAAAAGTAGAGGAAAAGCTGAACAAGAAGTTTGAGAGCAGACAAAACGGAAGAGGTCGCGGTGGACGATCTGGTGGACGGTCATATGGTGGCCGAAATGAGGATCCGAAAAAGAAGGATGAGGCCAGTAGTAGTCAGAATCAGCGAGGAAATAATTCCAATCGCTTCCAGGATCAGAATAATAGAGATCAGAGGGGAAGAGGAAGAGGACAAGGATCTGGAAGAGGTGGCTTCCGTGGAACATGTTTTCACTGTGGAGAAGAAGGTCATAGGGCATTTGAATGTCCTCAGCGCCAAGGCAGAACAGACAGGAGAAATGAAGGCCAGGCCAGAGTTGCACATGTAGATGAAGATGCCAGATCATCAAATTCGGAAGATGCTGAAAGAGGAGAAACGTTGATTAACAGAAGAGTCCTGTTGAGTGGTGAGAATGAACCTGAGCAAAGGAGGAGCTTGTTTCGCACCAGGTGCAAGTGTGAAGGTAAATGTTGTGATGTGATTATCGATAGTGGAAGCACTGACAATTTGGTGTCAGAAGAGATGGTGACAAAGTTGAAGCTCAAGAGACAGAAACACCCACATCCATATCGGATTGCCTGGGTACAAGATGACCACAAGGTCATGGTCAATGAACAATGCCTGGTGAAGTTCAAGATTGGCGGATACCAAGATGAGGTATTGTGTGATATCATATCTATGGATGCATGTCATATGTTGTTGGGTAGACCATGGCAGTTTGACAGATGTGCTGTACATGATGGCCGTGCGAATACCTATTCCCTGACAAAGGATGGAGTGCGACATAAGCTAAAACCATTGACGGAGAGTGAAGAAAAGGTATGTGGTAATGCAAGGATAACTTTTGTTGATGGAAGAAATTTCCTAGATGGTATGAGGCATGAGCATGTATGTTTTGCTTTAATTCCAAAAGCTAGTAAAGAGGAAGTAGAAGATGTTCCTGTAGAAGTTGCAGATTTGTTGAATGAGTTTCAGGATATTGTATCCGATAACGTGCCTGATGGATTACCACCAGTCAGAAAGATCAGTCATCAGATGGACTTGATCCCAGGAGCGAGTTTGCCGAATAAGGCAGCACACAGAATGACACCTGCAGAAAGTGAGGAGTTGAACAGACAAGTACATGAACTATTACAGAAAGGATTGATCCGTGAGAGTCTGAGTCCCTGTGCTGTACCAGCGGTATTAGCACCAAAGAAGAATGGAGAATGGAGGATGTGTACGGATTCTAGGGCAATAAACAAGATCACAATCAAGTACAGGTTTCCATTGCCACGAATGGATGATATTATGGACTGTTTGAGTGGAGCTGTGTATTTCTCAAAAATAGATCTGAAAAGTGGATATCATCAGATTCGGATCAGAGAAGGAGATGAATGGAAGACTGCCTTCAAGACAAAGGAAGGACTGTATGAGTGGTTAGTCATGCCTTTTGGGCTAACCAATGCACCGAGCACTTTCATGCGGCTCATGAACGAGGTTCTGAAAGAATTTCTGGGTAAGTTTGTCATTGTTTACCTAGATGATATTTTGATCTTTAGTAAGACATTGGATGAGCATATGATGCATATTCGTATGGTATTTGAGAAGTTGAGAGAAGAGAAATTATTGATTAATTTGAAGAAGTGCAGTTTTGTGAAGAAAGAGTTAGTGTATTTGGGATTTGTAGTTTCAGCAGAAGGTCTAAAAATGGACCCAGAGAAGGTACAGGCTATCCTTGAATGGCCTACTCCGAGGAGTGCTACTGAGGTAAGATCTTTTCATGGTCTAGCTAGCTTTTACAGAAAGTTTATCAGAAATTTTAGCAGTATTTGTGGACCCTTGACTGAAACAATGAGAGGGGATAGAAAAGAGTTTAAGTGGACTAATGGGGCAGAAAAGAGTTTTCAATTATTGAAACAAAAAGTTACAGAACAACCTGTTTTAGCACTTCCAGATTTTAATAAGGTGTTTCAAGTAGATTGTGATGCTAGTGGTACTGCAATAGGAGCTGTTATGAGCCAAGAAGGTAAACCTGTTGCTTATTTCAGTGAGAAGTTAAATGATGCCAAGAGGAAATATTCTGTTTATGATCAGGAATTTTATGCTATAGTTCAAGCATTAAAGAAGTGGAGACATTATCTACTTCTTAAGGAGTTTGTTTTGTATACTGATCATCAAGCTTTGCAATATTTGAATAGTCAAGGAAAATTGAATCAAAGGCATTTGAAATGGGTTGAGTTTTTGCAGAGTTATACATTTGTTTTGAAACACAGGAGTGGAAAGTCTAACAGGGTTGCAGATGCTCTTAGCAGAAGGCAACTATTGCTGACAGAAATGCAGATTGAATTGGTTGGTTTCAAGGAACTCAAGAATTTGTATCCAGAGGATCCTGATTTTGGTGAAGCTTGGAAAGCTTGTACAGAACCTGTTACTCTAGACAGGACGAAATGGTTGGACTTCATCATCCAGGATGATATGCTATTCAGAGGGAGTCAGTTGTGCATTCCACGAAGTTCTATGAGGGAGAATCTCATCAAGGAGAAGCATAGTGGAGGATTGGCTGGACATTTTGGTCGTGATAAAACCGTTGGTTTGGTTAGTGAGAATTATTATTGGCCGCAGTTGCAGCAAGATGTGAAGAAGTTTGTACAGAGTTGCAGAGTATGTCAGATGGCGAAAGGAGTGAAGCAGAATACAGGATTGTATCAGCCATTACCTGTACCAGAGAAGCCTTGGGAGGATATCAGCATGGACTTTGTTCTTGGTTTACCGAGGACTCAGCGGGGGCATGATTCAATTTTTGTGGTAGTTGACAGATTTTCAAAGATGGCACATTTCATTCCCTGCAAGAAGACTAATGATGCTGTTCATGTAGCAGAATTATTTTTCAGAGAAGTAGTGAGACTTCATGGTTTGCCAAAGACCATAGTTTCAGATCGGGACACTAAGTTTGTTGGATATTTCTGGCGTACATTGTGGAAGAAGTTGAAGACAGATTTGAAGTTCAGTTCATCACATCATCCACAGACTGATGGACAGACAGAGGTGGTGAATAGGAGTTTGGGAAATTTGCTGAGATGTTTGGTTGGAGATAAGCCAACAGGATGGGATTTGATTTTACCACAGGCGGAATTTGCATACAATAATTCTGTCAACAGGAGCACTGGTAAATCACCATTCCAGATTGTATATGGAAGTAGTCCAAGAAATGCATCTGAATTGAGGAAGATAGATAAAGGAGAAATAAGTAGTGCTGAAGCTGAAGATTTTGCAGAACACTTGAAGAACATCCATGAAGAGGTGAGGAAGCATATTACCAAGATGAACGCACATTATAAGGCTAAGGCAGATGAGAAAAGGAGGTATAAGGAATTTCAAGTTGGTGATGAAGTCATGGTTCATTTGCGGAAGGAGCGGTTTCCAGTTGGTACATATAACAAGCTGAAAATGAAGAAGTTTGGACCATGTAGGATACTGAAGAAACATGATTCAGGAAACGCATATGAGGTAGAATTGCCTACTGAGCTAAATATTTCACCAGTGTTTAACATTTCAGACTTGACAGAGTATCATGAAGGAGGTGTTGAAGATGAGATCACAGCAGCACAGTGGAGTATTCCAGCAACCAGTTCGGACACTAAGGAGATCGAAGATATACTGGACAGTCGTGTTGGTAGAAGCACAAGAAACAGGACATATGAAGAATATCTGGTCAAGTGGAAAGGACGACCTGTTGAAGATTCATCATGGCTGACAAAGGAGGAGGTTAGCCGTCTTGGTTTTCCTCTGCACACCTAAGTCGTGACAGGGTCACTTCTCAAATTACCCTGGGTGTCTGATGCAGGAGCATCCTGGGTGTAAGAGCAATCTTGCATCACCCAAAAATATTTCTATTTTTGTATTCAATAAGGGCTATTTTGTGCAGAGCTGCTATTTATGGAAAGTTACTATTTTTGGTAATTTTTGTATGTGCTCAGAATGATCTGATTTCTTTCTTGGAGGTTCATTTTGGTCATATAAGTCTGCCAGTAAAGTTTCATTGCCAGATCAAGTGTATATTGGAAGATATTGAAGATTTTCGGTATTGGCAGCAGGGTACAGAAACTTCGAACTCAGTTTTGAAGGCTTTAGAGGCCCCGGATGAGGTCGAATTTTGGGCTGAATGAAGCTTGCTTAATTCAGGCGTTGTAGAGCTCCTCGCGCCCTTTCCGAAATGGGGTTACAATAGTCAATCGGGTCAACTGGTGATGACTTATGGTCTTCGGAAGTTGGGTCACCTGAAATGGCGGAAAATGATTTTTCTTCAAAATTTCTGTTCGGGTTTCAAAATTTATTTTGAGCCGACTATGATGTAATGAAATGTAAAATAAAAATAATTCTAAGTTTGGTCGGCCTTATTGGCTAAAATTCTGGAACCTTCCCAGGCGGTGGAAAATTGCCTATATAAGGAAGGCTGTATTATTGTCTTAGGCAGTTCAGAATAGTTCTGGAGTAGTAGATCTGGGTAATAGTTCGAGGCTTTGTCCTACAGAATATTGTAAGGGAATGCCCATGTGGCTTTGCATATTGTAATTCTGAAAGTTTGTAATTCCACATTTGTGGAGATAATAAGAAGCCAATTTTCTGTTCTTGCATATTGTTGTTGTTTCTCTATTTCTGTTATGTGTTTGTGGTATTAAGGGGAGCACCCTTCATCAAGTGGTATCAGAGCAGGAGTTCTTGAGTGTGTAAACAGATCGCCGACTGTGAGGCAGTTTGCACCAGGACCGTGGCTAGGGTTTCAGCGCGCATCGCGAAAATGCCTCCACGAAGGGAACGTGGCGGAAGAGCTGGTGTTGTAACACCTGAGGTTAGAGAGCTGCAGAGACAAGTGCGAGCATTGCAAGAAGAGATTCGCAGAGGAATGAATCTTAATGTCAGAGACGAAAGCGAGGATGAAGCCGAAGAAGAATATCAAGAAGGAGAAGTTGAAATTGTGAACCATGAGGAAGAAAGACTTTTTCGGGCGATTTCCAAGATTGGGAAAAGACCTAAGATTGAGGTTCCTACATTTTCTGGAAATCTTAACCCAGAGGAATTGATCGACTGGATCAATGAGTGTGAAGAATATTTTGAGTATGAAGATGTTGAGGATCCTGATAGGGTCAAATTTGCGAAGGCCAGACTGAAAGGTCATGCGAAGATATGGTGGCAAGAGATTCAGTTGGAGCGAAATAGAAGGGGAAAGGAGAAAATCACGAGATGGGATCGGATGGTGGATAAATTGAAGCGACAGTTCATTCCTGTTGATTATGAGCTTGACCTACTGAAGAAAATGCAGAGTTTGAAGCAAGCAGGAAGATCTGTTCAGGAGTATACAGAGGAGTTCTATCGACTTCTCATCAGAACAGGCCATGCAGAAGCTGATAAGGAGAAAGTTGCCCGGTACCTTAATGGGTTAAGGCCAAGCATTCAGGAGGAGCTGAATCTGGTTCGAATGAACAGTATTGAAGAGGCATACCAGTTTTCCCTAAAAGTAGAGGAAAAGCTGAACAAGAAGTTTGAGAGCAGACAAAACGGAAGAGGTCGCGGTGGACGATCTGGTGGACGGTCATATGGTGGCCGAAATGAGGATCCGAAAAAGAAGGATGAGGCCAGTAGTAGTCAGAATCAGCGAGGAAATAATTCCAATCGCTTCCAGGATCAGAATAATAGAGATCAGAGGGGAAGAGGAAGAGGACAAGGATCTGGAAGAGGTGGCTTCCGTGGAACATGTTTTCACTGTGGAGAAGAAGGTCATAGGGCATTTGAATGTCCTCAGCGCCAAGGCAGAACAGACAGGAGAAATGAAGGCCAGGCCAGAGTTGCACATGTAGATGAAGATGCCAGATCATCAAATTCGGAAGATGCTGAAAGAGGAGAAACGTTGATTAACAGAAGAGTCCTGTTGAGTGGTGAGAATGAACCTGAGCAAAGGAGGAGCTTGTTTCGCACCAGGTGCAAGTGTGAAGGTAAATGTTGTGATGTGATTATCGATAGTGGAAGCACTGACAATTTGGTGTCAGAAGAGATGGTGACAAAGTTGAAGCTCAAGAGACAGAAACACCCACATCCATATCGGATTGCCTGGGTACAAGATGACCACAAGGTCATGGTCAATGAACAATGCCTGGTGAAGTTCAAGATTGGCGGATACCAAGATGAGGTATTGTGTGATATCATATCTATGGATGCATGTCATATGTTGTTGGGTAGACCATGGCAGTTTGACAGATGTGCTGTACATGATGGCCGTGCGAATACCTATTCCCTGACAAAGGATGGAGTGCGACATAAGCTAAAACCATTGACGGAGAGTGAAGAAAAGGTATGTGGTAATGCAAGGATAACTTTTGTTGATGGAAGAAATTTCCTAGATGGTATGAGGCATGAGCATGTATGTTTTGCTTTAATTCCAAAAGCTAGTAAAGAGGAAGTAGAAGATGTTCCTGTAGAAGTTGCAGATTTGTTGAATGAGTTTCAGGATATTGTATCCGATAACGTGCCTGATGGATTACCACCAGTCAGAAAGATCAGTCATCAGATGGACTTGATCCCAGGAGCGAGTTTGCCGAATAAGGCAGCACACAGAATGACACCTGCAGAAAGTGAGGAGTTGAACAGACAAGTACATGAACTATTACAGAAAGGATTGATCCGTGAGAGTCTGAGTCCCTGTGCTGTACCAGCGGTATTAGCACCAAAGAAGAATGGAGAATGGAGGATGTGTACGGATTCTAGGGCAATAAACAAGATCACAATCAAGTACAGGTTTCCATTGCCACGAATGGATGATATTATGGACTGTTTGAGTGGAGCTGTGTATTTCTCAAAAATAGATCTGAAAAGTGGATATCATCAGATTCGGATCAGAGAAGGAGATGAATGGAAGACTGCCTTCAAGACAAAGGAAGGACTGTATGAGTGGTTAGTCATGCCTTTTGGGCTAACCAATGCACCGAGCACTTTCATGCGGCTCATGAACGAGGTTCTGAAAGAATTTCTGGGTAAGTTTGTCATTGTTTACCTAGATGATATTTTGATCTTTAGTAAGACATTGGATGAGCATATGATGCATATTCGTATGGTATTTGAGAAGTTGAGAGAAGAGAAATTATTGATTAATTTGAAGAAGTGCAGTTTTGTGAAGAAAGAGTTAGTGTATTTGGGATTTGTAGTTTCAGCAGAAGGTCTAAAAATGGACCCAGAGAAGGTACAGGCTATCCTTGAATGGCCTACTCCGAGGAGTGCTACTGAGGTAAGATCTTTTCATGGTCTAGCTAGCTTTTACAGAAAGTTTATCAGAAATTTTAGCAGTATTTGTGGACCCTTGACTGAAACAATGAGAGGGGATAGAAAAGAGTTTAAGTGGACTAATGGGGCAGAAAAGAGTTTTCAATTATTGAAACAAAAAGTTACAGAACAACCTGTTTTAGCACTTCCAGATTTTAATAAGGTGTTTCAAGTAGATTGTGATGCTAGTGGTACTGCAATAGGAGCTGTTATGAGCCAAGAAGGTAAACCTGTTGCTTATTTCAGTGAGAAGTTAAATGATGCCAAGAGGAAATATTCTGTTTATGATCAGGAATTTTATGCTATAGTTCAAGCATTAAAGAAGTGGAGACATTATCTACTTCTTAAGGAGTTTGTTTTGTATACTGATCATCAAGCTTTGCAATATTTGAATAGTCAAGGAAAATTGAATCAAAGGCATTTGAAATGGGTTGAGTTTTTGCAGAGTTATACATTTGTTTTGAAACACAGGAGTGGAAAGTCTAACAGGGTTGCAGATGCTCTTAGCAGAAGGCAACTATTGCTGACAGAAATGCAGATTGAATTGGTTGGTTTCAAGGAACTCAAGAATTTGTATCCAGAGGATCCTGATTTTGGTGAAGCTTGGAAAGCTTGTACAGAACCTGTTACTCTAGACAGGACGAAATGGTTGGACTTCATCATCCAGGATGATATGCTATTCAGAGGGAGTCAGTTGTGCATTCCACGAAGTTCTATGAGGGAGAATCTCATCAAGGAGAAGCATAGTGGAGGATTGGCTGGACATTTTGGTCGTGATAAAACCGTTGGTTTGGTTAGTGAGAATTATTATTGGCCGCAGTTGCAGCAAGATGTGAAGAAGTTTGTACAGAGTTGCAGAGTATGTCAGATGGCGAAAGGAGTGAAGCAGAATACAGGATTGTATCAGCCATTACCTGTACCAGAGAAGCCTTGGGAGGATATCAGCATGGACTTTGTTCTTGGTTTACCGAGGACTCAGCGGGGGCATGATTCAATTTTTGTGGTAGTTGACAGATTTTCAAAGATGGCACATTTCATTCCCTGCAAGAAGACTAATGATGCTGTTCATGTAGCAGAATTATTTTTCAGAGAAGTAGTGAGACTTCATGGTTTGCCAAAGACCATAGTTTCAGATCGGGACACTAAGTTTGTTGGATATTTCTGGCGTACATTGTGGAAGAAGTTGAAGACAGATTTGAAGTTCAGTTCATCACATCATCCACAGACTGATGGACAGACAGAGGTGGTGAATAGGAGTTTGGGAAATTTGCTGAGATGTTTGGTTGGAGATAAGCCAACAGGATGGGATTTGATTTTACCACAGGCGGAATTTGCATACAATAATTCTGTCAACAGGAGCACTGGTAAATCACCATTCCAGATTGTATATGGAAGTAGTCCAAGAAATGCATCTGAATTGAGGAAGATAGATAAAGGAGAAATAAGTAGTGCTGAAGCTGAAGATTTTGCAGAACACTTGAAGAACATCCATGAAGAGGTGAGGAAGCATATTACCAAGATGAACGCACATTATAAGGCTAAGGCAGATGAGAAAAGGAGGTATAAGGAATTTCAAGTTGGTGATGAAGTCATGGTTCATTTGCGGAAGGAGCGGTTTCCAGTTGGTACATATAACAAGCTGAAAATGAAGAAGTTTGGACCATGTAGGATACTGAAGAAACATGATTCAGGAAACGCATATGAGGTAGAATTGCCTACTGAGCTAAATATTTCACCAGTGTTTAACATTTCAGACTTGACAGAGTATCATGAAGGAGGTGTTGAAGATGAGATCACAGCAGCACAGTGGAGTATTCCAGCAACCAGTTCGGACACTAAGGAGATCGAAGATATACTGGACAGTCGTGTTGGTAGAAGCACAAGAAACAGGACATATGAAGAATATCTGGTCAAGTGGAAAGGACGACCTGTTGAAGATTCATCATGGCTGACAAAGGAGGAGGTTAGCCGTCTTGGTTTTCCTCTGCACACCTAAGTCGTGACAGGGTCACTTCTCAAATTACCCTGGGTGTCTGATGCAGGAGCATCCTGGGTGTAAGAGCAATCTTGCATCACCCAAAAATATTTCTATTTTTGTATTCAATAAGGGCTATTTTGTGCAGAGCTGCTATTTATGGAAAGTTACTATTTTTGGTAATTTTTGTATGTGCTCAGAATGATCTGATTTCTTTCTTGGAGGTTCATTTTGGTCATATAAGTCTGCCAGTAAAGTTTCATTGCCAGATCAAGTGTATATTGGAAGATATTGAAGATTTTCGGTATTGGCAGCAGGGTACAGAAACTTCGAACTCAGTTTTGAAGGCTTTAGAGGCCCCGGATGAGGTCGAATTTTGGGCTGAATGAAGCTTGCTTAATTCAGGCGTTGTAGAGCTCCTCGCGCCCTTTCCGAAATGGGGTTACAATAGTCAATCGGGTCAACTGGTGATGACTTATGGTCTTCGGAAGTTGGGTCACCTGAAATGGCGGAAAATGATTTTTCTTCAAAATTTCTGTTCGGGTTTCAAAATTTATTTTGAGCCGACTATGATGTAATGAAATGTAAAATAAAAATAATTCTAAGTTTGGTCGGCCTTATTGGCTAAAATTCTGGAACCTTCCCAGGCGGTGGAAAATTGCCTATATAAGGAAGGCTGTATTATTGTCTTAGGCAGTTCAGAATAGTTCTGGAGTAGTAGATCTGGGTAATAGTTCGAGGCTTTGTCCTACAGAATATTGTAAGGGAATGCCCATGTGGCTTTGCATATTGTAATTCTGAAAGTTTGTAATTCCACATTTGTGGAGATAATAAGAAGCCAATTTTCTGTTCTTGCATATTGTTGTTGTTTCTCTATTTCTGTTATGTGTTTGTGGTATTAAGGGGAGCACCCTTCATCAAGTGGTATCAGAGCAGGAGTTCTTGAGTGTGTAAACAGATCGCCGACTGTGAGGCAGTTTGCACCAGGACCGTGGCTAGGGTTTCAGCGCGCATCGCGAAAATGCCTCCACGAAGGGAACGTGGCGGAAGAGCTGGTGTTGTAACACCTGAGGTTAGAGAGCTGCAGAGACAAGTGCGAGCATTGCAAGAAGAGATTCGCAGAGGAATGAATCTTAATGTCAGAGACGAAAGCGAGGATGAAGCCGAAGAAGAATATCAAGAAGGAGAAGTTGAAATTGTGAACCATGAGGAAGAAAGACTTTTTCGGGCGATTTCCAAGATTGGGAAAAGACCTAAGATTGAGGTTCCTACATTTTCTGGAAATCTTAACCCAGAGGAATTGATCGACTGGATCAATGAGTGTGAAGAATATTTTGAGTATGAAGATGTTGAGGATCCTGATAGGGTCAAATTTGCGAAGGCCAGACTGAAAGGTCATGCGAAGATATGGTGGCAAGAGATTCAGTTGGAGCGAAATAGAAGGGGAAAGGAGAAAATCACGAGATGGGATCGGATGGTGGATAAATTGAAGCGACAGTTCATTCCTGTTGATTATGAGCTTGACCTACTGAAGAAAATGCAGAGTTTGAAGCAAGCAGGAAGATCTGTTCAGGAGTATACAGAGGAGTTCTATCGACTTCTCATCAGAACAGGCCATGCAGAAGCTGATAAGGAGAAAGTTGCCCGGTACCTTAATGGGTTAAGGCCAAGCATTCAGGAGGAGCTGAATCTGGTTCGAATGAACAGTATTGAAGAGGCATACCAGTTTTCCCTAAAAGTAGAGGAAAAGCTGAACAAGAAGTTTGAGAGCAGACAAAACGGAAGAGGTCGCGGTGGACGATCTGGTGGACGGTCATATGGTGGCCGAAATGAGGATCCGAAAAAGAAGGATGAGGCCAGTAGTAGTCAGAATCAGCGAGGAAATAATTCCAATCGCTTCCAGGATCAGAATAATAGAGATCAGAGGGGAAGAGGAAGAGGACAAGGATCTGGAAGAGGTGGCTTCCGTGGAACATGTTTTCACTGTGGAGAAGAAGGTCATAGGGCATTTGAATGTCCTCAGCGCCAAGGCAGAACAGACAGGAGAAATGAAGGCCAGGCCAGAGTTGCACATGTAGATGAAGATGCCAGATCATCAAATTCGGAAGATGCTGAAAGAGGAGAAACGTTGATTAACAGAAGAGTCCTGTTGAGTGGTGAGAATGAACCTGAGCAAAGGAGGAGCTTGTTTCGCACCAGGTGCAAGTGTGAAGGTAAATGTTGTGATGTGATTATCGATAGTGGAAGCACTGACAATTTGGTGTCAGAAGAGATGGTGACAAAGTTGAAGCTCAAGAGACAGAAACACCCACATCCATATCGGATTGCCTGGGTACAAGATGACCACAAGGTCATGGTCAATGAACAATGCCTGGTGAAGTTCAAGATTGGCGGATACCAAGATGAGGTATTGTGTGATATCATATCTATGGATGCATGTCATATGTTGTTGGGTAGACCATGGCAGTTTGACAGATGTGCTGTACATGATGGCCGTGCGAATACCTATTCCCTGACAAAGGATGGAGTGCGACATAAGCTAAAACCATTGACGGAGAGTGAAGAAAAGGTATGTGGTAATGCAAGGATAACTTTTGTTGATGGAAGAAATTTCCTAGATGGTATGAGGCATGAGCATGTATGTTTTGCTTTAATTCCAAAAGCTAGTAAAGAGGAAGTAGAAGATGTTCCTGTAGAAGTTGCAGATTTGTTGAATGAGTTTCAGGATATTGTATCCGATAACGTGCCTGATGGATTACCACCAGTCAGAAAGATCAGTCATCAGATGGACTTGATCCCAGGAGCGAGTTTGCCGAATAAGGCAGCACACAGAATGACACCTGCAGAAAGTGAGGAGTTGAACAGACAAGTACATGAACTATTACAGAAAGGATTGATCCGTGAGAGTCTGAGTCCCTGTGCTGTACCAGCGGTATTAGCACCAAAGAAGAATGGAGAATGGAGGATGTGTACGGATTCTAGGGCAATAAACAAGATCACAATCAAGTACAGGTTTCCATTGCCACGAATGGATGATATTATGGACTGTTTGAGTGGAGCTGTGTATTTCTCAAAAATAGATCTGAAAAGTGGATATCATCAGATTCGGATCAGAGAAGGAGATGAATGGAAGACTGCCTTCAAGACAAAGGAAGGACTGTATGAGTGGTTAGTCATGCCTTTTGGGCTAACCAATGCACCGAGCACTTTCATGCGGCTCATGAACGAGGTTCTGAAAGAATTTCTGGGTAAGTTTGTCATTGTTTACCTAGATGATATTTTGATCTTTAGTAAGACATTGGATGAGCATATGATGCATATTCGTATGGTATTTGAGAAGTTGAGAGAAGAGAAATTATTGATTAATTTGAAGAAGTGCAGTTTTGTGAAGAAAGAGTTAGTGTATTTGGGATTTGTAGTTTCAGCAGAAGGTCTAAAAATGGACCCAGAGAAGGTACAGGCTATCCTTGAATGGCCTACTCCGAGGAGTGCTACTGAGGTAAGATCTTTTCATGGTCTAGCTAGCTTTTACAGAAAGTTTATCAGAAATTTTAGCAGTATTTGTGGACCCTTGACTGAAACAATGAGAGGGGATAGAAAAGAGTTTAAGTGGACTAATGGGGCAGAAAAGAGTTTTCAATTATTGAAACAAAAAGTTACAGAACAACCTGTTTTAGCACTTCCAGATTTTAATAAGGTGTTTCAAGTAGATTGTGATGCTAGTGGTACTGCAATAGGAGCTGTTATGAGCCAAGAAGGTAAACCTGTTGCTTATTTCAGTGAGAAGTTAAATGATGCCAAGAGGAAATATTCTGTTTATGATCAGGAATTTTATGCTATAGTTCAAGCATTAAAGAAGTGGAGACATTATCTACTTCTTAAGGAGTTTGTTTTGTATACTGATCATCAAGCTTTGCAATATTTGAATAGTCAAGGAAAATTGAATCAAAGGCATTTGAAATGGGTTGAGTTTTTGCAGAGTTATACATTTGTTTTGAAACACAGGAGTGGAAAGTCTAACAGGGTTGCAGATGCTCTTAGCAGAAGGCAACTATTGCTGACAGAAATGCAGATTGAATTGGTTGGTTTCAAGGAACTCAAGAATTTGTATCCAGAGGATCCTGATTTTGGTGAAGCTTGGAAAGCTTGTACAGAACCTGTTACTCTAGACAGGACGAAATGGTTGGACTTCATCATCCAGGATGATATGCTATTCAGAGGGAGTCAGTTGTGCATTCCACGAAGTTCTATGAGGGAGAATCTCATCAAGGAGAAGCATAGTGGAGGATTGGCTGGACATTTTGGTCGTGATAAAACCGTTGGTTTGGTTAGTGAGAATTATTATTGGCCGCAGTTGCAGCAAGATGTGAAGAAGTTTGTACAGAGTTGCAGAGTATGTCAGATGGCGAAAGGAGTGAAGCAGAATACAGGATTGTATCAGCCATTACCTGTACCAGAGAAGCCTTGGGAGGATATCAGCATGGACTTTGTTCTTGGTTTACCGAGGACTCAGCGGGGGCATGATTCAATTTTTGTGGTAGTTGACAGATTTTCAAAGATGGCACATTTCATTCCCTGCAAGAAGACTAATGATGCTGTTCATGTAGCAGAATTATTTTTCAGAGAAGTAGTGAGACTTCATGGTTTGCCAAAGACCATAGTTTCAGATCGGGACACTAAGTTTGTTGGATATTTCTGGCGTACATTGTGGAAGAAGTTGAAGACAGATTTGAAGTTCAGTTCATCACATCATCCACAGACTGATGGACAGACAGAGGTGGTGAATAGGAGTTTGGGAAATTTGCTGAGATGTTTGGTTGGAGATAAGCCAACAGGATGGGATTTGATTTTACCACAGGCGGAATTTGCATACAATAATTCTGTCAACAGGAGCACTGGTAAATCACCATTCCAGATTGTATATGGAAGTAGTCCAAGAAATGCATCTGAATTGAGGAAGATAGATAAAGGAGAAATAAGTAGTGCTGAAGCTGAAGATTTTGCAGAACACTTGAAGAACATCCATGAAGAGGTGAGGAAGCATATTACCAAGATGAACGCACATTATAAGGCTAAGGCAGATGAGAAAAGGAGGTATAAGGAATTTCAAGTTGGTGATGAAGTCATGGTTCATTTGCGGAAGGAGCGGTTTCCAGTTGGTACATATAACAAGCTGAAAATGAAGAAGTTTGGACCATGTAGGATACTGAAGAAACATGATTCAGGAAACGCATATGAGGTAGAATTGCCTACTGAGCTAAATATTTCACCAGTGTTTAACATTTCAGACTTGACAGAGTATCATGAAGGAGGTGTTGAAGATGAGATCACAGCAGCACAGTGGAGTATTCCAGCAACCAGTTCGGACACTAAGGAGATCGAAGATATACTGGACAGTCGTGTTGGTAGAAGCACAAGAAACAGGACATATGAAGAATATCTGGTCAAGTGGAAAGGACGACCTGTTGAAGATTCATCATGGCTGACAAAGGAGGAGGTTAGCCGTCTTGGTTTTCCTCTGCACACCTAAGTCGTGACAGGGTCACTTCTCAAATTACCCTGGGTGTCTGATGCAGGAGCATCCTGGGTGTAAGAGCAATCTTGCATCACCCAAAAATATTTCTATTTTTGTATTCAATAAGGGCTATTTTGTGCAGAGCTGCTATTTATGGAAAGTTACTATTTTTGGTAATTTTTGTATGTGCTCAGAATGATCTGATTTCTTTCTTGGAGGTTCATTTTGGTCATATAAGTCTGCCAGTAAAGTTTCATTGCCAGATCAAGTGTATATTGGAAGATA